>CAUDMG010002285.1:1845000-1867500 GCA_958450375.1 Homarus gammarus | reverse complement strand
ATGGAACGATAGAGTGAGACACACACACACACACACACACACACACACACACACACACACACACACACACACACACACACCATAGAAAGGTAATGGGTGTATTTAGAGAGACAGTGAGACACACAAACACACACAATAGAAAGGTAATGGGTGTATTTAGAGAGACAGTGAGACACACACACACACACAATAGAAAGGTAATGGGTGTATTTAGAGAGACAGTGAGACACACACACCATACAAAGGTAATGGGTGTATTTAGAGAGACAGTGAGACACACACACACACACCATAGAAAGGTAATGGGTGTATTTAGAGAGGCAGTGAGACACATACATGGCGATACAGCGAGATAAAGCAAAACACAACAGAAAGGTAATCCGGTGTATGTCTAAAGTAACAGGAAGATGTGTAGTGACGGGGAAATGACGGACACACACACACACACACACCCACTAAGGCATGGCTGAGGGAAGAGAGGAGAGAGAGAGTAACACTACCCTCATGAAGCACTATGATATACTGTGGGGCGGGGATGCAATTTCTAGGTTAAAAATGGTAGCTGACAAGACGGTGGCAGAAGCAATACGGTTTATGTGGCGCTGATAGCTCCGGGGGATGGGCACGGGGGGATAGAGACCAACAAAAACAAATTCATTAGTTTAGTTATACCTGTAAAAAGAAAATGGAAAATTAATTACTATAAAATAAAGATCTTGAATGCGTTACTGTTTAATAATAATAATAATAATAATAATAATATGAGAGGAGGCAAAGGAATTAAGCAGAAAAAATTAAGAGAGGAATATTTTTGGTCACGTTACTGCTGCATTGTACCTTCGGTGGTGAACTGTTAGCAAGACTGAATTTTTGTACTGAGAGAGAGAGAGAGAGAGAGAGAGAGAGAGAGAGAGAGAGAGAGAGAGAGAGAGAGAGAGCTGTAAACATGAATATAGGTAGGTAGAGTAACAAGTGAGAGAAGTATAGTAATATAGATAACGTATATCATATAACATATAGATACGTGTGTGTGTGTAATCCTTTCGCTACGAGGAGCTTTGTTGCTTAAATCTCTAACTACAATCTAATTTCCCTTCATCACACAGCCACTTAAACTGGCACCTAAATTCCCAGTGTCGCATCCCTTACACTGGTGTCTAATGGGTTGAGGTAAATACTATATAGTGTACAACATTCCCTGCCGCGGGTAACCAGCTCCCACAATCACCGTGGTGATATTTCAATCGAGGAAGATTTTTAGTCTCAAACTGCTTCCGTTTAGAAGACATGGCTGGAACAGACAGACTGACAGACAGACAAATGAGACACGCCATTTTTGGTCACTTATTAAGAATATGTGGATCTGGAATTTTTCCTTCGTGTATTGTTGCTCCTCGACCACCACAACTTAACCTCTCAGTAAGGAGGATCATCCGGCGAGCGAGACCTTCCTCCTTCCCTCACTCCACAGACCAGGTAAAAAAGCTTAAATATCCTTCACTGGCAGGATGGTCAGCTGCCTGTTTTTTGTGCCCATTGCAAAAGACGGACGCCAGAGATTGTATTTCGACCCCAAGAAACCCGGCAAGTTTCTAGCTTGTAGGGGGGCGATACCTTACTGTGTATCGTCTATAATGTTATATGCATAATTTAATCTATAATAAACATTATATTACGATATATGATGAATTAGCGACTATAGACCTCCTCACGGGGCCTGACGGACTGGTGCCACCGTTTTGTTCTGCGGGGATATTACTGCTGAACTAGGCTAAACGGCATGTGTGGGATATACACGTGACATATACAGTACGTTATACACACTGTATTACCTTGACTGCCACAGTTTGTCCTCCCTGCCGCGGGTAACCACCTCCCACAATCTTCGTGGTGATATCTCAATGGAGGAAAATTTTTGGTCTCTTACTGCTTCCGTTTAAAAGATATGGCTGAAACAGACAGACAGACAGACAGACAGACAGACAGGCAGGCAGACAGACAGACAGACAGACAGACAGACACATATTCTTTTATGATTCACTATACACACATTAATTCTTTATAATTTAAAATAAAACATCGTACATGTAAACAACACTAACACCAGACAGGAGGGAATATGAGAGGGTGTTGGGAGTATCAACATGTCAAAACATATACTTGTGTAATATAAACGAAGCCTTAAGTCGGAGAGTGAAAAAAACCTGTCAAATAAAGAAGAATTACACGAGAATTATCACTGAGGCTTAGTAAAAGTGGGTGTAGTGGAAATCCCCCCAGTGGAATGCTCAAAGGGTTAAATAACTGAGAATTTAAGCTAAAAATTTGGTGCCGAGTTAGACAGAGGTGAAATAGATGTTTGGAGTGCAGGGAGGGAGAGAGAGTGAGTTATGGTGTGTGTGTGTAGATGAGTGAGTGTGTTGGTGTGGAGGGAGGGAGAGGAGTGTGGAGATGGTGGTGAGGGAGGCAGTGGAGGGTAGTGGTGGTGGTGATGGAGGGAGGCAGTGGAGGGTAGTGGTGGTGGTGATGGAGGAAGGCAGTGGAGGGTAGTGGTGGTGGTGAGGGAGGGAGTGGAGGGTAGTAGTGGTGGTGATGGAGGGAGGCAGTGGAGGGTTGTGGTGGTGGTGATGGAGGAAGGCAGTGGAGGGTAGTGGTGGTGGTGATGGAGGGAGGCAGTGGAGGGTAGTGGTGGTGGTGATGATGGAAGGAAGCAATGGAAGGTAGTGGTGGTGATGGAGAAGAGGGAGAGAAATAAGGTGATAGCAGTGGAGGAAGGGACAGTGGTGGTGGTGGTGGTGGTGGTGGTGGTGGTGAAGAGAGAAAGAAGCACGGTGGTATTGGTGGTGATGATGGTGGTGAAGAGAGAAAGAAGCACGGTGGTGGTGGTGGTGGTGATGATGGTGGTGAAGAGAGAAAGAAGCACGGTGGTGGTGGTGGTGATGGAAGTGAGGGAGAGAAACGAGGTGGTGATAGCGTAGGAATATATACAATTTTCATCGGCTGTTTTGAAGTGAAGGATTATCCATTTAACTCTCTCTCTCTCTCTCTCTCTCTCTCTCTCTCTCTCTCTCTCTCTCTCTCTCTCTCTCTCTCCCCTTTACTGAGACAAGCGATCCCTTTCCCCTCTACTTTTTTTTATTAACCTTCGTTTATTACATTTACTTTCATTGCGTTTTCCTCATTCCTTTCCTTTACAAGTTCTCTGACTCACTGAGAGATAGAGAAAGAAATAGAGATACATATATTGATGGAGAGAGAGAGAGAGAAAAAGAGAGAGAGAGAGAGAGAGAGAGAGAGAGAGAGAGAGAGAGAGAGAGAGAGAGAGAGACGAAAACACATTGAAATGAATTGTTTATGTAAATCACACCAAGGCAGAAGTGATTTACTGATGGTAGGAAAAAGACGAAGAATAAGAATAAAAAGTAGAATAAAAGAGAAATTCAAAGAGAGGATTATGGTGATGATTAAAGAGAAGGAATAAACAAGAACGGGGAAGAGACAAATGAGACGATAATGATAATATGTAGGGAAATGTGAGAGGAAAGAGATGTAGAAGGACTTGATGATTATGGAGACAAGTGAGGGAAATGAGATATGAATAAGGGAGAGGGAGAGAGAGAGAGAGAGAGAGAGAGAGAGAGAGAGAGAGAGAGAGAGAGAGAGAGAGAGAGAGATGAGGGGGTAGGAAATATACGAAAGGGTATGAAGGACAAAACGAAAGAAATGCAATAATCTTGGATTATTTTTTTCCCAATCTGTCTATTTATCTTTCTATTTATCTAATCCTTATTTTCTTTATATCTTTCGTTACATAATTTTTCTATCTATATTTCTTTCTTCCTTTCTTTTTTCCTTTCTTTCTTTCTTTCTTTCTTTACTATACTTCTTTCAATTATTCTTTCTCTCTCACCTTTATCATTCATTGTAGCTTCCTCTTTTTTTACCCTTCTTTATTCTATTCTTATTTTCTTCCATTCCATTTTCTTCCCCTTCCTCTCTCTCATTCCATCTTCCTCCCCTTCCTATCTCTCGTTCTTTTAATATGTATCACAATAAAAAAATCATAACAGAGTAACAGTGTGATAATCATTCAATTCTTTTATTTTCTTTCATTTTCATTCTTATTCCTTTTTTCATTCACATTTTTCTTTCTTTCGTCTCACCATCACTACCCACCAGGCCACTATCACTACTACCAACAACCACCACCACTACCACTACTACCCATCCATCCAAAAAAAAGACCCAACCTCTCATTGAGTTAACAACGACTGACCCCTACTACATGTAACTACCGAAGCCCGTGAAAACATGTACCTAACGTTGTATCTAATCAGTACTATCCCACTCCCAAAGCTCATATATCATCGTACCGCTTGTTAGGATTTTTTCATTTCATTGGACAGAGATATTCCAGCACCATTTTATGTCAGAGGAAAAATAATCTGAACTCCTACTAGATGCTACGTGTGTGATGACTACTTTAGTCCTGAACAGTAGCTGAATCAAAAGATAGCCCCCCCCCCCCCCTCTCCCCCCTGGATTCGCCCTTGAGTAGCAGTAGTAGTGTGGGGGTGGGGTGAGGGTGGGGGGGGGGGGGGGTAATTACTATAAGCCCTAAAACAAATCAAACGTTATGTACCTCTACAGCAACAATTAGACCACACAAAATCAAACATACATACAGTTTACCCCAATTTTTTTTTTTTTATACAGGTACTCTATATTTTCATCACATTGTAAACAGTATGTAAGCAATCAGAGACACACAAACAAACATATCATTCCACTGAGTCAAACACACGATCACTCACCAGATTAATCGATAGAGTATTCCACAGCTTACACCGGACCAGGAGGGAAGGGGGTGGTGTGAGTTTTCAATAGTTACATAAAAAAATAATTTACCATTTGCCCTCAAACCTACACTGTGAACGGACTTAACGTACACCAAAAAAAAACATATTCACATACATGTATATTTATAATTGATGGATTGGTTACTGAGCATTGTTTTCCATTACTAAAATAAATGAATATTCAACAATTCCTGAAAAATTAAAATAATGAATTGTAGATAAAAAAAAACAACCTATGATTCTTTGTTATATATTTTCATTATATTAATAAAGTCAGAAATAAAATGCACTTCCTAGATTCATATTCCCACCAAAACACTAAATTACTAAAATGGCGTCAAAATGGCCTCGACACTATCTTAATTTGCGTTGCAGTTCCTTCAGGTAATGGTGAATTAATACAGTAATGGGTGGGGGTACGGCCAAGACACCAGGTAAGGGAGGTGGTAATGTCTGGAAGGGGGGGGGGGGGAAGGGGGAGGAGGGGAGGGGAAGGGGGGAAAGGGAGGAGGGGGAGTGGAAGGGTAGAATAACACAGTGTAAACCTCCGTGTTGACGTAACAGATTAAGAAGTGTGCCAACCCCTTCCCTCTCCTTCCCCTCCCTTTTCCTTCCCCTCCACTCCCATTCCTCTCTCTCTCTCTCTCTCTCTCTCTCTCTCTCTCTCTCTCTCTCTCTCTCTCTTATAGATAGTGAAGTCTTAAAAAATCAATACTGAAAATCATATAGAAGGGGAGGAGGAGGAGGAGGGGCAGAGAAGGAAAGGGATAGGAGACGTTTAGGATACTGGAGAAGAGAGAGAGAAGAGAGAAGAGAGGTAAGGAAGATTATCGAATGAAGAAGAGAGGAAGATGGGAAAAAGAGGAAGGGATGGGGGAATAGAAGAAGATAAATAGTGAAATTAGAGGAGATAAGGAGAGAAAAAGAAATACGGGGATTGAGGGAAAGAACAAGAGGAAGGAGAAGGTAGATAGGAGGAGATAAGAATAGCGGGAAGAAGGGAATAGGAGGGGGATTAGGAAGGGAAAAGGAGCCGATGAAAATGAGGAAGAATTAAGAAGAGGCGTGAGAGAGAAGGATATAAAAGGAGTAATGGAGAAGGAAGGAAGGAAGGAAGGAAGGAAGGACAGGTAAGGGAGGGGAGGAAGGAAGCCATACAAATGTCACTTTAATCAGTCAGGTAAACAAAAGGATGGTTTAGAACACACACACACACACACACACACACACACACACACACACACACACACATAAACACTAGGAGGAAGGAACTGAGAACTGAGAAAGATTACACCCATTGACAGGAGAGAAGAGGGTGGCAGAGTATATGAACCATGTATATGAACCAGAATGCCTCCTCCAGTCACGATATTAAAAGTGTGAGGTGAATATCTAACAAGTATGATGTGTACGCAATAGTGAGGAGGGTGTGTGGAAAATCTGTTTTGTTGTGTGTGTGTGTGTGTGTGTGTGTGTGTGTGTGTGTGTGTGTGTGTGTGTGTGTGTGTGTGTGTGTGTGTGTGTGTGTGTGTGTGTGTGTGTGTGTCAAAGTCATGTCAAGGTTGAGGTCACGGTAAGAAAACGAGGGAGCGTGGCTAAGTGATCATTACAAAGGCCTTTTAAATCTATCTATCTATCCATATTATTCCCTCACCTCACTGTTGCATCTCCTTCCTCTCAGGTAAGTTATTGCGTTCATGCTTCTCTTCCTCTGCTTTCGTTATCGTAGTCTTACCTCTCCACTCTCTTCTCCCCCTTCCCCTCCCTCCTCCTTTCACTCTTCCCCTCCCTCCTCCTCCCTACTCTTCCCTTACCTCCTTCCCCTCTTCTCTTCCCCCTCTTTCTCCACTCACCCCTTCCCTCTCCCCCTCCACTCGTCCTCTACCCCCTCTCCCTCCACTCTTCCTCTTCTCTCCCCATCCATCCTCCCTTTCCAGTCGCCCCTTCTCTCCTCCCATTACCCTCCCCCTTCTCCACTCACCCCCTCCCCCCCTCTTTCTCCGGCACGTCCAGGTCATTAATCTACCCGCCAGGAGACACCGAGGAATCCCACAGTAATGTTTGCGATGTTACGTCCCCCTTACGATACGGCCAACCCCTTTACTCCCTTTTCTACCTCCTTTCCCCTTCCCGCTACGACTCCCCCCTTTCACACAATCCTCTTCCATCTCCCTAAGCCTCCTCTTCCCCTACGCCTCCATACCTATTACCTTCCCTTTCACCCTATGCCTCCCCTTTCCTCCTTTGCTGCTTTTTTGGGGGGGCGAGGGTTTACAGTAATTGGTCTGTTCCCTATTACGTAAACAAATCATCCAGCTCCTTGATCACCTCTACCTATTTTATCAATTTGTTTTACTGTTTTTTGTTCAGAGAAATAGTATGTGTCTGTCATGTTTGCTGTTAAGGAAATAGGTTTGTAATTTTTCCTTATTTATTGCCTTTATACTGAGTCTTATGCACACACACACACACACACACACACACACACATACACAGTGAATGTAGGTTATTGAGGTAGAGAGTGATGGAGGAATGGTGGAGGAGGAAGGAGGACTGAGAGTGACTGGCAGAGTTGAATGAGTAACAGTGAGAGTGACGGGGAAGTAACGAGAAGAGTAACGAAGAAGATCATAAAAGACAAGACAAGACAAGACAAGACAAGACAAGACTGGACGACTGAGGAAATTTTAGCGACTTAACGGACGGAATGAAGATGGTGATATTTTCCAATTGGGAGAGACAGATAGCTATATAAAATGGTAATATGATAGAACCAGACAGACAGACAGATAGACAAAGAGCGAGAGAGAAAGAAAATCCAAAGAATAAACATCCAGATAAATCACCAAAACAACAGGAGTAAAGAAGAAGGAAAAAAACAAAACTGATGAAATTGAAGAAGAAATAGAAAGAAAAAGAGACTGATGATATTATAGTGATATTTGAGGATAACAGAAACGAGAAAGTGGAATCTAAATACCAATTGAAGGATCAGAAACACAGAAGAAGGAATAAATAAAATGTGATAAAAGAGAATTGAATACGAAAACAAAAAAAACAATAATAATCAAAATCATCATAAAACTCGTGTCTAAATGATGAAAATTTTGAAATGTTTTGGTAAATGAAGAATTTATACCTGAGTGTGAATGTTAAATTAAAGAAAATGTTGAAAGATTCTTAAACAGTCAAGAGATAAGAGTGAATGATGTGTAAGGTTGACCAATGTGCTGTGAAGGAGAGTCATCAGTTAATATTAAAAGATCACAGTTTAACTTTCCTGGACAAACATTGAGATGAGTTATGGTCGATGGAGAGAGAGAGAGAGAGAGAGAGAGAGAGAGAGAGAGAGAGAGAGAGAGAGAGAGAGACGTACACAGACAGACAGACAGACAAAAACAGACAGAAAGAGACAGACATACATACAAACACACAAACAGACACAAAGAGTACAACCCACACACATTGATATATACTATTGTCAAGAAGCATTAGCCCTTAGGGTCCAAAAGGTCATGAGAGGTCACAACGATCGACAATAAATATAGTAACAGTGAAGGCAAGTGATCAGCCTACGTCAAGGACACAGAACACAGCAGCCGTAACACAGCAGCCGTAACACAGCAGCCGTAACACAGCAGCCGTAACACAGCAGCAGTAACACAGCAGCCATAACACAGCAACCGTAACACAGCAGCCGTAACACAGCAGCAGTAACACAGCAGCCATAACACAGCAGCCGTAACACAGCAGCCGTAACACAGCAGCCGTAACACAGCAGCCATAACACAGCAGCCGTAACACAGCAGTAGTAACACAGCAGCAGTAACACAGCAGCCGTAACATAGCAGTCGTAACACAGCAGCCGTAACACAGCAGCCGTAACACAGCAGCAGTAACACAGCAGCCGTAACACAGCAGCCATAACACAGCAACCGTAACACAGCAGCCGTAACACAGCACCGTAACACAGCAGCCGTAACACAGCAGCCGTAACACAGCAACCGTAACACAGCAGCCGTAACACAGCAGCCGTAACACAGCAGCAGAAACACAGCAGCAGTAACACAACAGCAGTAACACAGCAGCAGAAACACAGCAGCCGTAACACAGCAGCCGTAACACAGCAGCCGTAACACAGCAGCCGTAACACAGCAGCAGAAACACAGCAGCCGTAACACAGCAGCCGTAACACAGCAGCCGTAACACAGAAGCAGTAACACAGCAGCAGTAACACAACAGCAGTAACACAGCAACCGTAACACAGCAGCGGTAACACAGCAGCAGTAACACAGCAGCAGTAACACAGCAGCAGTAACACAACAGCAGTAACACAGAAGCCATAACACAGCAGCCGTAACACAGCAGCAGTAACACAGCAGCAGTAACACAGCAGCCGTAACACAGCTGGAGTAACACACCAGCAGTAACACAGCAGCAGTAACAACAGCAGTAACAGAGCAGCAGTAACACAGCAGCAGTAACACAGCAGCCGTAACACAGTAGCCGTAACACAACAGCCGTAACACAGCAGCAGCAGCACACCAGCAGTAACACAGCAGCAGTAACACAGCACCCGTAACACAGCAGCAGTAACACAGCAACAGTAACACAGCAGCAGTAACACAGCAGCCGTAACACAACAGCCGTAGCACAACAGCCGTAACACAGCAGCAGTAACACAACAGCAGTAACACAGCAGCAGTAACACACCAGCAGTAACACAGCAGCAGTAACACATCAGCCGTAACACAGCAGCAGTAACACAGCAGCAGTAACACAGCAGCAGTAACACAGCAGCAGTAACACAGCAACCGTAACACAGCAGCCGTAACACAGCAGCAGTAACACAGCACCCGTAACACAGCAGCCGTAACAGAGCAGCCGTAACACAGCAGCCGTAACACAGCAGCAGTAACACAGCAGCCGTAACACAGCAGCCGTAACACAGCAGCAGTAACACAGCAGCCGTAACACAGCAGCCGTAACACAGCAGCAGTAACACAGCAGCAGTAACACAGCAGCCGTAACACAGCAGCCATAACACAGCAGCCGTAACACAGCAGCAGTAACACAGCAGCCGTAACACAACAGCAGTAACACAGCAGCAGTAACAGAGCAACAGTAACACAGCAGCAGTAGCACAGCAGCACTAACACTACAGCCGTAACACAGCAGCAGTAACACAGCAGCAGTAGCACAGCAGCACTAACACAGCAGCCGTAACACAGTAGCCGTAACACAGCAGCACTAAAAGAAATAACAGCATTGGTGTCTTCGCTAGTGGATTTTCGGGGACGTTAAAACACTTCCTTTTATCTCTATTCTAACCATTTCTATTTTTCCAATTTTCTTTCCCATTACCGTCTCAGATATATATACATGACTTTCCTCTCTTTACTTCCTATGATAATTTACTTTTAAGAGCGTTAATTCATATCGTTGTTCATCTTTCTCTTTATCCATTTTGTGATAATTCCATATTTATCTTAATTTCTTTCACTTACTGTTTTCTTCTACTATATTATATTTCTTTGTTTTGTATTAGTTTAATTTCTTTGTAGTTGTTATTTTTTATTTGCTGTATACAACCTCCTATGTTTATCAATGTCACGCCTGTTCCCTAGACACATTATTACTACCGTTCTCCTCTCTGTTATTGCTTCTCTCGTCGTGTTTGTCGTTGTCAGTGTTCTATTTTCCCAATTCGCTTTACAAGTGTCAAGGGAAAGGGAGAAGGAGAGAGAGAGAGAGAGAGAGAGAGAGAGAGAGAGAGAGAGACAGAGAGGGGGGGGAAACTACAGTAGTCTGCATGTTTTCTTAATACCTCTCTCTCTCTCTCTCTCTCTCTCTCTCTCTCTCTCTCTCTCTCACAGCCCCCTCTCCTTCCTCTCTCTCTATACTACGCCCCCCTCTTCTCATTTCTCTCTTCCTACCATTCCTCCTCCTCCTCCTTACTTTACTACACTCTTCCTAGTTTCTCTCTTCTTACCACGCTCCTTCTCCTCCCTCTATCCCTATTATTCCTCCACATCCTCCTCTCCCTGCCACCCCCACCCCCCTCCTCCCCCTTTCTTTCTCCCTATGAGACCCTTTGTTCCTCCTCCCTGTCACCTCCCCTCCCTGCCCTCACCACATGCGTATAAACAATAATATAAATACGCAAACACCCGCATACGCAAACACCCGCAAACGCAAACACCGCAGCAAACCCGCAAGCAAACCCGCAAGAACGCATACGCACAGCAAGCAAACACCGCAAACGCATACACCCGCATACGCAAACACCCGCATACGCACGCAAACACACCGCATACGCACGCATATATACGAGAGCACGACATAACCCATTCATTAAACTATTTTCAGCTCTTTATTTCTCTTCTCTCTTAGTTCACTCTTTCTTGTGTTCATACTTTGTTTCTTAAATTTAGTTATAATCGCCGTTAATGAATTGAGGTGTTTCCTTTTACAAATTAGACATGTTTGTAGTTATATATACAGTCCCTCCCCCACACTGCCCCATCCCACCGCCGTCCCTCCCCCACACTGCCCCACCACACCACCGTCCCTCCCACACACTGCCCCAACCCACCACCGTCCCTCCCACACACTGCCCCACCACACCACCGTCCCTCCCCCACACTGCCCCATCCCACCACCGTCCCTCCCACACACTGCCCCATCCCACCACCGTCCCTCCCACACACTGCCCCATCCCACCACCGTCCCTCCCACACACTGCCCCATCCCACCACCGTCCCTCCCACACACTGCCCCATCCCACCACCGTCCCTCCCACACACTGCCCCATCCCACCACCGTCCCTCCCACACACTGCCCCATCCCACCACCGTCCCTCCCACACACTGCCCCATCCCACCACCGTCCCTCCCCCACACTGCCCCATCCCACCACCGTCCCTCCCCCACACTGCCCCATCCCACCACCGTCCCTCCCACACACTGCCCCATCCCACCACCGTCCCTCCCACACACTGCCCCATCCCACCACCGTCCCTCCCCCACACTGCCCCACCCCACCCCACCAACGTCCCTCCCCCACACTGCCCCATCCCACCACCGTCCCTCCCCCACAATGCCCCATCCCACCACCGTCCCTCCCACCCACAGCCCCAACCCACCACCGTCCTCCCACACACTGCCCCACCCCAACACCGTCCCTCCCCCACACTGACCCATCCCACCACCGTCCCTCCCACACACTGCTCCATCCCACCACTGTCCCTCCCATACACTGCCCCATCCCACCACCGTCCCTCCCCCACACTGCCCCATCCCACCACCGTCCTTCCCACACACTGCCCCACACCACCACACCATCGTCCCTCCCCCACACTGCCCCACCCCACCACACCACCGTCCCTCCCTCACACTGCCCCACCACACCACCGTCCCTCCCCCACACTGCCCCACCCCACAGCCGCCCCTCCCACACACTGCCCCATCCCACCACCGTCCCTCCCACACACTGCTCCATCCCACCACCGTCTCTCCCACACACTGCCCCACCCCAACACCGTCCCTCCCCCACACTGCCCCATCCCACCACCGTCCCTTCCACACACTGCTCCATCCCACCACCGTCTCTCCCACACACTACCTCACCCCACTACCGTCCCTCCCCCACACTGCCCCACCCCACCACCGTCCCTCCCCCACACTGCCCCATCCCAACACCGTCCCACCCCCACACTGCCCCATCCCACCACCGTCCCTACCCCACACTGCCTCACCCCACTACCGTCCCTCCCCCACACTGCCCCACCCCACCACCGTCTCTCCCACACACTGCCCCACCCCACCACCGTCCCTCCCACACACTGCTCCATTCCACCACCGTCCCTCCCACACACTGTCCCACCCCACCACCGTCCCTCCCACACACTGCCCCATCCCACCACCGTCTCTCCCACACACTGCCCCACCCCAACACCGTCCCTCCCCCACACTGCCCCATCCCACTACCGTCCCTCCCCCACACTGCCCCACCCCACCACCGTCCCTCCCCCACACTGCCCCACCCCACCACACCACCGTCCCTCCCACACACTGCCCCACCCCACCACACCATCGTCCCTCCCCCACACTGCCCCACCCCACCCCCGTCCCACCCACACACTGCCCCACCCCAACACCGTCCCTCCCACACACTGCCCCACCACACCATCGTCCCTCCCCCACACTGCCCCACCCCACCACCGTCCCTCCCCCACAATGCCCCATCCCACCACCGTCCCTCCCACACACTGCCCCATCCCACCACCGTCCCTCCCACACACTGCCGCATCCCACCACCGTCCCTCCCACACACTGCCGCATCCCACCACCGTCCCTCCCACACACTGCCCCATCCCACCACCGTCCCTCCCACACACTGCCCCATCCCACCACCGTCCCTCCCACACACTGCCCCATCACACCACCGTCCCTCCCACACACTGCCCCATCCCACCACCGTCCCTCCCCCACACTGTCCCATCACACCACCGTCCCTCCCACACACTGCCCCATCCCACCACCGTCCCTCCCCCACACTGCCCCATCCCACCACCGTCCCTCCCCCACACTGCCCCATCCCACCACCGTCCCTCCCACACACTGCCCCATCGCACCACCGTCCCTCCCACACACTGCCCCATCCCACCACCGTCCCTCCCCCACACTGCCCCACCCCACCCCACCAACGTCCCTCCCCCACACTGCCCCATCCCACCACCGTCCCTCCCACACACTGCTCCATCCCACCACCGTCTCTCCCACACACTGCCCCACCCCAACACCGTCCCTCCCCACACTGCCCCATCCCACCACCGTCCCTCCCACACACTGCTCCATCCCACCACCGTCCCTCCCATACACTGCCCCATCCCACCACCGTCCCTCCCCCACAATGCCCCATCCCACCACCGTCCTTCCCACACACTGCCCCACCCCACCACACCATCGTCCCTCCCCCACACTGCCCCACCCCACCACACCACCGTCCCGCCCCCACACAGCCCCCCCCCACCACCGTCCCTCCCCACACTGCCCCATCCCACAGCCGCCCCTCCCACACACTGCCCCATTCCACCATCGTCCCTCCCCCACACTGCCCCATTACACCACCGTCCCTCCCCCACACTGCCCCATCCCACAACCGTCCCTCCCACACACTGCCCCATCCCACCATCGTCCCTCCCCCACGCTGCCGCACCCCACCTCCGTCCCTCCACACACTGCCCCATCCCACCACCGTCCCTCCCACACACTGCCCCATCCCACCAACGTCCCTCCCACACACTGCCCCATCCCACCACCGTCCCTCCCCCACACTGCCCCATCCCACCACCGTCCCTCCCCCACACTGCCCCATCCCACCACCGTCCCTCCCCCACACTGCCCCACCCCACCACCGTCCCTCCCCCACACTGCCCCACCCCACCACCGTCCCACCCACACACTGCCCCATCCCACCACCGTCCCTCCCACGCACTGCCCCACCCCACCACCGTCCCTCCCACGCACTGCCCCACCCCACCACCGTCCCTCCCCCACACTGCCCCATCCCACCACAGTCCAACACACACACTGCCCCCTCCCACCACCGTCCCTCTCACACACTGCCCCACCCCACCACCGTCCCACCCCACCACCGTCCCTCCCACACACTGCCCCATCGCACCACCGTCCCTCCCACACACTGCCCCACCCGACCACCGTCCCTCCCACACACTGCCCCACCCCACCACCGTCCCTCCCACACACTGCCCCACCCCACCACCGTCCCTCCCACACACTGCCCCACCCCACCACCGTCCCTCCCACACACTGCCCCACCCCACCACCGTCCCTCCCGCACACTGCCCCACCACACCACCGTCCCTCCCACACACTGCCCCACCCCACCACCGTCCCTCCCACACACTGCCCCACCCCACCACCGTCCCTCCCCCACACTGCCCCATCCCACCACCGTCCCTCCCACCCACTACCCCATCCCACCACCGTCCCTCCCACACAATGCCCCATCCCACCACCGTCCCTCACACACAATGCCCCACCCCACCACCGTCCCTCCCACACACTGCCCCACCCCAGCACCGTCCCTCCCCCACACTGCCCCATCCCACCACCGTCCCTCCCCCACACTGCCCCATCCCACCACCGTCCCTCCCCCACACTGCCCCACCCCACCACCGTCCCTCCCGCACACTCCCCCACCACGCCACCGTCCCTCCCACACACTGCCCCACCCCACCATCGTCCATCCCACACACTGCCCCACCCCACGACCGTCCCTCCCCCACACTGCCCCATCCCACCACCGTCCCTCCCACACACTGCCCCATCCCACCACCGTCCCTCCCCCACAATGCCCCATCCCACCACCGTCCCTCACACACACTGCCCCACCCCACCACACCATGGTCCCTCCCCCACACTGCCCCACCCCACCACACCATCGTCCCTCCCCCACACTGCCCCACCCCACCACCGTCCCTCCCATACACTGCCCCACCCCACCATCGTCCCTCCCCCACACAGCCCCACCCCACCACCGTCCCTCCCACACACTGCCCCATCCCACCACCGTCCCTCCCACACACTGCCCCATCCCACCACCGTCCCTCCCACACACTGCCCCATCCCACCACCGTCCCTCCCCCACACTGCCCCATCCCACCACCGTCCCTCCCACACACTGCCCCACCCCACCACCGTCCCTTCCACACACTGCCCCACCCCACCACCGTCCCTCCCACACACTGCCCCATCCCACCACCGTCCCTCCCCCACACTGCCCCACCCCACCATCGTCCCTCCCCCACACTGCCCCACCCCACCACCATCCCTCCCCCACACTGCACCACCCCACTACCGTCCCTCCCACACACTGCCCCACCCCACCACCGTCCCTACCACACACTGCCCCATCCCACCACCGTCCCTCCCACACACTGCCCCACCCCACCACCGTCCCTCCCCCACACTGCCCCACCCCACCACCGTCCCTCCCACACACTGCCCCACCCCACCACCGTCCCTCCCCCACACTGCCCCATCCCACCACCGTCCCTCCCACACACTGCCCCACCCCACCACCGTCCCTCCCCCACACTGCCCCACCCCACCACCGTCCCTCCCACACACTGCCCCATCCCACCACCGTCCCTCCCACTCACTTCCCCACCCCACCACCGTCCCTCCCACACACTGCCCCCCCCCACCACCGTCCCTCCCCCACACTGCCCCATCCCACCACCGTCCCTCCCACACATTGCCCCACCTCACCACCGTCCCTCCCCCACACTGCCTCCACCATCCCACCACCACCGTCCCTCCCACACACTGCCCCATCCCACCACCGTCCCTCCCCCACACTGCCCCACCACACCACCGTCCCTCCCACACCCCACCCCCACATACTACACTGCCAATCTTCTTCTATAAAGTAACCGAATGACACCGTGACATCAAAATATCACACAATAATTTCACATTCTTATTTAACGAAGACCTGAGGCGGCTGTGAGAGAGAAAGTTAACGTGGCTGTCATCTTGTCATCCCTGAGGCAGCTTCCCACACACCCACACCCACCCACCTCATTATTCTTCTTTCCGTATCTAATTAGCTCAGCCCTTCATTATTATTTTAAAAGTCCATCAATATTCAGTCCTCTTAGGAGATTTTTTGCCCATGTATATAAAATGAGTTTACGGAAGGTTGGTGGTGCTCCAGATAACATATGTTGGTTGAGGATACTCGCATCCACCTGGTTACCTCCCTGTGTTGATTATCTGCCCCAAAGATAGATACCCTCCAGAATTCATATTAAAACAAGTGATCCAATCATCTAGTAAACATAGGGCGTGAAACAGTTCTATACATTCCTTCCGCCAGGAGAGATTTCGCTGGTGGTGGACGATAAGAGGTCAATTGGGTCGTATCTGCTTTGACTATATATTACAATATTTATTTGTTTTGTCTCTTACATAAGGGACGTTTATTGGGTCACTCAATTACTGTTAAATATAAGCGCCTTTGTAGTTGTTACATCATATTTCTTTTATGTAATGCACATTCACGTATAAACATATTATTGATATACATGTAAAATATATTGAAATTTCTGTGTTATAATGATCAGGGGCATAATTTTCATATGTATTAAAAATTACATTCTTCCCTGAGAACTTCAATAATATGCCTTCTTCACCAGGAGAGAGAGAGAGAGAGAGAGAGAGAGAGAGAGAGAGAGAGAGAGAGAGAGAGAGAGAGAGAGAGAGAGAGTCATTTGTTTATTTATTATTGTTTTACTACCAGTCTTACATTCAGAACGGAATGTTAAAGGAAATATGTCTAACATCCTCAGGTAAGAGATATTATAACCAAGAATACTCAGATGTGTACTTCAGGACCCCAACGGTGCCGGTGCTGCATTATTTAATTTAGTGCCGATTCCGACGCGTTCGGAAGTGAGAGACGCAGACTTTTTGACGTGAGTGTACTGTACGAGTATTTCTACGAACCCTCAAGTCACTAGCATATGCAAATACCTTTTTCTTTCAGTTGATTTTAAATAACAAAATTGTTCCCTCTGAGATCATAAGCTCATTAAAACAACATCTATTGATAGTTGACCGGACTGGCTAGTTGAGTAAAACACACGGGGAACATACAGTGGAATGGCGAATCACTGAGCGGCAAGGTTAGAGTGATTGAACTTGAAGACTCATTGTTATTGGGTAATGTGATGGATTAGATGATTATTGAAATATATACAAAAGACATAAAATAAAGGATATGAAGTAAAATACGATAATAAGAGAGAATGAGATATACACAAGACATACAGTACTATTAGATGACCAGGGGAGTAATACGTAATAAAAAACAATGAAAAATACACCAAATATGATAAAATAAAGCAAAACAAAAGAATTATACACCTAATATATAATAAAACAAATATATACTAAATTCAAAGAAAAAATCACAAGTTTAAGGTTTGTTTGGGCGTTTTTCTCGTGTTTAATTGGGTTTCTGTTCGGGTTTCATTGGATTTCTTCAGAGGTTTCTACGGGGTTTCTTCTCAGGGTCTTTTCTAAGTTCGAGTTTAAAAAAAATAAATCTTGGTATAAGAGGAAGGAAGTGGGGGAATAAATTCCTATAATGGGTATATTAGCAGAGAACAAAATTCCCAAAGAGCGTTATGGAGGTGGAAGTAAATGATCAATAAATTCCTGGGTGGGTATTTAGATGGTGGTGTGGATGATGTGAGAGGGGGAGGTGTGGATGATGAGAGAGGGGGAGGTGTGGATGATGAGAGAGGGGGACGTGTGGATGATGAGAGAGGGGGAGGTGTGGATGATGAGAGAGGGGGAGGTGTGGATGATGAGAGAGGGGGAGGTGTGGATGATGAGAGAGGGGGAGGTGTGGATGATGAGAGAGGGGGAGGTGTGGATGATGAGAGAGGGGGAGGTGTGGATGATGAGAGAGGGGGAGGTGTGGATGATGTGAGGAGAAGGTCTGGATAATGTGAGGAGAAGGTCTGCATGACACACACACACACACACACACACACACACACACACACACACACACACACACACACACACAGTATTCTACTCTCTGCTGTTCTTTTTACGGCTGAGAAAAATATGGGAGATTAACTTAAAACACTTTGCTTGGAGAAGACATTAATTTTCATGTTGTTAGCTAGGTAAACCCCTTAAGATTTACACTGTACACGGACGACGAGAAACAGACTCACTCTCTCTCTCTCTCTCTCTCTCTCTCTCTCTCTCTCTCTCTCTCTCTGGTGTATGCAGTACTGGGATGGGGAGATTGAGAGATAATGGAGAGAAACAAAAGGGAGAAAGAAACATGAAATTGGAAAAGAAAAAGAGAGAGAGAGAGAGAGAGAGAGAGAGAGAGAGAGAGAGAGAGAGAGAGAGAGAGAGAGAGAGAGAGGTGGGAAAATAAAGAAAAGGACAGAAAAAATGGTAGAAGAGAAAGGAACACTCACTATCCCTCACCTCTCACACCCTTCTCTCAACGCCTCTCCCACCACGCACACCTTACACCTCCCTCACACCTTACAACTCCCTCACACCTCACACTTCCCTCACACCTTACACCTCCCTCACACTCCACACAACACCACCTCCGTCGTTCGCCATTCCAATAGAGTGGGGCAGGATATATATATATATATATAATATATATATATATATATATATATATATATATATATATATATATATATATATAGGGAGAGAGAGAGAGCCAGGGTAGGCAAGCGGTGAGATCCCTGAACCAATATGGCCTAATGGGATCTATCTTATTGCCAACCCTCCAGGGAATATTGGAGATACTGGAAGGACATTTTGCTTTCCGGTGAGAGCCTCTGAATGGAATTGGTTAAGAAAAAATATATATATTTGGAGATTTTAAGAATTTTGGGGGGTTAGTTTCAGAGAGTTATTTAATTCCCGAGTTTATAATCAACGTGATTTTATGGTTATCAGTAGCTTTTGTTTTTATGAAGATTAGGTTAGGTTAGGTTAGGTTAGGTTAGGTTAGGTTAGGCTAGGTTACATCCAGGATTAAGTAACTTCCATTATTCCCTGGTCAATTTGGTTTACTTGAATCCCTTTGCTGATTAAACTATAGGCCTATAAACAAGAACAATAATGGGCCTATGTCACTCTTACCTGGGCCAGAATATAGCTTCTAAATTCTACTGTTTAGTGATATTCAATTAATACTTCACTGATTGGAGGTACAAGCTGGTGAGAACACGATATAATCTTATCAAAACACTAATAAGAAAAGACTCAACATCAGATTAAAAATATATGTACTGGATGGTCCGTAATACAAACATGAATGTGTGGAAATCACTAAATCAGCCTTTACACTCCATTGTTAAAACTCTCATTGGATTTTTTCACTAACAACCCTTTGAGCTTCCATTAGGCCATCATGTATTATAAAGCGTTCGTGCCACTTATATGTAGATAAATGTATGCTATGTATATATTATGTATAAGTGAGGGGGAATATATCTATCTTTTGTCGTTACAGAAGAAGAATTTTGATTATCTGGGAACATATTTGAGTATATTCTGTTTGTGAGTTACTACATGTGTTTTATAAATAATGGTGTCATGTAGCTCACTATATTCATGATGAACCTTGTGATGCCTAGGGTATATATAAATGCACGCACACACACACACACACACACACACACACACACACACACACACACACAAACACACACACACACACACACACACACACACCTTGATACCGTTATTATAGCATCAGGATCACTTGACAATGAGACCTGTGCAGCTTGAGGAGGGCGGTGAGGCCAGGTGTTCAGGCCAGGTGAGTCCTTTCCCTCACCACCTGTCCAATTACCCCACCCACCTGTACCATTAACTCACCCACTAACTACCCATCAGTCTCCCTAACCCACTCACCCAGCTGTGCCACACACCTACCTACCTGTTCAATTAACACCTGCTCCACTAATCAACCCATCTACCCCACCTTTTCACCCACTTCTCCCTGTAACCCACCCCCCACCCACCCACCCACCCATCGATACCGCCCACCATCCGCCCATTATTCCTACCTGACCAGCCACCCGATCACACCCGCCCTCTTCCTCACACTCGCCCTCTCGCCCTCTCTGTTTCCACTCTCCAACTACGTAAAACATTATGATAAAAAAGTGTCAAAAGACTACATATATTTTACAATCAGATGCTATTAAAGAACATAGAAACCCATCCATGCTTTTATAAACCATAATAACTTGTACACTGTCCTAGAAAATATTCCATCCCGTCTGTGGCATATACTCTCTCTTCCATCCCTAAACCACCATCCCTCTCCCTTCTATAAGAACACTCTTCCATCCCAAATCCCTCTTCCTTCTATAAACACTCTTGGAAACCCAGTACACTATTTCCATCTTCAAATGAACCAACAATGAAATTCTTACGTGAGGTTAAGCATTTCCCTTTTACACTCTATCAGAAACCATCTTTTCCTTTACACCATTATAATTCTCACACCTCCATTGACACACGTTTTAGTATAATTCTTTTCCTTATCCATCCCACAGACCATCTTTTCCACTATCCCTTGAAGAAAAGGAAAAGATAAGAACGTTACATAAGGCTTTTAGCTTCACCTTCCCCTTCTCCACTGCCATAGAGTGAACAAACCTCTGAGGAGCATCATAATTAGGTTACAAACTCATCCCATAAGGCCATCACTTTACCTCATAAGACTTCATCAGACAATCTTCTACCCTTGGGAAAAATGGCAGCTGATGATTTTCTTCCCAGTGTTACCAGGGAATTCATAATTTTTAACGCCGTCGTTCTTAATACGGTCGAAACAGTATGGATTTTACGGTGATTTATTTAACTAATTGTCGTTCTTAATACGATCGAAACAGTATGGATTTTACGGTGATTTATTTAACTAATTAGAGAAGATTTACTTGTGATGGATTAATGGTTGTTGGGTTGTTGGGAATGGTGGTTAATGATGTGAGGAGGGAAGGAGGGAAGGTAGGGAAAGGAAGGGAGGGTAGGAGAAGGGAAGAGGAGACAGGCGGAGAGGAGAGAAGGAAGGAGGGGATAGGGAAATAGATAGGGAGGGAGTAAGGAAGGAAAGCAACAAAATAGGGAGAGAGAGATGGAAGGAAAAAGGTAGAGAGGAAGGAAGGGATCGAAACAAAGAGAGAGAGAGAGAGAGAGAGAGAGAGAGAGAGAGAGAGAGAGAGAGAGAGAGAGAGAGATAATTAATGAGACGCTCTGATTATAACACCACAACACCCACATTACTATTCCCTCCTCCTCCCCCTCACTCCCTCCCCCTCACTCCCTCCCCCTCACTTCCACAGAAATAAATTAATACTCTTATAAAAAAAACACACGATGAAAAAAAATCGATGAAAAAATTAATCCTAAAAAAACAAAACAAAAACACCGAATTTAATCCATTAAAAGATAAATGTAAAACAGGAAGTTAAAATCAGAAGTGAGGGTTATTTACACCTGAGTGGGAGAGGAGGAAGTACATTGGGGCATTACATGGCCAGGTTAAAAAAAAAAAAAAAAAAGGCAGACTGCTAATGGAAGCTACCTGTCGCTTGCTGGAAAATACACATTGCAAAAATATTGAAAACGATTCTCATTTCATTTTCAGATATTATACATGGAGAAAATTTAGTATTATATTGTTTTCTACGGGTAATTAGCTCATTTTTACTTTATTAAATGTATATTAATGTTGGAAATATATTTGGATTTATTCGATATATTTCATGGGGAGAGATTTTATTTTTAGCTCTTATTTGTTTTAGTGGTAATTTTTTTTTTTATGTTTACTGAAGCTTGGTGGTTAAAACAAGATATTTATGTTATATGTTTTGTGTTGTTTCATAGACTAGAACATATATCATGACTGTCCATCACCACAGCTGTCCACCACCACAGCTGTCTACCACCACAGCTGTCCAACACCACAGCTGTCCACCACTACAGCTGTCCACCACCATAGCTGTCTACCACCATAGCTGTCCAACACCACAGCTGTCCAACAC
>CAUDMG010002285.1:1810000-1840000 GCA_958450375.1 Homarus gammarus | reverse complement strand
AAAAACTATTAAATTATCTCTACTATCATTCTTCAATAAAAGTACTTAATAATAAGGCCATACTCTATATGTCTGTGTCGTTCTGATTATTCCACACATCGTCTTCACCAATGGGACGAATCACCTCCAATCCAAACACAAATAGAGGGCGAGATTAAAGGGCCTTCATTATTCTACATCTCAGGAGGAGAAATTGTGAGGACTATTGTAACCACAAGTCTCACGTTACCATTCACCACTGTTGGTTGTGGTACTACGAAATTAACGAGTGTTTTAGTATAATTAGTTGTATCTGTGTTCGTTGTTGTATATTTCTATGTTTTGTTGATGGTTAGGTTAGTTTAGGTTAGGTTAGGTTAGGACTCTCTTTCTTCCACTTTATCTTACTCTCCCTTTCACACTCTTTCTCTCTTCCATCCACTATCTCATACACTCTTTCTCTGTCCTCCCATCCATTTTGTCACTATTCTTTCTCTCTCAGCACTCTCCCTTTCACTCTCTCTCTGCCTTCCTCACTCTCTTCCACGCACTCTCTCTCTCTCTCTCTCTCTCTCTCTCTCACTCTTCATGATGCAATAAATCTTATTCCCTTGTCCAATTAGCGCCTGGTCGTTGTGGATCGCATGTCGAAAACTGAATGGAAGATCAATTTACATGATAATGTGTTCGACTTTATATCAAATGTATTTTTCAACCCTCTCTACTTCCTCATTAATGTGTGTGTGTGTGTGTGTGTGTGTAGTGAGGAGCAACACTATGTTAGTGTTAAGGTGCAAGCACTGCTTGCTCCCTCTCAGTTTCAGCTGCCGCCGCTGGATAGCCCTCGTGGCGAACAGGGAAGCAACTTGCATAAGTCTTCCCCTGCCAGTACACAGCCTCTTCACCATCAAGACTTCTGCTGTGCCTCCTCGTGGCCACACACGGTAACTGGGTGCCTCGTGGGCCCAGGCTAGACCAGCAGGGGATCTCGGGGTAGCAGTGGGCCCCAGAGGGAAGGCACATAGACCCACTGGCATGTGGACACGTCCTGGCGCCTACCAACCATTGCCCCGCTGCCTTGCGGATTAACTTTGGTAGGCATAAGGCTACGGGAGTAAACCCCAAACGAAAAATCTGTGGTGGAGCCCCGCATCAGGCAGACATGCTTACAGAGCTCCAACAAGACCCCAACGGCGGTGTAGGCGGAAGAGGTGACCACCGTGGAAACCCAACGACTACACAGGCGGACGAAGGCAATGTCTGATGAACAGGCTACTAAGGCGAAACCCAACAAACTCGGCTATCAGCAGTCCATTTCAACTCTCCCTCTCCCCAGTCGTTGCAACACTTGCACCACTGGATTAGGAAAAGGAAGAGCCAAGATGTGTGGTTGCAGCCTGCGCTCCTGCCTCACCACATAAATCAACTCACGCGCAGCCATCATCCAGCTCATCATACCTCTCATCATCGTCAAAACCCCTATATCCCCAAAAGTCCCATGGCGACGGACGAGTGGCGACGGGAACAGGCAGAGATGACTGCCAGGAGTCTCTAGTCACAACTCTACACATGGGCGGCACAGAAAAGATAGACGTTTATGCACTGGGATCTAGGCAGCAGTGCAATCCTGTCCTGTCTGTGTGACTGAGCAGCCCTTTCGAGGAGCCACTCTCCTCACCCCACATGGGGAGGGGGCTCGAAAAGGTGCCCTAAACATAGCCTGCCTAAAAACCCAACCTGACTGAGCAACCGCACCCAGGAAGGTCATCCTTATGCGGTCGAAAACACAGTCAAAATCACAGATCCAAACAAAAACAAACCATACAACCTCTTATGGTCGCTGCATGGAATGTCAGGACCCTTCTGGATACTGGCACAAATGAGCGACCTGAAAGAAGAACTGCCCTTGTGGCAAAAGAGCTGGCTAGATATAACATCGACATAACAGCCATTAGTGAGTCCCGGCTCCCAGACGAGGGCCAGCTCACAGAACGGGGGTCTGGCTACACCTTCTTCTGGAAGGGTAAGCCTGCTGCGGAGAGAAACTGCATTTATGGAGTTGGCTTTGCCATCCGCCAACGCATCCTACACAGGCAAAGTGAAATGCCTATTGGGATCAACGAGCGCCTCATGACGCTTCGAGTCCCACTGAATCACTCACGTCATGCATTTTTCATCAGTGCATACGCCCCAACACTGGATGCAGAGGATGGCATCAAGGAGGCCTTTTACGCTGACCTTGACAGAGTGCTAACCTATTTCCCCAGAGAAGAAAAGGTTGTGCTCCTTGGCGACTTCAATGCCAGAGTTGGCAGAGATGCTAGCATTTGGCAGGGAACCATAGGGAGAAATGGACTAGGCAAGTGTAATGCCAACGGCCTACTCCTCAGCAAGTGTGCTGCACAACCTCACTGTCATCAATACCTTGTTTAGGCAGGCCGACAAATTCAAGAGTTCGTGGCAACACCCACGATCCAAACACTGGCATCTAATTGACTACATCATTGTCAGAGAAAGAGATCGGCGAGATGTCCTCCTCACCCGTGGCATGCGTGGCTCAGACCACTTTGGCACTGATCATCGACTTGTCAGAGCCAAGCTCACTTCACGTCGCCCCAAAACGGCGAAGGTAACAAGCCTCCAGAAGAGGTTTTAACACTAAGCGTCTGGAGGACCCAGCAGTAGCACATGCTTTCAGAGAGCAGCTAACGAATAGTACGCGTAAGTATAGTCTTAAGACAAACCTGAAACCGTGCCAAATCGACCCCCTCACCTGGGAGTTGATTACTCCACACCATAACGCTTGGAGAGCACCACACGAGAAGGTATCAATACTTTCAAGTTAACCCGACTGCAAACCGAGGCAGACAAGCGCCAATGTCGGAAAGACGCTGCTACCCCCCCCCCCCTCCCGCACTAGATTTAACCCCCCACATGTGCAACGAATGTGAACGACGCCGCGGGTTCCGTATCGGCCTCTTTAGTCACCTCAAGATTCACAACCTACTGTAGGTAACATCCCTAATAACTCATATCATTGTATCATAGCTGGATGATCGTCATACTCGATTCCAAGTAACAGCTAAGTAGGAAGTAGTAGTGTGTGTGTGTTTAAATGAATGGGTGTGTGTGTGTATGTATATGTATGTCTGTACGTAAGTATTGATGGGGAAGTTCGCGATTTGTCTCTGTGTATGATTGTCTAATAATGTCTAGTGTCCTTAATCCTCCTTATTCACTCTCTCCCAGCTTTTCCTTCCATCCGTTCTCCATTCTTCTTTCTCTCCTTCACCTTTCAGTGTTCTCGCACCCTTTCTTCCATCCCGTTTTCCTCCTCCTTATTCCCTCCCACCCTCTTTTTTCCTTCCCTTCTTCCCCTCTATCCCTCCCTTTCCATCTTCCTTCCTTCCATTGTTCCCACACTCCTTCTTTCATCCCATTTTAATCCGCCTCCCTCCCTTCTTCCCTCCCTCCCTTCTTTCTCTCCCTCACCTTCCTTCCTCCCTTCCTTCCTTCCTTCCTTCCTTCCCTCACCATCCATCCACTGTTAGCCATAATTGGGATCGCCTTACAGAAAGTTGCATCTTTGTGAGGTTTATCCTGAAGCAACTTTTGTGACCTATATATATATGTGTGTGTGTGTTGTATGACATGGACGGGAGGACAGAGAAAAACAGGTAGACGGACATAAAAGGAGACGGATAGACGGACAGAGAGAGACAGACAGATAAAATGAGGGATGGCAGATAGAACAAGAGAGAGAGAGAGAGAGAGAGAGAGAGAGAGAGAGAGAGAGAGAGAGAGTTGTTTCCCTAAGCCCCAAGCCCCAACATTCCCCTTTCCCATCACGTTAGCTAGTCCCACCAGTCTTTTCCAACCCCACAATCCTTTCCATAGCCCCCTCTACTGCTGCCCAGGCCCCTCCATACCTCCCTTACCCCTCCACACCCTCCCCACCCCCCTCCACACACCCCCTCCACACACCCTCCACACCCTTCGCTTGTTAAATCTTCGGTGATAAATTTTGCGTATTAGTGATTTACAGTCGTATTTACGCTATGACGTAAAAAAGTAGATTATGAGGTCTTCTGATTTACATCCTGTCGCTTGTTAAGTTACTGCCCGTCTCTCTAGTTAAGGTAAGTCTATTAACCAGAATTAATACCATATAAATGAATGAAATAATGATTTAATTGTAATAAGATGTAAAGAATATGGCGTCAAACCAAAACTGAGACTCTACTTGATACATATATTTATTTTTATTCAATTAAGGAAAAAAAATACGATTCTCTGAGACTCTGAACTCGAGGTCATTACATATCATATTATAGGTGGTGAGGTGTAAACGATGCTTACCTGGTGTGAAATAGAGATGATTACAGGTATATATTCGTATATATAGTACGGTGCTCTATACTACGCCGAGCACTCACTAATAGAGCCATACATACATACATTAATACATACATACAAATAAAGTTCTTTTTAATATAATGGACTTTAATTATGATTTGAACGGTGTGGCGAATGAGGCAAGGAAGAGATTTTAGGATTAAGTCACAATAAAGGGGAAGGAAGGAAGGAAGGAAGGAAGGAAGGAAAGGAAAGGAAAGGAAAGGGAAGGGAAGGGAAGGGAAGGGAAGGGAAAGGAAGGACTAAATACGGCAGAAAAAGAGGGGAAGAAGGGGCAGCAGAAGGGAGAGGTGAAGCCAGTCATAATTTTCCTGAGGGTGACATGCCTGGGGGACCTGGGGCATAATGTACCCGTTAATGAGGCGAGGTGATGAAGAGAGAGAGAGAGAGAGAGAGAGAGAGAGAGAGAGAGAGAGAGAGAGAGAGAGAGAGAGAGAGAGGCAACAGTGACTCATACACACGACAAAATATCAAGTACTTTATACACATTATCCAGCACCCACACACCCACACACCCACCCACACCCACCCACGCACCCACACACACCCACACACACACACACAGTAATCCTTTTATCCGGTATCTACTCGGTCTTTATCCCGCTGGTCGAACGAAACCTTCCTAGCCTCAAGCCTCAGGGATGGAAGATTCGGTGGCTGTAGCTTTTGTGATTTTGTTTTTCGTTTTTGCTTCTGTTTTTATCCACGGAAGGGGGGGGAAGGAGGTGGGGGAGGATTGGGAGGTGGGGGAGGTGGTGGGGGAGGAGGTGGGGGAGGAGGTGGGGGAGGAGGAGCGGGAAGGTTATCACATAGAATTAATATATATTATTTTTTTTCATTGTTTGTTTACATTTTAAGACCTGTGATAATAATTTTTCCTTTCACTACTCGTGTATCTCACTCGATGCTGTTGTCTAGTATGGTCAACTATGGTCATCTCCTTTCTATTACAATAATTAGTAATTCAGTTTGCTCCTGTCGTCGTTTCATCCATCCTAGCTATGCCCATCCTAGTTACGCCCATCCTAGTTATGCCCATCCTAGTTACGCCCATTCTAGCTATGCCCATCCTAGTTACGCCCAACCTATTTACGCCCAACTTAGTTACGCCCAACCTAGTTACGCCCAACCTAGTTATGCCCATCCTAGCTACGCCCATCCTAGCTACGCCCATCCTAGTACCCTAGATTCACCTATCCCACCGGGCTAGAATCATCAATCATAACATCCTAGCATCATCTAACCTAACATCCTAGGGTTTATCTATCCTAGCGACTTAACATCCTCCTCGTAGCATCACCCAACCTAACATTTTATCATCATCCTCCGAACATTCTAGGCATCATCCACCCTAACATCATCCATCCTAGTATCATCCACCCTAACATCATCCATCCTAAATTAAAAGCGGACATAATAAAAAATGTCAACGTAAATGAACAAAAGCGTCAGGCGTATCACCCTTTTTTTTCTCTTATGACTAAAATGAAATTGCTAAGAGCGCAACACACGCTGACACACGCACACACACGCAGACACACGCACACACGTAATGTATTTCGTTTGTGTGACTGAGAGAGAATTAGGAGCGTCAGCTATCAACAAGCTTAGGGGGGGGGGTGGGGGGTGGGGGGTTAGTTAGTGCGTCTTGTTCTGGGTAGAGGGATGAATCTCTCTCTCTCTCTCTCTCTCTCTCTCTCTCTCTCTCTCTCTCTCTCTCTCTCGTTAACGATCTACTTATTAAACACCTCCTGGCCTCGGGTGACAGCTAAGACAGTGCTATGATCCCACCTTTCATGTGCTAACGAGAAATACAAGAGATCGAGACACAGAGACCACCTACACATATATCTCGTAAGGTGTCTCGCTGGTGGGTATACTTCGGGGTGTATCCAGAGATCTGAGAAGGAGAGATGAGAGAGATAATGTGGATTTGGAGGAGGAGGGGGAGAGAGATAATGTGGATTTGGAGGAGGAGGGGGAGAGAGATAATGTGGATTTGGAGGAGGAGGGGGAGAGAGATAATGTGGATTTGGAGGAGGAGGAGGAGAGAGATAATGTGGATTTGGAGGAGGAGGAGGAGAGAGATAATATAATAACCTGAAGGAGGAGAGATAATTATGTGAAAACAACAACAGTAATAACAACAACAGCAATAACCACTGCAACAATATCAACAACAATAACAACAAAAACAACTATTATAAGAGAAATATTATCGGCAAAAAGGGAAGAAGAACAACAACAAAATCATCTTGAACGAGCAACAACACCGTCAATAATAAATAACACAACCAGCAATAACACTTATAATAACAATTCCTGTAAAATATCCACATATGTATTAAATAAAACCTAACCACAGCAATTAAACTTGTAATAGATAAATAAACCTCAAAGTTTATATAACTGAGACATCATAGCTACAGTACGGGGCTAACCTAACCTAATTAGCTCCAGTACGGGGCTAACCTAACCTAATTAACTACAGTACGGGGCTAACCTAACCTAACCTAATTAGCTACAGTACGGGGCTAACCTTACCTAATTAGCTACAGTACGGGGCTAACCTAACCTAATTAGCTACAGTACGGGGCTAACCTAACCTAATTAGCTACAGTACGGGGCTAACCTAACCAAATTAGCTACAGTACGGGGCTAACCTAACCTAATTAACTACAGTACGGGGCTAACCTAACCTAATTAGCTACAGTACGGGGCTAACCTAACCTAATTAGCTACAGTACGGGGCTAACCTAACCTAACCTAATTAGCTAAAGTACGGGGCTAACCTAACCTAACCTAATTAGCTACAGTACGGGGCTAACCTAACCTAACCTAATTAGCTACAGTACGGGGCTAACCTAACCAAATTAGCTACAGTACGGGGCTAACCAAACCTAATTAGCTACAGTACGGGGCTAACCTAACCTAACCTAATTAGCCACAGTACGGGGCTAACCTAACCTAATTAGCTACAGTACGGGGCTAACCTAACCTAACCTAATTAGCTACAGTACGGGGCTAACCTAACCTAACCTAATTAGCTACAGTACGGGGCTAACCTAACCTAACCTAATTAGCTACAGTACGGGGCTAACCTAACCTAATCTAATTTTGTTCTGTTACGTCTGTTTACATAATTGCGTCTTTTTTTTAAGTTATGTTCCAGACAAATTTTCTTTGTAAATTATCCTAAAATATGTACTAATGTTTACATATAACCTAACCTAACCTAACTTAGCCATGTATTTGGGTGTTTTCTTATACTTATGACTGATAGTGCACAAACACAGCACACTTACAACACAACTTACAAACACACATACAACACTTAAAACGAACACCTACTGAGAAATATTCCAGACAGACAGACTATATAAACACAATCAGACGGACACGCAATCAGATATATACAGAAAGAGACAAAGAGACAGTGAGAAAGAGAACGAGAGACAGTGAGAACGAGAACGAGAGAGAGAGAGAGAGAGAGAGAGAGAACACATTTACTTCGTCCATTAAACTGTGAGAATCGTGCAAAAATAAGCATGAGGTGGTCCTGGGATAGTGGTCATAACAATCATTTTGCTACGAGTATTTTTATATCTTAAGGATTTTTACCACCAGTCGACTAAACGGAACTGCTTCGAACCTTATATTTCGAACATACTCGTCTCAGAGTTTCATTGACTAGATTTCGAACTCTTCCTATTTAAAGTATTGTGACACATATACGAATTTCATTTATAAGATTCGAATTTTTTCTCTTTTACACAGCCAGGAGTCATTTACATGGTTCGAAACTCTGATATTGAATCTTTTACACAGCCAGGAGTCTCATCAACATGTATTCAACTCAGTGATTCATACTCTTAGTAATACCTCATAAGGAACATCGATCTCCAGATAGGACTCAAAGTTTCATTCAAGTCTTTTTTGTGTCTGTTTGAATGACCTGTAATACGAGGTGGATCTCCGCAACCTCAGTGAGCAGTGCTTGGGGGAGAGAGAGAGAGAGAGAGAGAGAGAGAGAGAGAGAGAGAGGAAAGGAAAGGATAAGAGATATAAAGAACGGGAAGAAAAAGAGATTACGAGAATAAAAGGAGAAATAAGAGGAATAAAAAGAAAGATAAACAGATGAACAATAACGATTATATAGGGATTATTATTATTATTATTATTATTATTATTATTATTATTATTATTATTATTATTATTATTATTATCAGTAATTTCACCTTGATCATCGCCCAAGGTTAAGACTTATGCTGTAATCCTTTTTTTTTATTATTCTTGGTCACGATATTTGGTCCAGGGAACAAGGAAGACGTTGTTTAGATGTGAAGTCATATTTTTTTTTCCAGCATTGACGTGAAGAGATGGATATCTGTTCGTGTTTTTTCTTCAAGAGTTAACACCTTTATGAACAATTAGTACATACGGGATTATTTAATTGTGTAATTCTTAATGCTATGATGATAATTAACTGAAGCTGGATATACCTTTGAAACAACAGAAGTTTAAGTATTTTGTAAAGTGAATCACCTTGTCATAGGTTTAGGTTAAAATGTCAAAATGTTAATCTGGTCTTATCGTCGACGAAATTTTATGGCCACTATTTTGTTGGGTTTACTGCCTCACCAGAGCCTCCAGCCTCAGCTTGCCGGTCACTCAGGCAGAATTTTAACAAGAAGCCAAACCCACACCTGGAATTCTGAATAATGACGGTGAGTGTTGAAGCCGATCCATAATACCACCTTCTGTCCCCTGTCTCCTGTTCCTTATTTTAAAACCATCTCCTTGGCTACTATCCGCTAACTCCCCACCTTGAATAAGTCATAAACTTAACTCCTAAAAACCTATTACTGTCAAGACGTGACCTGCGGAGTGGGTAAACGACTCCCTAAGCGAGAAAGTTTCAGTAGTTAGTATGAAGCCTTGACAAGTAGTCTGGTGTCAGCGCGCAAGAGCTAAGCAAATATCCTGCTGACGTTCCACGATTCAAGGTCAGCACCAGAGCTATATAACCTATAAGGAGACGTGCTTCCCCTACACCATGGTAATCTCACTTAATATACTGCACGATTATTGTAAAGACATATAATTATTCTCTCTTACGTCACGAACCGGAAAGACTTGAATTTAATTGACACTGTAATTAGAGCGACCCCTTACCCCACTGTGACTGTACTTATAAAACATGTAACTTACTTGGCAATGAGACACGCAATCTCACCCCGGCACCACCTGGGAGTATTAATGACTTTATAGACACATGGTGAAGGTCGACAACACCCCAACACCATTTAGATCTCTCCCGTGAAACATTTACCTTGTAATTGCCACTGACTCACGCAGTCTAACAAGACTTATAAGAGTGATGTAGGAGGGAGGTGGCCGTCCTTGACACAGCAGAGAGAGAGTGTGTGTGTGTGTCGTCGTCAGTGGATGGTTTTAGTCCTCCTCCGCCATCACTATAAATCTTGCTCGTCTGGCGCGATCATTCCTCTGGATGTGTCACGTCCTGGCAATATTTTCCTCTTTATATTGCCGCTTGATTTATGTCACTGACACTGGCCGGTCAATACAAAGCCTGACTTATGTGATAATCAGTAACACTTAGCGTGAAGGTGGCTGGTCGTAACGCCAACAAATGGGATGCAGAGAGATATAAAATATATAATACTTAAGCCTTGGCTCTTCCTTGAAACATAATTCAATTAGGTATATAAGTTATAACTCAAGATTCTGGTCGCCTCCCGAGCATGATTCACTCACGGATATAAGACTTCGAGAAAGTTTGAACCATCATTCAATCGGGAATTCAGCAGAAGTTGGGCACCTGAAGAAAATTATATTGTATTAGAGGATTTGAGGCAGCCCCTTTCCTCTACCTTACTGCTGCTGTCCAGACGTGTTAGTGGAAATCGAGTCTCATTCAAAGTTTATTATATACACTTTTCCCCACAAACTTTTAATTTTTATACTAGAGAACTTTATCTACTAGAGTAATTGTCCTACATTAACTCATACTGACTACAACATGTAAGTGTCAAGGTACCTCGTCCACCACTTACCACTTTAAACGTTTTCAAAAGACACTCATGAATCACTTGTACTGTGCCACTCTCCACCTCCCCCACTGTTCTCCACCTCAACCGACTGTTCCTCCACCTACCCCCACTCTTCCTCCACCTCCTCCCACTCTTCCTCCACCTTCCCTACCCCCCCCCCCCCCACCCCTATTACAGTTTTAACTCCCAAAACTCACCAATATTCCCCATTAATGACGAAACGTATCTCTTCACTCTTCATCCTCCTCCCAATTTCCAACTGTATTGTCTTAGTCATTCACAAAACACTCCCTTCCACCCGCTCCCTCACCATTTTCCGAATTACCGATGACAAGATCACCTCAAATCCGGACACAAGGTATTACTGACGTGATGTCATCCGGATGAATCTGTCAAAGGCCACGTTGGTTATACTGACAGTGACGATCATGATGAACTATGGTGATATTGTACTATTATTGGGCTATTTTCTAACCCCCAAAACATATATCAAAAGAAGATTTAATATTATACATTTCTTGCGATAACAATACGTACTGTTCATCGAGTTATAAGCATCAACTGCACACGCAATGAGTACAAGCAACGATCTACATTAATTTACTAAACAACTTTCATACGTGCGTGTTTTCTCGTTCGTCTTCATACAGCGAGAGAAAAATGGTAATAATCTCTCAGTTGTTAGGTCGGGGTGTGTTAATATCATGAGGGAGGGGTTTTTCTTACACTCTACTTATGATGATATACTGTAACCTTGTAACTTTTTTTTACCTTGCATGAACATTATATTGCAATTTGTCACACACACACACTCTCTTGTTTCAAGCTCCCAAGGAACCATTCTCGTCATTATATTTCCATCTCTTTCCGTTGCTAAAAATGCATAAATTTATACATAGACAAACACTCGTTAAATACTCACACATTTCTTGAGGGTTGTAACAGGAATATTTATCTTGCAGGGATTTAAACATTTTTCTTTCACTAGATGAGTATTCTGGTCATTAGCTCAACTCCTCTGAATAATATTTTTTTGCACCTCTCTCGTATTTTCCCTCCATTATGCAAATTAGATTGACTTGGATAGATGCATCTCATTATACTGAACTTGTATAAGACTGGTTTATTTATAAATATATATATATATACACACCATATTAAGTAAAAATCCTAAGAACAGAAATAAGATAACCAAATTCTCGACTGGTTTTTCAGGTTATCTTAGAGAATAATGAAGATAACTTAAGATACATTTTATAAGACTTAAACGACCTGTTGTTATATTATGAGTTTTATACATCAGATTTTTCCCGAGGATATTTTGCATTTCTCTTTCATATAGAATACATGTATAAATAACCTCTCTTCGGATCACCGGTAAATATTAGGTTAGGTTAGGTTAGGTTAGGTTAGGTTAGGTTTCATATCTTCCCACTATTAAATTAACCCTTGATACCTACCATACACTCCATACCGAGACACACAAACACCATAGCATAATTTAACACACTAATTACTATGACTTAACCATCTACTTAATAGCAACAGAGTAAAATATTCCCTAACCACTAATTATGCAACCCTGAGATAGTATTTTGAAGGATTAAATAAATATACATAATTGGCCCAAGCGCATGGTGATTAACATGGAAATAGACTACAACGATTAAATACAATAGTAATAAACTACAACACCAATAAACAACACCACCAATAAACCACAACACCAATAAACCACAACAACACCAATAAACCACAACAACACCAATAAACCACAACACCAATAAACCACAACACCACCAATAAACCACAACAACACCAATAAACCACAACAACACCAATAAACCACAACACCAATAAACCACAACAACACCAATAAACCACAACACCAATAAACCACAACAACACCAATAAACCACAACACCAATAAACCACAACAACACCAATAAACAACACCACCAATAAACCACAACACCAATAAACCACAACAACACCAATAAACCACAACAACACCAATAAACCACAACACCAATAAACCACAACAACACCAATAAACCACAACACCAATAAACCACAACACCACCAATAAACCACAACACCACCAATAAACCACAACAACACCAATAAACCACAACACCAATAAACCACAACAACACCAATAAACCACAACACCAATAAACCACAACAACACCAATAAACCACAACACCAATAAACCACAACACCAATAAACCACAACAACACCAATAAACCACAACACCAATAAACCACAACAACACCAATAAACCACAACACCACCAATAAACCACAACACCACCAATAAACCACAACAACACCAATAAACCACAACACCAATAAACCACAACAACACCAATAAACCACAACAACACCAATAAACCACAACACCAATAAACCACAACAACACCAATAAACCACAACACCAATAAACCACAACAACACCAATAAACCACAACACCAATAAACCACAACACCAATAAGACCGAGTAAGCAGGATAGCATGTTCATTTTTATCGTGTGTTACCGTGTGTCGTAAAATTCATATTCAAGAAGTTATTACCGGATCATTAAGCTGGAACGAGAGGGAGAGTTTCTTATTCACAATTGTACTAAGTTACGTGAGAATCTTTTTTTGTAATTTTATGTATACGAGAAACTGATGAGGGAGAGAGTTATTTTTTATTATGTTTTGTTATTAGTGCTAACATCTTTATTGCTGTTGTTGTTAGTTATTTTTGTTGTTGTTGTTGTTGTTATTAGTGTTTTTGCTGCTGTTGTTGTTGATAGTTATTTTTGTTGTTGTGGTGGTGGTTGTTGTTTTAATGTTGTTTTTATTGTAGTTATTGTTAGTTATTATCATTATTATTAGTGTTTGTGTTATTGTAGTGATTGTTATTATTATTATTATTAACTGCTTTAAAACGGCATTAGCTTTCAATAATCATTAAAAAAATAGCAATAACCGACCTTTCAACCTTAACTAACGAAACAATATAGTTACGTCGCTTATAATGTTCATCTCTGGTGTTTATGGTATTAAATAATGTATTCGTGTAGTTTTTGTGTGGTTAGGTTAGGTTAGGATCACCAGTCCTATAGTTTAGAGATAATTAAGTTTAGCTTGTGTATATCCCTCATTTAGGCGTTTTGACACATTTTTTCTCCCTATTTGAACTTTTCCTTTATATTCTCTCCCTAATTGGACTTTTCCTTCATATCCTCTCCCTAATTGGACTTTTCCTTCGTATTCTCTCCCTATTTGGACTTTTCCTTCTTATTCTTTCCCTATTTGGACTTTTTCCTTCATATTCTCTCCCTATTTGGACTTTTCCTTCATATTCTCTCCCTATTTGGACTTTTTCCTTCATATTCTCTCCCTAATTGGACTTTTCCTTCATATCCTCTCCCTAATTGGACTTTTCCTTCATATCCTCTCCCTAATTGGACTTTTCCTTCGTATTCTCTCCCTATTTGGACTTTTCCTTCTTATTCTTTCCCTATTTGGACTTTTTTCTTCATATTCTCTCCCTATTTGGACTTTTCCTTCATATTCTCTCCCTATTTGGACTTTTTCCTTCATATTCTCTCCCTATTTGGACTTTTTTCTTCATATTCTCTCCCTATTTGGACTTTTCCTCACACAAATGAAACGAGGATAAGTTTTTTTTTTAGGTTCAAACATTATGAAACTATGTACTTTCTATTCATCGTTGTTATGATTACTTCCTAACCAAAATATACGACTTATTAAAATTATAAGTATTTTTAACCTCATGAGACTCCAAAGTAAGTTATGTGAGGAAAATTTTTGTTTATCTGTGTAGCAAAACGGAAGGTGAAGCGACTGATATTTTGTTACTCTCTATACAAGGGCCCGCCGCTTGATCCCATCCATCACAAGGCAAAACATACTGTCAGAGCCAAAGTTTATTCACTACGTGGCAAAATTGCGATCTACATTTAATCCGCGGATTTTTACTGCATTCTGTGAACGTCGCTCCATTTACCAAAGAGCATTACTTATTCATGTATGCGGGAGGTAACGTGTTTACTCCTAGCAAAGCTTCTCCATTATTCAGACCCGACTTACGATACTAGTTTAGTGCCCTACCTACAATCCGTTACGTGGTCAAGGGTAAAGTATACGATACCTAGTTACCGGATGAGGAAGTTCTATGTGATTTAGTTACAATACATTCATAATGGCTTGATGATATTTTACCTGGCGAGGGAGGACAATCGATAGTTACCTGGTGAGAGAAGATATATAATGCCTGGGGAAGGAGCCTTTATTACCGAGTTGTCAGGGTAGGAAGGGTTAGTAATCCAACGATAAGTGACCTGGCCAAGGGTGATAAGCGGTACATGGTTACCTGGCCAAAAAGAGTACCTGATACCTGGTTACCTGGCCAAGGACCGTCTGCTACGCCTGGACCCCCCCCCCCCCCCCCCCCCCCCGCCCTGTGATATTTAAACCACAACAACAGTGTACAACATTCAACATTCATTTAACATTTGTAACCCATAAAAGTTTACCTATCATCTGTAATGGAGTTCAGTCTCTGTAAGTAAACATTCAGATTTTAATTACCGCTGGGTAGACAGGATCTCTCTCTCTCTCTCTCTCTCTCTCTCTCTCTCTCTCTCTCTCTCTCTCTCTTGTAGGAACGTATCTCCTAATTTATAATGGTAGTCAATGTGAAAATCTACTTCAATTTACGAATTTTCGATTTACGGACATTTTTCAGCAACTTTTACCTAAGAAACCCATTATACGAGTTGTAGTAAAAAAGTATATTTATGTCGTAAAGTTTTAAGGTAAATAAACAACTAACAATACGAGTCTAAGGTGAAATTGTCTGCTGCGACCACAAGCGCCGCCGTCTCATCTCCCCCCGCCTTTGATGTACCACAAGACATAGACAAACGAAAAACATTATGATTCAGTTTCTCAGAAGGATCGAGCGTATTGATCATGAATTACACAACAGAATAACAAGGTTTCTTTCAGCCTTACTTAGAACAATTATAATTACTAGACGGAATACACCATAAAATAAGCTTAACCACTCGTATTTAACATTAACTTATAGAATTATTTAACAACGAATCACCAAAGTCTTTATTATAACTGAATAATAAAAATATAAACCAAAGACAAAAATAAACCTATGAAACGCTCAGCATATTTATATATAAATGAGAATAAACAAACATACGCTGATAGTTTTTATATTCACCTCATCAGGAATCTTTGGTTACATAGTGTGGAATCCTTCTAGTTTCAGGGCATATTGTTGGTGATAATAACCCGGATCGTTGTCACAGTGCGATAGGTTGAGAAAGAACGACAGATGTAAACAAACACACGACAGACGCCTTAATCCACCAAGGAAGTAAGATGGGGATGTTGTATTGATACCCGTAAGATTTTTCTTCTTCTTTTATGTTTAGTGAGTCTGGACACAGTGTGGAATTTCAGGAATGGTAAAAATATCTTCTGAGTTTCATTTCAATCGGACGTCGAGAAAGCAATTGTCAAGGAGGAAGTGAAGGAGAGTTTCTTGAGCTACACCATAGACTTCCTGTTAGAGTGTGTGTGTGTGTGTTTGTGTGTGAGCGCGATATAAAACTCCTTTGATACCTTAATATTCATAACAAGTAAGGCTGAGGGCTGAAGAATTTATTTTTGTTTTTCATATCAAATTGTTGTCTGTCGCAAACACTTTTTCCCCCTGAAGACGGTCCTAAAATATCCTGCAGGCTTTCATTCCACATATTTTACTATCAATAATATTTTCCTCGGAACACCGCTGAGGATTTTACTGAATGATCGTCATTCTTTGCTTTTCTTTTTCACACTTTTAAAGAAATATTTCTGGCGGTTGTTTCACGCTCGCTGAGGGAGGATCAGTAATATATTTCCTGGTATTATTTTTGCTGTTGTTTCAGTTAATTATGTGGGTATATACTTTCAAATGACTTGCTTTAGATCATAATTGTAAATATTCATCCCTCACCCACAATAAACTTCCATCAGTTTGGTCAGGGAGAGCTTGTATTGAGCTGCCTATATGAAGACAAATAAACAAATGCTTCACATCAGCCCATTACTCCTTGACACACACACACACACACACCACAGTATGAAGTTATGGATCTCCTGTGCACAATATACTAATACAAAACAGATAAAAAGATCAACAACTCGTCCAGATAAAGACCATGAGAGTAAGGTGTCGTTGATGCCCTGTTGACACACGTCCTCTGAGAGCATCTGTATAATTTACTCCACTATCACCGAGGTCAAGAAACACCCAGAGCATTACTATATGTGTAGGCAGACAACCTTACGAGACCTGTGTGTGTGTGTGTCTCATGTATGCCACGGTGAACATGCATATCTACACACACCCACAGCGTCAAATTAAGTCAAGTCAAGTCAAGTCAAGTCAAGTCAAGTCAAACCATGAGTCAGTCTCTCCACTCAGGAAATAATAAGCCGCCAGAAATAGCCGACACTAACTGCGGCTGGACGTTGGTGTCGTGTTCCCGTGTAGGAAAAATTCAGTGTACACGCTGGGGAAGCCGTGTCGTCTGTTTTAATTCAGGAGGGACGATAACCGCATTTATCACCGATTTTCTCACGACGATAGCTGCAACCATCACTGATTTTCTCAGAACGATAGCCGCTTTTACCATCGTATTTAGCAGCCGTTTTCTTGGGATAACTGCAGTTAACCAGGTTTATTTAGGTACAATACGAGGGAGATCTGTGACTCGGAAGGAAAAGAAATGGTAAAAGATTATCGCCCGTATTATTAAACAACATCTTCCCTTGAAGAGGGTCGTCGTGTTTCAACCCGAGTTTTAAATAAAATTAGTCCTGAGGGACACCGCAGTACTGTACTTAACGGGGTGTGGCGGTAAATTAACTAATTCCAATATTATAAATTAATTTATTGGAATTCGTTAATTTACCGCCACACCCCGTTAAGTACAGTACTGCGGTGTCCCTCAGGACTAATTTTATTTAAAACTCGGGTTGAAACACGACGACCCTCTTCAAGGGAAGATGTTTAATAATACGGACGTATTAGTTAGGAATAAAAGTTTACGAAAATGACTCAAGAAAATATGTGATTAAATTATTAGTAAAATTTTAGCGTCCGATAATAAAATGAAAAAGTCCTTATCCGCCTTTAATTAATTACTTGAATTTTTATTATATATAAAAAGAGAATGAAGCATAAATCAATGAAAGAGTTATTAATTACCATAGTACTAACAACGAGACATTTCCGAGAATATAATTATACTGATAGAGACACCTGAGACACCTGGGTAATTAAGTCTACCTCACCTACTAAGTACCTGATGTAATTCCCCCTCCCCCCCCCCTTCCCTTCCCTCCTAATGACCAGTACTGTATAATCCTCCTGCATCTCTCCTCTTATTAACTAAACGAGGACCATCATACCATTACTCAACTCTGCGTCATTAACAGTGTGTATAGTTCCAGGTTCTGTTATAAACTCTGCGTCATTAACAGTGTGTATAGTTCCAGGTTCTGTTATAAACTCTGCGTCATTAACAGTGTGTATAGTTCCAGGTACTGTTATAAACTCTGCGTCATTAACAGTGTGTATAGTTCCAGGTTCTGTTATAAACTCTGCGTCATTAACAGTGTGTATAGTTCCAGGTACTGTTATAAACTCTGCGTCATTAACAATGTGTATAGTTCCAGGTTCTGTTATAAACTCTGCGTCATTAACAGTGTGTATAGTTCCAGGTTCTGTTATAAACTCTGCGTCATTAACAGTGTGTATAGTTCCAGGTACTGTTATAAACTCTGCGTCATTAACAGTGTGTATAGTTCCAGGTTCTGTTATAAACTCTGCGTCATTAACAGTGTGTATAGTTCCAGGTACTGTTATAGACTCTGCGTCATTAACAATGTGTATAGTTCCAGGTTCTGTTATAAACTCTGCGTCATTAACAGTGTGTATAGTTCCAGGTTCTGTTATAAACTCTGCGTCATTAACAGTGTGTATAGTTCCAGGTTCTGTTATAAACTCTGCGTCATTAACAGTGTGTATAGTTCCAGGTTCTGTTATAAACTCTGCGTCATTAACAGTGTGTATAGTTCCAGGTTCTGTTATAAACTCTGCGTCATTAACAGTGTGTATAGGTCTAGGTTCTGTTAGATTGAAATACCTGTACATCTTCACAATATATACAACGAAAAAGGTAAATATAAACGGTAAATAGGAGAAGAGAATGGAAAAAAAAAGGAAATATGGAAAAAATAGTATAGTTTAACTGTTATTCTTGTAAAGCTTTTCTGTTAATGTTTCCCTCTTGTCCAATTTTGTTTGAGAGGCGCCATTAAGGTAAAATATTGGCGCTAACTCCCAGCTTACATTATACTCTCCCACACAACAGTTTCCATCCACGGAGGTATATTTAGAAACCAAGTAAATACACTGCAGTTAACCGCACCGTTTTTCTGTGTGTGTGTGTGTGTTTTGGGGGGGTGGGAGGGGGGTAGGGAGTGGGAGGGGGGTAGGGAGTGGGAGGTGGGGTAGGGGGTGGGAGGTGGGGTAGGGGGTGGAGGGGTAGGGGGTGGTGGGGTGGGAGGTGGGGTAGGGGGTGGAGGAGTAGGGGGTGGGGGTAGGGGGTGGGGAGGGGATGAGAGGGATAGGGAGGGAATGAGAGGGGTAGGAAGGGGATGAGAGGGGTAGGGAGGGGATGAGAGGGGTAGGGAGGGGATGAGAGGGGTAAGGAGGGAATGAGAGGGGTAGGGGGGTAGGGGGTAGGGAGGGGATGAGAGGGGTAGGGAGGGGATGAGAGGGGTAGGGAGGGGATGAGAGGGGTAGGGAGGGAATGAGAGGGGTAGGGAGGGAATGAGAGGGGTAGGGGGTAGGGAGGGAATGAGAGGGGTAGGGGTAGGGGGTAGGGAGGGGATGAGAGGGGTAGGGGGGTAGGGGGTAGGGAGGGGATGAGAGGGGTATGGGGGGGAGCGTACCGTCCGTAGGTCCAGATTTGCTTATGATATGTAAGTGTAAGACTTTCGCCAGAGAAATAAAGTGAAAATTTGAAAGTGACGTGGACTCGTGTCTAACCTAACCTAACTTAACCTAATCCTGGCCCAATATGAGTGGGACCCTCCTAATGTTAGAAAAGATTGCATTAGGGTCTATTGAGATTGTTAACTATAGGTCATCTCACCTGACAACAAAAATTATTACCTTACCTAAACTAAAATTAACTTCAAAAGAAACATGAGAATTTCAGTGAACACAAACTGCAGCTGCATGTCCTCCTTTACAGTCACTCACTTAAAAACAAAATTACGCATGATTTTTTGGCGAGTCTTCCTTCAGGCAAATTATTTTTGGATAGCATCTAGGACGAGTATGTCGCGTTGCCTGATAGCCTGTATTCCGGGGTGTGAGTAGGACGTGCAAGCCGCCGTCAGCCGCACGCTCACCGCCCCCGAGTGCTATAGTTAATGCATGTGTATTTTATCACATTTACGAGGCGATTTACAGGCAGAAGGAAATTAACCTATTTCCTGCATGCCCGGCCATTCTTGCTGCGCTGCCTTTATCCGAGGCAAAAATCATTTTTAAGTTGCTTAAACAGATTACAATATTAGTGAATTCTCTTCTATATATATATACTGTACTCGAGGGCATCTTGGGTTCATCTACCGCTGTTGTATGACGGTGTAAGTGTCTAGCTCAAGGTGGTGACGAAGGTAGTGAGGTGTTATAACATTCTTAACGCTCAAAACTCCATGCTTTTATGTACAGTCGGGGTCAAAAGTCTTGACCACTTGACAGTATTTGGAATGAAAATACCAGAAGATTTCAGGTATTAAGGAGAGTTTTATCCCATTTTGTGGTTCAGGCATAATATGTGATGACAAGTAGTGTTATTAGCATATCCCAATCATATATGTATAACTCACAAGTAGATGCCAGATATTACTAAGTGTTCAAGACTTTTAACCCCGACTGCACATCTACTGAAGGTTACCAACACATATGAAAGCTTCTCATCATAAACACCCTGCCCTGATAAAATATTTATTACAGGGAAGACAAATCTTAAGAAAAATTATTTAGCATTGCCCAATGACTTAAAAATATTAATTAAAAAAAATCCTTTACCTTAAAAGAATATGTAAAACCGAGCTGCTGAAGGCTGAACCCAAAACAAATTATTAAACAAATGGTTTTATGTTTCCTGTGTGGTAGAAATGTTAATTAATAATAGGATGAAAATCTGCCGACATACAACTGTGCAGTCCAGCCCTAATTTCCTTTCAACTGTATGATGCCTTTTAAGTTACAACTAACCTCATAACCACAACACATCACACACCTTCACTACCACACACACCACCATCACACATCTTCAGTACCACACAAAACACCACCATTACCTAATCTTCACTACCACACATCACCATCACAGATTACCACTATCACACATCACCATCCCACATCACCACTACCACACATCACCACCACCACACATCACCACCATCACACATCACCACCACCACACATCACCACCATCACAACCATCACACATCACCACCATCACACATCACCACCACCACACATCACCACCACCACACATCACCACCACCACACATCACCACCATCACACATCACCACCACCACACATCACCACCATCACCACCATCACACATCACCACCATCACACATCACCACCACCACACATCACCACCATCACACATCACCACCACCACACATCACCACCATCACACATCACCACCACCACACATCACCACCACCACACATCACCACCACCACACATCACCACCACCACACATCACCACCATCACACATCACCACCATCACACATCACCACCACCACACATCACCACCATCACACATCACCACCACCACACATCACCACCATCACACATCACCACCATCACACATCACCACCATCACACATCACCACCATCACACATCACCACCATCACACATCACCACCACCACACATCACCACCACCACACATCACCACCACCACACATCACCACCATCACACATCACCACCATCACACATCACCACCACCACACATCACCACCATCACACATCACCACCATCACACATCACCACCACCACACATCACCACCACCACACATCACCACCACCACACATCACCACCACCACACATCACCACCACCACACATCACCACCATCACACATCACCACCATCACACATCACCACCATCATCAAATGTCCTCTTACTTCATCATTCAGAGGCGACATTTCTTCATTAGTTACCAACTCCGTTTCAGTAACTGTGATTCTTGAGAGCTATATTAATAAGATGAAGTTTACTCACAAAGACCCGCAGTTAGGGCAAAGTTTTGAGATCACGTGTTGTTCCGCCAGTGGGTATTCGGCGGAGCAGGAGACTAGCCAAGAAGCCCAAGTTCGATTTTACTAGCTTATACAAGAACCCTTCATTTAGAGAGTTAAATAAATGGGTGTTTAACTAATATGATATGGACGCAAGCACCCTGCGACTCTACCCCATGTGACATGTTGGTTGATTCGGGATTGTCTGGCATCTACCTCCCCGACGAGACGGCTCAGCGTTTGGGACTTATTCAAGAACCGGTAACTTGGACAGTTGAACAATATCAAGAATTGTATTATCATGTCAAGAACTTACGCATGGGAACAGTCAAAGACGTTCATATTATGTTTTCAAGAGGAATATATGTAGCGTCCGTAGTCAAAATATTCCCTCCAGAATCCAAGCACTAGTACTGGAACACAACATTTGGGGAACCGCAATACTAAGACAAAATAAAATCGTTCATGAATTTACTACATAATAAGAGAATTAATTCTTCAAGACGTTAAAAGAACAGGAGCGAGCAGAAGCTGAGTTAACGATTAAGGAAACTTACAACCTAAAGGCATGTTTCCACCGCAAATTCATCGAGCCTCAACTGATAATTATTGTAAATTCTTCTTCCCCTTACTTCGTAATTTCAAGGGAGCTTCTGGCATAGGACCGTGACTGGGGAAAACAACCCTCGAAAGTAGATTTTTTTAAAGGAAAAGTAGATTTTATGACCGCGGATGAACTCTATTTCGGCAATTTAGGTGCCTATGATTTTCAAATGGGGAGCAGCTTCCTTGGAAAATATTGTTGTCTTCTTGATTACAAGGCTAAGACCCTACACCTTAAGTTTAAGAAATAACCTTTCAAAGCTAAGTCAATTTTTACAAAACCTTTCACATCAAGTTCTGTATGAAAGGTGTCGTAGTAGGTGTATTATATGAAGTAAATATGAAAGCTGAATATCCCTTGCAATAAGAAGTTTATTTTTTGGCATTGGATATGAATTACATTGGTTCTATATAACTGCAAAATATTTTGTAATCACATAATATTATTCACTTACATAAAGGAATTTTTAGTTGTGAATATTGTAATTGTAAAGATGTAAGGTATTTTGTTTATATTTGGTCTTCTCTTTCATACCTAACAGAGATGCGAGATGAGGAAAGTGACTAATTTTATTTCATCCATTGTTCATCTTAGGTTTGGTATTAGTTTACCCACCGATATTATGAGTGAATGTTAGGAGATACTTTTGTGAACGGAGGAAGGGCAGCATTATAGGATCAAGGTGGATAAGTGCCTAAACTATGCGGGTCAGAGCACTGTGCAATGTCATTTTGTCTATATTCTTCTTTTACTGAAAATTCAATAAGTGTTAATTGTTTTAAGTTGGTATTTCTTTGATTCCCGATTAGTTTGCAAAATTTAATGAATGGTTTCCTTGGGTGTAACTGAACAATGGAATTATGTAAAATGCCGATTATTGTAGATTTTTCCCAAGCATACCGTAGGGCTTCCTCTGCTCGAAAAAAAAAATACTAATTTGTTTTGGGTTAATTTAAAACGCATCTGGCCTAGACTAAAGGGGACATCGACCCTCCCAGATCCCGTCGCAGTGTAGGTCGGTGGTGGGTACGAGCTGACGGGGCTATTGAGAGCATCTCGGCAGAAGAAGTGAGAAAACAAGGAATTATCTCAGCAGGATGTGAAAAAATGGATGATTGATGGTAAATTATCTATTAATGATTGTTTTGAAGCTGTTTTTCTACCCCGAGTCAAGGAGATGAAGAACAATAACACAACAGTACTACCCAGAGATGACACCAGTCCTTTTTCTCGTGGTAACAATGGCTGTTCATTAGTACAGTAGGTCAAGGATCTGAACAAATGTCTGAGTTTCATTGAATAGGTTTTGGCCAGAGATCTGACAGAATCTGTAATGCTCAGGTTTACAGGAGGAAAAATGCCTGGAACCTGATGACTGTGTGTAACGCTGCAGTACCACGTATGTTACTAAGTGTAAAGTAATGATGATAATAAATAAACAAAATAGAAAGGTATTGTAGTTTACGAGAGCAACAAGACTCATTAGGGAAGAGACGTTGGAAACAAGGTAATATACGCCAGCTGAGGCGCTCCTGCACATTAATGGATAATTACAGCTTATTACTGCAGCAGATTAATGAAGCGTAAGTTAATGCCACGATTTATTCTTGTTGAGAATATGTACACGCAAGCTTATACATGTAAAAACTTATAATGTATCACTTTCGTTTTTGATATCGTCACTCCTGCCGACATTATTTACCTCTGATAGCAGATGTACGTACAATGCTCTCTAAATTGATGTTTTAAAAAGTATTTGTTTATATACTTTCTAGAGTTTTAAATCTATCATCAGGTCTCAGATGAAACACCTCACTTATAAACTCTCTCTCTCTCTCTCTCTCTCTCTCTCTCTCTCTCTCTCTCTCTCTCTCTCTCTCTCTGTTATGTAATATCTTGTACTTTTTTCTTTTTCTTTTTTACTGCACTTCCCGCATCTTGGAGTTTACATCCCCCGCCATACACGAGTTTATTGTCAAATTGTCTTGAGTTTATTTCACTACGTCTTGATAATTCAGTTCTTGGACTTTATTTCTCACCATAGAGACTTTATTTCCAAAATAAACCCTTGATTTTATTTACCACAATATAGACTTTACTCCCATATACGATTGACTTTTTTTTTTGTTCCATTACACCTACATCTAAAATATCCAGTTATATCTGACTTTATTCCCACACTCTATACTTTTTTCCCTCATCACTCTAAGCAATTCCAGACTTTATTTCCCGGTATATCAGCCTTAGATTTCCTCCACCACCACCACGTCTAAGACTTTACTTCCTCAGGAGATGCATATACACTGATTGGTCAAATTACAGTTTTCATCTTCTAGTCGAGGCGAGTTAATTCAATCAGCTGCCACACATCACTCGCTTTCTTCTCATACTAATGCTACACCTGTTGGCTTTTTCCCTTTTGAATTACCAAGAACGTAGAAGGCTGGGATAACATTGCTATTTGGGGTTTATCCATCTGTCTGTCTGTCCTCACACGCACTGTACTGACTCGTCCCAAATATCTTTTCACTTACATTACCCTTCATTAAGACAACACTACAATAAATAATAATAGAAGTCTTTTGCTAGATGAATAAGTAAACAAACAGCAAATGATAATAATCTTATTGAAGTGAAGAATAGATGAAACGGTAGTGAATTATTCTTACTAATAAGATGTATAGTGTATAAGGATATTAAGACCCTAAATACAATGACGTAATAGATATTGATATATTATACATAATGGAGGTCTTCAACACAACTCATGGACAACAAGAAAGACCCGCAACATAACACAATAAAAGACGACCACTAATAAAATACCAACGAAGACTCCCAGAATACACCAAAAACACCAAAAAAAAAGACCAACCTATCAGAAACAAAAACAAAGACCTTTATAAAAAAAAAGACCAACCTATCAGAAACAAAAACAAAGACCTTTATAAAAAAAAAGACCAACCTATCAGAAACAAACACAAAGACCTTTATAAAAAAAAAAGACCAACCTATCAGAAACAAAAACAAAGACCTTTATAAAAAAAAAGACCCTCCCAACAATACAAAGTCCAACCTAACAAAAACAAACAAATAAACATCACAAGAACAACAACAAACACATTTAGATACGAAAGAGCAACAGCTTGATCAAATACACCCGACTTTTTGGTGAGTAACTTGTCCAATCACATTACTGGGGACACAATACTTTGTCGTTATCTGTGTTAGGGAGACTGACCAACCCAATTCTGTTTACCTGTTTAGTGTATAGAGAGAGAGAGAGAGAGAGAGAGAGAGAGAGAGAGAGAGAGAGAGAGAGAGAGAGAGAGAGAGAGTCTTTTTTTTTCTCGCTTTATTTTTAGTTAGGGTTTCTGTCTTTACCGGTTTGTGTCGCTTATCTCGCTTTCTGTCTCTTGTCTGTCTGTCTGTCTGTCTCGGCCTTTTAAACTAGATTTTGACGTTTTCTTAGCTGTCTACGACCTCAAGCTCGCGTGTACAGAGATATGATATTATTTTTAGTATTTTATTTCTACTAAAAGATCGGCTATGTAAATAACCCCTCATGAGTCAGGTTATGAGGGGGAGGAGTTATTTAATCGCAACTTATTGTAGCGACTGATTAAACGTTGACATAGTGAAGTAAGAGTAATACTGAGGCTTGGTAGGGAGTGAAATATGAATATCAAAGTTAACTCAGCAATCCAGGGAGGTCAGTTTAGTGTACCTTTAAAATTAATTCATTTTGATCCGTTCTTATACAGGTACAGGTATAAGCGCGCGCGCGCACACACACACACACACACACACATATAAGAATAGAACCATCCCATCTATTGTTAAAATAATAAACAACTCCTAATTTATGAACTGTACAGCCCTGTAAATGTATTCAACGCATATTATATCATTGTCTAAATCAAATGTAAGTCTGTATATTTTCAGCCACCGGCTGCAACTCTATTAATAAACCTTTTATTATTAATTTATTTTATTATTATTATACACACACACACACACACACACACACACACACACACACACACACACACACACACACACACACGAGTCAGGTCCTTAAAGTCTATTGGTACATACACATATAAAGACGATCATCCCGTTTCTCACATACTAATACAAATTACCAGACAGTGACTGACTACGTTATGTGTCCAGTGTTCACGTTTGTGTTTTTTGTTTCTGATTTTGCTCACCTTCCAAAAAAAAACAACAAAAATACTGTTGTTGCGCTGACTGGTATGCAAAAACGACAATGATCAAGCTTTAGAAAACAGCCGACACAGCATTTTATCGATGTAAATGGAACGCCGAATTCCAAAATAGACTATTGAAATCCATGTTAACCAATCACAGCGTTTGTTAGCTAATTAACGAGGCAAAGTTCACCTGAAATGTAAAATGACGTCAAACCAGAGTTGTTCCGGTTGATTGGGGGAAGGATTTTTTCCACGATGTAAACAAAAACAGAAGCCAAGTCGACACTAGCATAACGTGAAGCTGAAGCTGGGATACAAATTGAAGAGTTACGAGGCTTCATATTTTTCACCAAATATTAACTACTGTGAGTAAGCCATCCTGGGGCTGCGTCTCCTGGTTAGGTTAGGTTAGGTCAGGTCAGCGGCGTGTCCAGGGGATGGCCACGCCCCCCCCCCCCCCCGAAATCCGATTGGCCATCCCAGTGGGTCCCCACTCAGAAGTGGTAAAATGTGTACGGTGATAGGTCGTTGAACAAATTAATTAACCCTTTCACCGCGTGTCACACACTTGCCATTTTATTCTGGCTTCCGCCAGACGATTTTATTCAGCTTAGGTTAACCTCCCGCTGTGACAGGGTTAACTCAACTTCGAGCGCAGCGCAATAATTATTATGAGGTCCACACTGTTCAGTTAATTCTACCATTGATAGAAATGGAAGAAAATGGTTGCCGGTCAGCTGAGCGGGAAGCCGGGGGTTCTGTTTACACAGGCGCCCACCGCGTGCAATGATTTTTGAGGTAAGAAATTACGGTAGTATACTCAAGGAGTTGTTGTAACTTTTGAGTGCCTGAATAGTGAACATATTATGTGCACCAGACGTGGATGGATGTTCAGAGGGAAATGCATGGAGGTGAGCCCAGGGAACTTAGCGACACCAGGTGGGTGGGAGGGGGAGGTGAAAGAGACTAGAATTTAAAGTACGTTTCTATTTACTTTTCTCTTAGATCTAACTCTACTAGTACCAGACTCAAGGTCAGAGTCAGCCAACACAGAGCTCCTCTACCTGAAGATAATTGGTAAACCTCACAAAACTCGAGGCGTGTTGGTTCAGAATCTCACAGCGCTTTAGAGAAAAGGCTCTACACTTACACTTGCAATATATAAAAATTAAATTATAAATACATACCCCTCTCCCTACCCCACTCCCACTTTCCCTCCCTCTCTCTGCCCTCTCCCTCCTTCACTCCCCTCTCCCACCCTCTCACAAAATGCCAGCTTGCAGTAAAACTTTCAGTAATAACTCGGGCCAGTAGACAGTGCTTTTAGCCAGCCTGGTGACGATCTGTTCCCCGTGTGCTAAAACCTTGGCTACTTGTGGCTCCATTAATCTTCACTATAAGCGAGCCTAAAGATGCCTTGTGTGTGTGTGTGTGTGTGTGGGTGTCTAAGCATATACATAAACATACTAAACTTACCATAAATTTTATACATGTATACATAAGGAAAGAATACCTGGAAATTCGACCTTAAAGCACAAGTAAGATATGACACGTTTAAACCCAGGTAAAACATGGTGGGCTTTTCTACAGTGATTCAGTTGATAGCATTTTACCTTAGAGTATTGGGCGAGGCTGAGGGCGGTAACTAGCGAGTACAATATACACACAAGGAGGGAAGTTTAAGATCGGTTTGTGAATTTCATTACTAAAAATTAAAATATTTATAATTTTGGGAGGAAAATTATAAATGAAAGAATTGTATAATAATAATCTTGTGTATAATTTTACTGATATTATTAATGATGATTATAGATTATAGAGTTATATGGAGCCTTAGCAATAACTTTTTTTCAAATATTCCTAGTATAATTATATTAAATATCCTTATATTACGCGAATGAATATAACTAATAGTTAATAATAGCGCGTTAATGCCCATCCGAACCGTTTAAAAATTAATAAAAACCACGGAGGCGATAAAAGCTCATTAGAAATATAAACACTCATAAAAAATATCGTAAATTTAGTATTATTCGGCTCGTAAAGCGTTAATGGCCGTGTAGTCCTAGTTATTAAAGCGAGCATAGCGGCATTATTTCTCTTACACACATGACCAATGAACACGTACGGTACATGAGGAGTTTGTGTAAGAACGTGTACGTATACGTGAATTAAACACACTCACACGCACACACGCACGCACATCAGATTTAGTATCGTAGTTAAACCATACTGCGAATGGGTCTGCCAGCCTTACTCATAGTTCAAGTGTATGGGGTGAGCAGATGTACCAAACCTAACGAGACAGTACATACACAACCCTCTGTGGAAAGAACAACTGTAATTGACGTTACAGTATAATACATAAACTAGTATATAAAAGAGAAACTATACAATTCACTAGATATTATAGACCTTATGAATAGTTTAGATAGTGTTAAAAATAATTATACTAAATATCATCATTGCCTCATATCTTAAGGTTTTGTTGAGTAAATCACACTTAAAATTTCTCGGTATTTCCCGTCAATATCACACGGGAAATGACGTGGCAATAGTTTGTCTTTCGTGCTGGTGATCCTCACTAAGCCACCAATTTCCGGAAAAGTCTCCAGCTTACGTAGAAATTGAGAGCTTTGTTCCATTGCAGTTCTCTTCTTTTTTTCCCCGTCTTTGTATACCTGGAGTAAGTCACCTTGGTCAGGGCTTGAGTACGGTAGTGGATTGTTTACACGCGGATGTGACAGGAGACGGATGAGTTATATAATGTTTTCAGTTTATTGGCTTTGTTATCTTTTTACATTATACACAAATATTGTATAATTTTATGTAGAATATTATCATCATTGTACATTTTTGAAGTATGGACTGTATAAGTTATGGAATATGTTAGTATTTATTATTTATCAGTTTTCCCATCGTCGACTCTGGGTATAGCTTGTACAGTAGTGTTTGTACATGTGTGCTAGTACAGAGAGCCTTCTTTGATCAACACCTCTGAATCTTGTCTGTATCTTGGTTAATGTCTGTACGTGTACTTGTATTGTGTTCTTGTACGTGGAATTTGTACTGTGTGTCTGTACTGTACATGAATTTGTAAATACTGTAGTATATCCCCCGTACTTATATTAGCGGTAATACAAAAATTACTTTACTTTACGATGATTAAAGGGAAGCAAAATTTTACACACCAAAAATCTTTATAAATATTACTAACTGAAGAACTAATTACAATTTCAATAAAGAAATTAGCCAACTAAACCAATGAAATATTACTTAAAAT
>CAUDMG010002285.1:1737500-1805000 GCA_958450375.1 Homarus gammarus | reverse complement strand
TTTTTTTTCAGACTTGACTTTATTTCGCGTTTGTGGACAGATAAAATCGTTGGTGTATGTTTATTTGTACGTCAGGTTATACAGAATGCTCATCTCGAGAATATATTTCTTGCTGGGGCTACCAAGTGTCTCCTCTATGTTTATTTTAAGCTGTATCTGGTGGCACTATTTCTACCTGATATAAACAAAGAGAAAGTGTTGAAGTTTTTTGTTGGTATATGTGTGTGTGTGTGTGTGTGTGTGTGTGTGTGTGTGTGTGTGTGCCACCGTCCTTCCAATACTACACAGCGGTAACTCATGAATGTAAACGAGTGACCACCAACACCATACAGAGGAGAGAGGATACTGACAGTAATACTATGATGAACATTATACAAAACACGATCAGACCAGTTACATATTCACCCCAAGGCCGCTACCACCAGACGATATCTTCACCCCAAGACCGCTACCACCAGACGATACCTTCACCCCAAGACCGCTACCACCAGACGATACCTTCACCCCAAGACCGCTACCACCAGACGATACCTTCACCTCCAAGACCGCTACCACCAGACGATATCTTCACCCCAAGACCGCTACCACCAGACGATATCTTCACCCCAAGACCGCTACCACCAGACGATACCTTCACCCCAAGACCGCTACCACCAGACGATACCTTCACCCCAAGACCGCTACCACCAGACGATACCTTCACCTCCAAGACCGCTACCACCAGACGATATCTTCACCCCAAGACCGCTACCACCAGACGATATCTTCACCCCAAGACCGCTACCACCAGACGACATCTTCACCCCAAGACCGCTACCACCAGACGATATCTTCACCTCCAAGACAGCTACCACCAGACGATATCTTCACCCCAAGACCGCTACCACCAGACGATATCTTCACCCCAAGACCGCTACCACCAGACGATATCTTCACCCCAAGACCGCTACCACCAGACGATATCTTCACCCCAAGACCGCTACCACCAGACGATATCTTCACCCCAAGACCGCTACCACCAGACGATATCTTCACCCCAAGACCGCTACCACCAGACGATATCTTCACCCCAAGACCGCTACCACCAGACGATATCTTCACCCCAAGACCGCTACCACCAGACGATACCTTCACCTCCAAGACCGCTACCACCAGACGATACCTTCACCTCCAAGACCGCTACCACCAGACGATATCTTCACTCCAAGACCGCTACCACCAGACGACATTAACCATAGATACAAAATTCTAATAAAATGCAGATCATTATGTTCTGCAGATGAATATATACTACATAATGAAGGACAAATCAGTGTATAATGTGTATTGAAAGTGTTGTGATACGGACCTGACCAAACTAATCTCGGGTAGGTCGGCCCGGACTCAGCGGGCGGACAATATCCCGGGTGTGAAGGATGACCAGCCTTGCGTTTGAACACCTCTCAATACCGCGCTCGGCCCTCCCTCATGACCCGCTCGTTCACGTTATTTGCGGCCGTGTCACACATTACGGCGCCTTTGTCTGGTGTGATCTATGACCTCACGTAGCAGGAGATAAGTTTTGCCGGCGGCTTTACAGTTGAAACTAAATTATTATTAAATGTATTAAAAGGCTCGAGAAGGATGTTATAGTCTTATAGTTGGGTAAGTTGTGATAACTATTACATATTTTTGTGTGAATTTCAGGGTTTCTTTATTCTATGTCTACTCGAAAGAACACACACACACACACACACACACACACACACACACACACACACACACTACTACTACTACTACTACTACTTTGCTGTCACTCGGAATCGAGTATGACGATCATCCAGCTATGATACAATGATATGAGTTATTAGGGATGTCACCTAGGTTGGTGAGTTATGAGGTGACTAAAGAGGCCGATACGGGACCGGCAGTGTCGTCCACATTCGTTGCACATGTGGGGGGCTGCATCTAGTGCGGGAGGGGCGGTAGCAGCGTCTTTCCGGCGTTGGCCCTTGTCTGCCTCGGTTTGCAGTCGGGCTAACTCGAAAGTATTGACACCTTCTCGCGTGGTGCTCCTCCAAGCGTTATGATGTGGAGTAATCGACTCTCAGGTGAGGGGGTCGATTTGGCACTTTTTCAGGTTTGTCTTAAAACTATCCTTATACCTTTTCAGTTGCCCGCCGGCGTTACGTTTACTATTTGTTCGGGGACTGTAAAGTAGCTGCTTTGGCAGTCTACTGTCGTCCATGCGGGTAACATGGCCAGTCCGGCGTAGCTATTCAAGGATAATGGTAACTCCGATGCTCCTACAATGGGTGTCAGCAAGAATACTGGCATTTGTTCTCTTGTCTTCCCAGCAAATTCGGAAGAAACGTAGACTACGTTAGTTAAAGTTTTTAAGTGTCTTGGGGTTCTTCCTGTATGTGGCCCATGTCTCACTGCCATATAGCAGAGTGAGGAGGACCACTGCTCGATATACGTGCAGCTTTGTGGCTAATTTCAGTTCCCTACAGCTGAAGAAACGATTTCGGAGTCCGCCAAAAGCTTGAGATGCACATCTGATCAGGTGCTGAATCTCTTCATCGATGTCTGCGGTGGTGAACAGGTGGGAGCCGAGACACCGAAAGTGGGCAACATTAGAGATGGTAGTACCGTTAAGCTGGATGGATGGTGGAGGTGTGTCTGAACCTGGGGCAGTTTGAAGGAGAATCTGAGTCTTACGTACATTCACCTCAAGGCCGAAGTGTGCACAAGCATCTGCGTAGGTGTTTAGGATCTCCTGTAGGTCGTGTTCAGTGTGAGCAACAAGGGTGAGGTCGTCTGCATACTGAAGCTCAGTAATGGAAGCTGCCGACACCTTTGTTCTTGCCTGGAGTCGTCTTATGTTGAACAGTTCCACTTCACCCGGTACTCGACATCCACCCGCCGGCTAAATTGGCACTGGCACGAGTAAGGAAGGCAGCCAAGAAAATGGAAAAGAGAGTTGGTGTCGGTACACACCCTTGTTTAACCCCTGCTTGGATGGGGAAGAAATCAAACTGGGTGCCGTTGTGCAGGACACTGCCGTTCATGCCATCGTGAGTTGTCTCACACTGGCGATGAATTTTTGGTGGGCAGCCAAAACGGCTGAGAGTCCACCAAAGTGCTTCCCTGTTGACCGAGTCGAAGGGCTTGGTTAGGTAGATGGAAGGAGTCTGTTTAGGAGGACTCGGGCGATAATCTTGCCAGCTACGGAGAGCAGCGAGATCCCACGGTAGTTGCTACAGTCTGACCGGTCTCCCTTGTTCTTATAGATATTGACAATGGGAGCGTTTTTAAGAGCTTGGGGGATTTCCTCTTTTTCCCATATATTCTCCGGAGAGAGTGGAGACGGCTGGTAAGTAGTGGTCCTCCTGCTTTATACACCTCGGCTGGGATTCCATCAGGCCCTGAGGCTTTGATATTTTTCATCTGTTTGATGGCAGTAGCTACCTCATCCAGGGATGGAGGATAGCTGAGGTGGGTCAGCTCTGGATGATGAGGGACCTGCTGGGTAGTCAGAACATCCACATCGGTGTTTCGATTGAGCAATGAATGGTAGTGCTCTTTCCAGCGCTGAAGGAGGCCTTCATCGTCATTTATTATGAAGTTGCCTTCAGATGAGCGAAGGGGGGATACGCCACGAGTGGTTGGCCCATAAAATGTTTTAATGGAATTTAAAAATTCGCGCATCTTGTGCTGATCCACTTTAGGTATAATTTTACTACAGTATGATAGTCAACGACCTTTATGTGAAACAGACCAAACTTGACCTTATATGAACTAATTTCCACTAAGATATAGCAATAAAAACGAAAATGTATCCCTATTCGAAAAAAAACTCAGTTGTTTTTCAAAGCTTAATAGGCAATTATCCCAAATTAGTGTATATAAAACGGACAAACAAGTCAATAAAATGATTGAACTATATATAGACGCGTCATTCATCCGTCCAGACACCTCAACGTGCGGCCTCCGATTGGTCCGCCCCTTCTGCCCACTCATGGTCGCCCCTGGAGCCAACTTTGACCAGCTGATCAATCCCTCTCCATTGGCAGTGGGATTTGCAATACTAATGTGTTCGGCCTTTAGCACTTTCTTCATCCGTTTCTATGTTAGAAGGGGAAGGGAAGGAATGGGAGGGGAGGGAGAGAAGAAGAGAAGGTTAGGTTAAGTTAGATGCGCCGGTCGGTAGGTGTTGGAGCGGTCATATTTACCTCAAGTTTACGAGAGAGAATAACAATAGAAACATGAACTACGAGCAACACACAACAGCTGCCAGCAACACAACCCGAATCTATAACAAATAAAGAACACCTTACATCAACACAATAATTATACGAGGTCTTACGATATATGTCTGTTCTATTTACATAACTTGATATATAAATAAATGGATCACTAATGCCCTATATATTATTGACTATAACATATATGCATGAATTAAGTCAAATATTTATCAATTCTATACATATATCACTAATATATACTTCATCAATATAGTTTATACATATATGAGATATATTTAATGTGTATGAATATAATATGAATCCTAAAATATAGAAATATATCAATGAAAGAAAATGGACTTCGTATAATCGACAATAAACACAAGTATTGGTTCTGATTATAGAGGTATAACATAAAATTTATAGTTATGGATATTTATTATTGTTTTTGTTTCCTTAGTTTTTGAGACGTGTTGAATCACCTAATATGAAATAAAACAACAGCAGCACCGACAACAACAACAATAACAACAACACCAACAGCAATAACACCACCACAACCACCAACAACAACAACAATGACAGAGACAGAGAGAGAGAGAGAGAGAGAGAGAGAGAGAGAGAGAGAGAGAGAGAGAGAGAGAGTGTATGTATATATGTATGTATGTATGTAATATATGTATGTATGTATGTGATATATGTATGTACTGTATGTATGTATGTAGTGTGGTATCCAAGGACCAATTAGCCAGGAGAGATCAATTGAGAGAAATGACTAACCATGCGTATGATCACCACTCAATACCTGTCCACACGCCACCTGTCCACACGCCACACCTGTCCACAAGCCACCTGTCCACACGCCATCTGTCCACAAGCTACCTGTCCACACGCCACCTGTTCACAAGCCACCTGTCCACACGCCATCTGTCCATATGCCACATTTCCACACGACACCTGTCCACACGACACCTGTCCACACGACACCTGTCCACACGCCACCTGTCACACACGCCAAAGGTTAATGGCTCAGGACTGTTTGCTACGAATATTACTCTAGGCTCTATATATCTCTATTACTCTTCTACAAACACCTCTACTAAAACTATTGTGATATAGATGTGATACAGAAACTAGTGATGGTCTTTTTATTAGTGTATTTGCTGTCGTCTATTGTGTTTTAAATGTCGTAAGTGTGATGCATTAAGTCCAGTCAGTTGAGCTATAAATTATTTTCAGGGGTCTTTAAAGGCCTTTGTTGGAGACTCATGGTCAATAAATATCGCTTTTCCCGTTTATGTTGTTGTAAATGTCTTTGTTGTGCTAGTAATGCTTTCTGTTGTAGTCTGTTGTGCTAGGAATGCTTTCTGTTGTAGTCTGTTGTGCTAGGAATGCTTTCTGTTGTAGTGTGTTGTGCTAGGAATGCTTTCTGTTGTAGTCTGTTATGCTAGGAATGCTTTCTGTTGTAGTCTGTTGTGCTAGTAATGCTTATGTTGTAGTCTGTTGTGCTAGTAATGCTTTCTGTTGTAGTCTGTTGGCTAGTAATGCTTTTTGTTGTAGTCTGTTGTGCTAGTAATGCTTTCTGTTGTAGTGTGTTGTGCTAGTAATGCTTTCTGTTGTAGTCTGTTGTGCTAGTAATGCTTTCTGTTGTAGTCTGTTGTGCTAGGAATACTTTCTGTTGTAGTCTGTTGTTCTAGGAATGCTTTCTGTTGTAGTCTGTTGTGCTAGTAATGCTTTCTGTTGTAGTCTGTTGTGCTAGTAATGCTTTCTGTTGTAGTCTGTTGTGCTAGTAATGCTTTCTGTTGTAGTCTGTTGTGCTAGTAATGCTTTCTGTTGTAGTCTGTTGTGCTAGGAATGCTTTCTGTTGTAGTCTGTTGTGCTAGGAATACTTTCTGTTGTAGTCTGTTGTGCTAGTAATGCTTTCTGTTGTAGTCTGTTGTGCTAGGAATGCTTTTTGTTGTAGTCTGTTGTGCTAGGAATGCTTTCTGTTGTAGTCTGTTGTGCTAGTAATGCTTTCTGTTGTAGTCTGTTATGTTTTAATTGCCTCTGTAAATCTATTCAATGCCTCTAACCTCTAAAAATGCCTCTCTCGTTGTCTGTCAATGCCTCTGTCATGCCTCAAATGTTTCCTTGGTTGTGTCGTGTTGTGTTTAATGTGACTTATAGAACGAGACTCATAACGAGATAGAAAAGTTATATAATATGTATGAATTTATAAGCTTAACTTCTCTTAAAAAAATAATCAAATATATAAAAAAAATACGAATTGTTCTGATACATCTAAAATAATTCTGGAATAGGAAAAATTATTATAAAAGAAATTAATAGAGAAAAAAATGGAAATTGATCCGAAAACTTAATGAAAAATATGAGTTGAAATCGCTAAAGGTTTAAGAAAGAGAAACAGATCATTGGTATTCGTGGCAATAGTGGAAGCTGATGTTCTCTAGTGTCTGCTGCCTGGCCAAACAGTATATAAATGGTTGTTAAATAGAAGAGAGAGAGAGAGAGAGAGAGAGACTCGCTCCAATCTTCCTTCCACTTTTAGGAATTTTCTGTTTTTTTTTTTTTTTATAATTTTCTCTCCTCAGTGTGTACTAATTCGAGTGCCTATAATCCACACAAACATATAATTTCTCGATGTTCAGGGAGAAACTTGTTCTGGGATAAGGTACACACCATCACTACCCCCAGAGAGTACAACCCAGCATACCAAAGACGGAATTACAAGATTACGTGATATAATTAAAAGCGGTGTTGGTGTCCCTATGGTGGGGGGGCGAGAATCTTGTTGTTTGTGTGCAGGTTCTCGCCGATAGAGGGCAGCAGGAGTTGTTTCAGCTGGTGTTGTGTTCGGCCTCTCGCTACACCTGGAATTGTGTCTAAAATGAAGAAATTTGTATTAATAAAGGAATACTTCGTTTCTTCTCAGTGTTAGATCCACGCCTCTGGATAAATACAATGTTAGGTGAGTATTGTTCTGGTCTGTCTATCCTTCCATATGTAAACAAGTGACGTAAACACAGTAATATAAGTTTCAATTAACGCATCATTATTGTTTGTGATGGCTTTAATTACCAATCAATTAGGATATAAGTTAATTAGGACACAATACGAAGCTCCCCAACGCAGTAACGATAATGAAACACAGACTTTATATCTTTTAAAATTCTTACGGTGTTAATTCACAGTTTAGACCAACCCGTGAGTTAAGTTCTCTCGGCCCAGTTTCCACGCCAAACACTCCCTGAATACGTAATGATTCAAGCAATGTAATAACACCTATCTGATATATTTCCTACACGCATATACTAAAACTTCATATATTATTTCTAACAGTATAAAGTATAGATATTAACATGCAGAAGATTTCAAAATAGTACAATTCTTTATTATATTTTAGAACTTCTATTATCGTAAACCGTCCACAGAGGTAAGTTGTTGTGATCTGGACACGGTGATGTAGTGTATGTGTGTGTGTGTGTGTGTGTGTGTGTGTGTGTGTGTGTCTTTGTGTTTGAAGGAGAGAGATCCGCCAGCCTCGTTTGATTTGATTATTGCATGTTATTTTTTATGGTTATTATTAAGTGATGTAAATGAATTCTAACTCATAAGTGTGTAGAGGAAAAAAAAATTAAATGATTAAATGTAGAAAGAGAAAAAAAGAAGAATGCAAGGAGAGAATGAAGAGCAGGACAAGTACAGAAGAGAACTAGTACAAGGAAAAATATAATAACAACAAAACTATGATAAAGGAAAACAAGAAAAAAATAAGGAAAGGAGCCGTGAGGTAGAGGTCTGATGTAACTCTCCAACTCTGGATGGTAGCTTCTGTTATGTTGGCACTCGAGTAGAGGATTACCCTGAAGGCCTCTCCTCCAGCACCCTATACTTGTCTCCCCTCCGCCCACAGATCTCTTAATCCACAGTTACTCATCTCCACATCTGCCGCCTCCTCACCCCCACATCTTCCGCCTCCTCGCCCCCACATCTGCCGTCTCCTCAATCCCCACATCTGCCGTCTCCTCGCCCCCACATCTTCCGCCTCCTCGCCCCCACATCTGCCGTCTCCTCACTCCCACAACAACCCGCAGTAGAACTAAAAGAAATTTGAGCTGTAAGTCTAGCCGACGGCCATATCCCCAGAGACTAACACATTACTGCCTTGCGTCTAGGTGAAAGGGAACTCCCAGTGTGGTGTCCCCTGAGGCGAGTGTGTGGCAACTACACACACGGGGATCACATACGTGGTAATTGCCTCTAGGGAGTAGCTGGTGAAAAGATCCGACCGCTCATAAAGACTCTACTTCACGGAACTGTTAATGGGAAGAAATAATTCAGGTCGACAGCAGCCACTTCACACCGGGAGAGTACCATGACTCGGCTCTCTCCCCTCAGGTCACAACACGGCCTCAGGACTTGTTACATATCATATACTGGAGAGCTGCTTTGAGTACGGCGGCCCACACCCCCAGGATTCCGTATTCTGGAGAGTTATCTAGGGTACGGTGGAGGCCCTGGACACGACCCCACCTTTAACTCCGACCTAGATCCAGGTCTTAACAGAAGCACCACCACCATGCCTCTACCAGCTCACTCCCCGACGTCATTCCACCGTGCTTCTACCACCTCACTCCACCAGCCACTACCAGTTCACAACCATCAGTTCACTCCACCACCTCACTCCACCATATTGACAATACAACTTTAAACATAAACATATAGTGGTAAGAAATTATTATGAAGCATCGATGAAAAAAAAATAATTGAACAGTGTAAACATAAAGATTAAACATTGACAAATATGAGAGATTAAAGAGACGCGTTCAGAATGTTTACCAAATGGTCTCGGTAACATTTTCATTACAGTGATGGAGGAGGATATCATTTGTTGGCTGTGTGATGGATAAAAAAAAAAAAAGGAACTACATTGATGAGAATCGTGTTTACTCTCTCTTACATATTTGGTAGTGATCGTGTATACAGTCCAAAAAGGAAAATGTGAAGGAAAGATGAGGAATATTAGTTATATACGTTTGGGTGGACTGTTTACGGTGTTTCTTCTACAACAAACACACGTAAGGAACTCAACACCGCCCTAAAAGACCAGAGGATTGTAGTGTGTGTCAGATGTGGCCGGTGACTCAAGTTACAGCTGGTCGACACACTACCGACCTCCACCTGCTGCCACTCCACATTACCGACCTCCACCTGCTGCCACTCCACACTACCGACCTCCACCTGCTGCCACTCCACACTACCGACCTCCACCTGCTGCCACTCCACACTACCGACCTCCACCTGCTGCCACTCCACACTACCGACCTCCACCTGCTGCCACTCCATCCGACCTCCACCTGCCTCCACTTCCGACCTCCACCTGCTGCCACTCCACTCTACCGACCTCCACCTGCTGCCACTCCACACTACCGACCTCCACCTGCTGCCACTCCACACTACCGACCTCCACCTGCTGCCACTCCACACTACCGACCTCCACCTGCTGCCACTCCACACTACCGACCTCCACCTGCTGCCACTCCACACTACCGACCTCCACCTGCTGCCACTCCACACTACCGGCCTCCACCTGCTGCCACTCCACACTACCGACCTCCACCTGCTGCCACTCCACACTACCGACCTCCACCTGCTGCCACTCCACAATACCGACCTCCACCTGCTGCCACTCCACACTTCCGACTTCCACCTGCTGCCACTCCACACTACCGACCTCCACCTGCTGCCACTCCACACTACCGACCTCCACCTGCTGCCACTCCACACTACCGACCTCCACCTGCTGCCACTCCATACTACCGGCCTCCACCTGCTGCCACTCTACACTATCAACCTCCACCTGCTGCCACTCCACACTACCGACCTCCACCTGCTGCCACTCCACACACTATTCATGAAGTACTGTTGGTTCGCCGTCTTGGTCTCCACACTAGACAACAGTGATGACATACGAGTATTAGGTAAAATATTATCTTTTGTATCATGATTTCCGTAAGTACAGGTTCTTGGAGAGAGAGAGAGAGAGAGAGAGAGAGAGAGAGAGAGAGAGAGAGAGAGAGAGAGAGAGAGAGAGAGAGAGAGAGAGTTTGCTTTGTCTTTACTACTGCAGTAAAATTTATATAAGCTTTTGATGGGGAACACACTCGATAAAATAACAACTCTTCAATAACCTATGATGGTAAAGATAATTATCTCCGTAAATATTAGACTATTGATATTATTTTAGTGACGTTGACTTGAATCATATACGACATGTTACTGATCCTAAACATTTATCAATCACTCTGATCTGACTCAAAACTCTGTAAACAAGCAAGCACCAGCCTCCCCCCCCCCCTATAAAACTCCCCTCTGAAACGCATTAATTAAAATAAATTAGAAAGAAAAAATGGGCAAATACCTGCCAAATTCTGTCCTCCCCTACAAGAGTTCATCAATATTCAACAGCTTCGTCCCTCATACATATGCGCAACATCCGACCCGTATACCTGGGCAGCCCGGCCACCTGTGCCAGATATACCTCTCATTTTTCCTCCTCAGGTCACCCCTAAAGCTGTGAACCTGTTCACTCTCTCTTCTTCCTCTTTGTCTCTTTCACAACTCTGTCTTTATCAGTTTGTATCTCTCTGTTTTAGTCTGTTTATCATTTGTCTTTGTGTTTGTTTGTATATAACTGAATAAATAACACTATAATTTAGCATGATAGAAGTCCACAAAAGCAGAACAACACTAAACAACTACACTACAACAACATATGAAACACTGGTTAGTCCTAATCAAAACACAATTCCCGGCAACAGTACCTGGGTGTTGCCTGAGGAAGGTGTGGTGATGTAGGGCTCCACCGTCAACTGGTCACTGTGAGGAGCTAGAGCATAGGACAACGACGCCCACATGTCTTTGGTCATTGCCGTGAGTGTCATCCCGGGTGGCTGAGAAAGGTGCTTATGGGTGTGTGTGTCCTGAAGTGTCGTTCCCTAGTGTCCAGATAAATAAAATCACAACTGTTGTACTTATAATGGTGAACAACAGACGCTTATAACTCCCTAGTAATGACGTCGTTGAATTTAATGATGTAACAAGATGAGTAACTGACATCACTAGTGAACAGAAAGGGAAAATAGATCACATCTCTAGTCATCAGTTGTTGACTTTACTGATGGATATGATCATTTATCGAGTGTCTTCATCATATACATAATTTTTTTAAGGGGAATCTCTGACATGTAAGTATTTTATCTTAATTTACTCTAGTTCTGTTTAGAATATAAATTAATCAACGTATATGTGAGATATTCGTGTGTGTGTGTGTGTGTGTCTGTTATGACCAAGATGTGTTTATACAATACATTTACATTTAGTTATAATTAGCATTGTTTTTCTTACCTCTTCTTCTCGATTATAACTCAGACAACACTAACTTAATTTTTGTTAAGCATTATTAACGCCAAAACGTTTACCTCATTCATAAAAAAAAAATTATATCATTTATGTTCACAGCAAAAAATGTTTTAATCAGTTTTAGGGTCAGATGGTGTGGTTGAACCATTTAGTGTTTTATGAGTGAGTTAGTATGGGTCGAGGGGAGGGGAAGGGTAGGAGGGATGAGAGGGGAAGGGAGGGAAGGACTGAGAGGGAAGAAGGGGAAAGGAAGGGTTGAGAGGGAAAGGGAGGGAAGGACTGAGAGGGAAGAAGGGGAAAGGAAGGGTTGAGAGGGAAAGGGAGGGAAGGACTGAGAAGGAAGAAAGGGAAAGGAGGGGATGAGAGGGAAAGGGAGGGAAGGACTGAGAGGGAAGAAGGGTTGAGACGGAAAGGAAGGGAATGACAGAGGGAAGGGGAGGTAAAGGGAAGGGGTGGGAGGGAAGGGGAGATGGGAAAGGTGAAAGAGAACAATGCAACTGGCACACTTCAGATAAAAAAATTTCAATGATTATAAACATTAAATTGTTATAGTTTTATCAATTATTTCGTATCACACACACACACACACACACACACACACACACACACACACACACACAGACAGACACACTCTACCAGGTAAACTTACTCTACAACAATGTACTGACGATACTTCCCTTCTCGCCTCAGAGAGAATATATTAACCTAACAAACTTCTTCTTAAGTGACTCTCTCAAGGAAGCTAAAGTTAAACAAAAAGAGAAGTAAGTCGGGTAAAGCTTTCAGTAATTATTAGGTCATTAGTTAGTAATTATAAGGTCATTAGTTAGTAATTATAAGGTCATTAGTTAGTAATTATAAGGTCATTAGTTAGTAATTATAAGGTCATTAGTCAGTAATCATTCGGTCATTAGTGTACATAATATAACTTTGATAACGAAACCAAACAAAAAATATTAATAGCCATCAGAGGTATTTAGCGATTGACGTCATTAATGTTAGATAAAATTATGACTGTATTATTGAAAATATTATCCAACCACCATGACTGTACTAAACAAAGTATCATTTAATTTATACACATGAGAAATATATACTAATTGAAATCATTTCTCATTTAATTACAATACAATTATTTTTTTACCTGTATACGTCAGTCACAAACACAATATAAATCAAATTTACGCAAAGTAAAAAAAATCGCACATGAAAATTTCCAAAATGTGTTCAGGTATATCGATTTATTTCCTTTAATTGTTTTTATTAATTTTAGAGAAATGTCCTTTGAGAACTATATGACATGAAAAGGGGGTTGGTGTGTTGAGTGTATGCCTGAGTGTGTAAGTGTGAGTGTGTGAGTGTGACTGTGTGAGAGTATGAGTGTGTGAGTGTGTAAGTGTGAGTGTGTGTCTGTGTCTGTGTGTGTGTGTGTGTGTGTGTGTGTAAAAGTATGAGTGTGAGTGTGAATGCGTAAGAATGGGTAAGAGGGTCAAAGTTTATGAGAGTAAGAGCGTGTGAGCATATGAGAAGAGTGAGAGAATTATGAGAACGAGTCCATAAGCGTGAGAGAGAGTCCATAAGTGTGAGAGAGAGTCCATAAGTGTGAGAGTCCATAAGTGTGAGAGAGAGTCCATAAGTGTGTGTGAGAGTCCATAAGTGTGACAGTACGTAAGTGTGAGAGAACGCATTAAGTGTGGTCTCGCGGAGGAACAAACACGGGGGAGCTTCAGTGTTTACATATAAATGGGAAAAGTTTGAAGCTTCGTTCCTATTAATTCACACGCTATATTACCTTATATGTCAAGGAAGTTATATCTTATACCTAGTAGAGGCTTATATCACCCTGAGGGATCTTTATATATTGTTATTCATTTTGATATTATATACACAGTAGACGAGTGTAGGACAAAAGCCCCCTAGGACAAAAGTCCCCCAGAAGAAACAATAAGAATTTTGAAATTATTTTATTGTTTTAGTTTATGAACACTTCTCTAACCTAACCTAACCTAACCTTCGGGAATTCTGTTATAGTTATAAAGAAGTATACAAATAATGTTTATTAAATCTGCAATGACGTGTTTTGTCTACTGGGGTAATTACTCCCCTGACATTCAGTGACCTCACTGGGCCCTAGGGTCACCTCAGTAAAAACAGAATGAACATGACTAAAATATGTTGTCTTTTTTCTTTTCTATTTATTTAATAATGTTCTATATCAAAATTGAAAGAGTTATAATATTCTAATTAAGTTGTAATAATTTCATATTTAAATCTATATATTTTTGATATTTCTAATGACTCTAACATAAAAACAGGGGGCTTCTGTCCTATTTTGCACTTTTACTAAGGGGCTTTTGTCCTAGGGGGCTTTTGTCCTAGGGGGCTTTTCTCCGGGCCCCACAGGAGGCTTATATGATTATTCACTTTCTATATGCGGCTTTATTTACATGTGTAGTCTCTACCTTCACTTCACGTTCCTTAACTAACTTTACCTTCACTTCACGTTCCTTAACTAACTTTACCTCCACTTCACGTTCTTTCAGCAATTCTTTATTTCGTTAGATGAAAAGACACCGGAGGAGAATGTTGCCCATAAATGGTTCGGCGTTATGGTCAGCGTCTACCAGTAGCCACTCTGCATGCTGATCAACACCACAACAAAACACCAGAGACTCAACACCTCGGCTTTGGCAACGACGGTCCATTGTCTCTGCTGTTTATGATGGAGATTGTCGATGGCTAAACGGCTCCTCACAAATAGAGAGAGAGAGAGAGAGAGAGAGAGAGAGAGAGAGAGAGAGAGAGAGAGAGAGAGAAATATAAAATCTTTCTTCTATGATTTTTGCTTTAATATCTTCAGTTCTTGATGATTACTCTTGGTATTCGTTAATTAAGTATCCAAAGTTTATTTTATTTTAGTTTTTTACATAATATTTATATATGAAACTATGAAGTGGCAGCTAGGAAGTTGTTAATGACTGAGGTTAAGGTCATCAGAAACTAGAATTATTATTTTTTTCTGACGTCAATAATAAGCAAAAAAAAAAAAAGTTGTTTGTCTCTTGCAATCTTTGGGTATGAAAAGTTGTACCAGCAAAATCTGCATTATACCAAGTGTTGGGTGGGAGAATTTGCTTCAGACACTGGCGCAAACTGCTGTACACAAAATAATATCTCCAAATGTTATTGTCGCTGGCACAATATCCAGCAGCTGTAGTCTCCACCACCACTCTGAAGGGAAACTCTTATCGTATACTTCAAGTCTTTTATTTTGTCATCATTTTGGTTGTTGTTTGATTGTGTGAGTTTTTGTCTCCTTTAACGCCTTTAAGAACCGATCTGTGTTAGTCTTTGAGTCTTTGTCGCCTTTAAGAACCGATCTGTGTTAGTCTTTGAGTCTTTGTCGCCTTTAAGAACCGATCTGTGTTAGTCTTTGAGTCTTTGTCGCCTTTAAGAACCGATCTCTGTGTTAGTCTTTGAGTCTTTGTCGCCTTTAAGAACCGATCTGTGTGTTAGTCTTTGAGTCTTTCTCGCCTTTAAGAACCGATCTCTGTGTTAGTCTTTGAGTCTTTCTCGCCTTTAAGAACCGATCACTGTGTTAAGTCTTTATAATTCACATCAACTATTAGGAATTAATCTACGCCTGTGATGTTCTTATGATCTATTAAGCTGTTGTAAAAGCCAAGATCTTTAATTGTTATTCAGTACGTTTTAGTTTCGACTCCAAACAACAATTTATGGTTGTTAGTAGATAATTGTGTTGTTATGCCACAAGGTTCTTCAACAGGCAAAGTCCTAAAGTAATGTTATCTAAGTCTAAATTTCTACACTATATATATTAATTATTATAAAACGCTAATAAGGTCGTTTTTCGTTCTCCCACTGTTTAACTTTTAATAAACTGTTCTTTGTTCTATTATATAATCATGGGTTAATTCCCGTCTCTTATCTAGATTCCTACTGTCTATTTTATTCCTACCGTTTAATATAAATTCTAATAGTTTTTATCCCAATAACTTCCATCACACTGAGGAGTAAAGTGAGTTTTTATCGAGAGTGAGAAGAGTAAACTAAAATCCGCCCAAGATGAAGGAGTTGGCCATCTAGCTACACGATGTTACATACAGACTCAGGAGACCGGTATCTTCTATAGTGAATCTTGAAACACCAGGAAACATGAAGCTTTCCATTTGGTTTTCTTGTATCATCACACATAACCGTGACCCCCTCCTCCTCCTCCTCCTCCTCTCCCACACATATACACTGTTGGATGCTGAAAGATACAATTTATTTCCTGGAAGCTGCCAAGGAACAACCAGTGGATTCATGATAAAGGTCAAGCTCATAGGAAAAAGGTTTGATGGAGATTCACAAGACGCCTTTGGTTTCAGAGTCCCAAACTTTCGGTTGGCGGATTATCAGGGGTTAAGAAGGTACCTAGGTGAGGTCACCTGGGAACAGTCACATCAGTTCCCAGTAGGAAGGGGTGAGGTCATAGATGACACAACAATTGATCATGACTATAATATATTCACTAGTATACTACATAAAGCACAAGAACAAAATATACCATACAGAAAAATTAGGTCAAATAAGAATGAGCCAAGGTGGATGACCAGAAAACTTAAACATGACATAGGAATAAAGAAAGGAATATATAAGAAATTAAAGGGAGGGGAGGAGCAGCTCAGAAACAGGTATAATGAACTATCTAGGAATGTTAAGAAAAATGTAAGGAAAGCAAAGAGAGACTATGAAATCAAACTAGCAAGAGAATCCAAGGCGAATCCCAAGGGATTTTTCCAGGTATATAGGACAAAGGTCAAGGACAAAATTGGGCCTTTAAAGTCAGGGAGGGGAGAATTGATAAATGGCAGTGAAGAAATAAGCAAAGCATTGAACAGCTACTTCTTATCAGTTTTCACAGAAGAAATTTGTGATGAAATTCCAGAGGTGGAACTGATATTTAAGGGAAAGGAAGAAGAGAAATTAAAGAATATCACTATCAGAAAAGAGGATGTTCTTAAGAAGATAAATATACTAAAGAAAACAAAATCCCCAGGACCGGATGAAATTTTCCCTCGAGTCTTGAAAGAGTGTAGGGAACAGATTAGCGGACCCCTCGTAAACTTATTTACAAAATCATTAGACACTGGAGTTGTGCCTGACTTGTGGAAACAGGCAAATGTAGTACCCATATTCAAAAAGGGAGACAGAGCATCAGCGTCAAATTACCGGCCGATCAGTTTGACGTCAGAAGTGGGGAAATTTCTTGAATCAATTATAGCAGATAGCATCCGATCGCATCTAGAGAAAAGCAAATTAATCTACGACTCTCAACATGGGTTTACAAAGGGAAAATCTTGTCTAACAAATCTGCTAACGTTTTTTAGGAAAGTCTTCGAGGTAGTAGATAATGACGAAAATTACGATGTTATTTACTTAGACTTTAGCAAAGCATTTGACAGAGTACCGCATCAGAGGCTTCTGAGAAAAATTAAGGCTCATGGTATCGAGGGGAAAGTTTTAAATTGGATAAAATCATGGCTCACCGATAGAACGCAGAGGGTCAGCGTAGATGGTGTTAAATCTGAGTGGGGCCGTGTAACCAGTGGGGTTCCCCAGGGGTCAGTACTAAGCCCACTCTTGTTCATAATCTACATAAACGATCTAGATACTGGGATCAGCAGTGACATAAGCAAGTTTGCGGATGACACCAAAATAGGGCGGCAAATTAATTCAGGGCAGGATGCAAATGCATTACAGGAGGATCTAAATAAACTGCAGGGGTGGTCTGAAAAATGGCAAATGAAATTCAACACCAGCAAGTGCAGCGTACTTAATATTGGAAGAACAAATACTTATAATGTATACAGCCTTAACAACATCAACCTAGAGAAGTCGACTTGTGAAAGAGACCTAGGGGTACTTGTAAGCCCGGACCTACGGCCTAGAAAACAGTGCGTTAATGTTCGAAATAAGGCAAACAGAGTATTGGGTTTTATATCTAGAAGTGTAAGTAACAAGAGTGCAGAGGTCTTATTGCAACTATATCTTGCGCTAGTCAGGCCGCACCTCGATTATGCGGTTCAGTTCTGGTGCCCCTATTATAGAATGGATATAAATTCACAAGAGTCAGTGCAGCGAAGAATGACAAAAATGATTCCGGGACTTAGAAACCTTCCATATTAGGATAGGTTAAAGAAACTTAACTTGCATTCCCTAGAAAGACGAAGAGTGCGGGGAGATATGATAGAAGTATTTAAGTGGGTGAAAGGAATCAATAAAGGGGATATAGATAAAGTTCTCATAATATCCGAGCAGGATAGGACTCGGAGCAACGGATTCAAGTTGGATAAGTTTAGGTTTAGGAGGGAGATAGGAAGAAACTGGTTCACAAATAGGGTGGTGGACGAGTGGAACAAGCTTAGCAACTTTGTAGTAAGTGCGGGAACTCTGGAAAGTTTCAAAAGGAGGCTAGATAGATTCATGGATGATGGAGAGTGATAGTAGCTCTCGACAGGAGCTGCCATGCACAGGCCAACCGGCCTATTGCAGACTCCTTATTTTCTTATGTTCTTATGTAACTCCTGACCTTTGCAATGGCACTTCACCAGGGTCATAATATATAAACCCTTAGTGAATGTTATTGGTTTAGTACCTGTGGCGATTTCCCCAGCAGGAGATGATGGTTGGTTACTTACTATAGGTCAAGCACACTGAGGACAGGTGGAGTCTTATACACGTGCAGCCTATACATAATTTTGATAGTCGTTTCCATGGACATTTATCGACCTGTGTTGACTTCTGATTCTTCTTGCATGACACACACACACACACACACACGGATGTTGATGTAGCTTTTATTTCCTTACTACTATTATTATTTGCAGTAGTAGTGACATCAACATAATAATTATTAACAAAAATATTGCCTCCCACACACACACACACACACACACTCTCTCATCCGTAATACTGGCTCATCCACTCTCTCTCTCTCTCTGTGTCGTACTAGCTCGCACACCCATCATCCCTCACTGAATCTTATCACACACATATGCCAAGTACATTCCCTTCCCTCCCACACGTATCATTCCTTCCCTCCCTCCTGGTGACATCACGTACTAGTTTATCAAAGCCTTGTATTACTACGCGTGGGCTCCAGGCGGTGGCGGCTGCTGTGGGCGGCTATAACGTTGGTATAGCTTGCCGTGGGTGTCTGTGGGCGGCTATAACGTTAGTGCAGTCTGCTGTGGGTGACTGTGGGGCGGCTGTGGCGGTGGCAGAGGGAAGTTTAGGAATATATACAGTACATAAAAGGCCGTGTTTCATCCCGCCGCCCGTAAACACCGCTGGGGACACCGTGAGCTATGAGCCTCCTACCATATGCAACACCACCACCACAAACACTCCGGTAATATTTACGTCTACACAACAGCGAGCTCTGAATAGGCTACAGCGGAGTGAAAGAGAGAGAGAGAGAGAGAAAGAGAGACAGAAAAGGAAGGGAAAGTTGGTGTTTCTGGTTCTTTCTCTCTCTATATATGTCTGTGTTTCTCTTTATATTTCCTTCTTCTTGTTTACGTTCACATAATACTAAATCACAAGTAGGCAGCGGGAAGAGAGGGAGAAAGATGGAAAGAAAGAGAGGGGGAAAGAAGGAAAGAAAGAGAAAAGAAGGAGAAATGGAGGATAGGATGACCTTTCTCGTCTCTCTCTCTCTCTCTCTCTTCCTTTATATTAAACAATAACAAAGACAATAGGAGAAGACGGGAGTAAAAGTGGTTATTTTTTTTATTTTTTGCTCTCTCTCTCTCTCTCTCTCTCTCTCTCTCTCTCTCTCTCTCTCTCAAAATTTCAAATAAAGTTAAATTTGAATGGTCATATATATTGGAAAAATATTGGCATATATATGATGGCTCGTCGTATGAGATGCAAAATATTCGCGCTATTTATTGTGCCAAGTAATACGATCCAATATTCACAAATTATACTTTTTCCCGACATCGAAAAATATTTATACACAAAAGTCAGTATGAAGGGAAATTAGACGGTGTTAAGGTGATAGATTGAGTGTTTTGATTCGTAGCTGAAGTACGATTATATACAGACAGACATACAAACACATACACACACACACACGAGTACATACAGATAAAGACATATACATAGAAATATATATACACAAGCACATAGGACACAGAAGTACCTACACACAAGCATATATTCCTACCTTCCCTCCCTTCCTTCCTTCCTTTATCCCTCCACCCCTTTCTTCCTTTCTCTATCCCTCTGTCCTTCCTTTCCTCTGTCCCTCTCTCCTTTACGTCCCACCACCTTCCCTTCCTTTTCCATTTCTTCTTTCCTCCCACTTTCCTTTCCACCCACCACCTTCCCGCCTCTTTCCTTCCCTCCCCCCCCCCCCTCCCTTTACCCCTCCTTTCCATACCTGCAACCCTCCCACAAGTATAAACTAACGTGTAAGAAGTGAAACTAGGAAATGTTTAGGCTGGGGTGGTAGAGAAAGTTCGTGAGCTAACCAGTCTTCCTCTTCTCCAATACTCACTCAGCATTTTCCTGGCCAGTAAAGTCTTATTACCTCAGATTGAGAGTTAGAGAAAGGTGCCTCTAAGATTTTTATTCCGCGAGATCAAGAAATCAGATTAAAGCTGAAATGGTGTGATGGCTGTGTGGTGTGAAAACAGAGCTTCGGGGGGCCATTCAGAGCGGTGGTGAGAAACGACTACTGATAAAAGACCGAGATAAGAGATAAGTGGAGAGAGAGAGAGAGAGAGAGAGAGAGAGAGAGAGAGAGAGAGAGAGAGATAAAAGGTGCAGAAAATCGTGGTGGATATCAAAGTGATAAAAGGAGAAAATGATTTGGTGAGTATAAAGACAGCGAGGAGGAGGTGAAAGACGGGAAAAATAATAGGAGAAAGAGAAATTAATTAAATTAGTGACAGTGAAACAGAAGTTACTGAATAGATCCCAGAATAGTTACCCAGAAAGTTTTAGAAAAGAAAATGTTAGTGATTATGTCTCGATATACTGTATACATATATTTGTATGTATGTATGTATTTGTATATCATCTGTGTATAGAAAAAAATCTAATCTAATACAATATTACACTTGAGAATTATTAATAAAGGATACAATTGAGTCTCTGGTTTACAATCTCGAAAATACTCTGAAGAAAAGAGTATAGAAAGAAGAGAGGATGAATGACACTTCCACTGGGGATATTTTGACGTGTTGCTGAGAGCTGCAGAAGCAAGAATGAGAGTTTGGTAGGAGAGGCGCAAGATATCCTGAGTTGATTTAGCGGAGCAGATATCAAAATGCTCGGAGGAAGATCATTGGAACGTGGGGATGAGGCGGGAGGCGTGTTCTCTGTAGCCCGGATATAAGGCCTTTTACTGTCTGTCTGTCTGTCTGTGTTTACGGAAATATATAGGTGGGATGCTCAAGAAGCTAAATTTCCAAAGTCTTTTAAAAGGACTCAAACTAAGACTAGATCAGAGTGGAATACATAACTTGAAATACTATTCTTATGTTAGTTCTTGTAGCTCAGTTGTAAACACGGTGAAAAAGAACTTTGATAGTGTGTTTCTTTTAACGATGTTATTAAGACTAGTCAGGACGTAGTGATCCCCCCCAAAAGGTGAGGTCAGCGGGTCAGTGAGTCTGTACTGTTTCTGTTTGGGTTACAGCGGACGAGAGGACGGGACTTATTTACATTATCATTTATACGGCGATTCCTTCTTTATCTCGTGTTAGTGTATATAAAACAGACTTATCAACTTATGGCTTTACAAACTATCAGAGGCAACTGGTGAAGCATAATAAGTTTTCGATAGACCCTAATAATTAAGGGAGATATTTGATAAGCGCTGTCCCCAAAACTCACTCACTCACTCACTCACTCACTCCATATACACAATACTCCCATCACTGTATGAGCCCTATAAACACACCCCAAATACACCGACCCCATAAAGCATGTCCTGCAAATGCCCTAAATACCGCGATGCCATCATAGAATGCACCCCTTCCCACCAACCTAGTTATACCTAAAAGGGAACGGCAATGCTTGGTGGGATAGAGAGCCTGTTTATGCAAAGTAGATGTGCTTGCTGGCGATATATGGCTAGTGGTGTGGGGTAGTCAGTGGCGATGGTGGTGGTGGCTGCGACATAACTTTAAGCTCTCAACACCTTAGCATATGTTTCTCAGAGGAAGGGAAAGTCACTGTTTAATTGAATCAAATATCTGTAGCGTTTAATTTAGGCGAGAGTAGTAATAATAGTGTTGGTTATTGGTTAATCATTCGTTTATAGTCAACTGTTTGACACTTTAATGCTTCGTTCTTAGCTGTTTTAATCCATTATCGGATAATAGTTCTTAGTGGAAAGGGACATACAGTGTGTATTTGTATGATTGTTTGTCAGTACTAATTAATAAGACACCAGAATTGTATTAATATTTTAGCTTGGTGGTAGATTATCCAGATGAATTGGTTATGTCAGTGTTTGTCCTGGAGGATAAAAAAAGAGTATGAATTGACCAGATGTGTATGAATGTATGAGAGATATGATGAGAGCGGTGGAGGGTTGTGTGGCGTAGTGACTGTATGATAAACTCGTAAGAACTCATCATATCCTTCAACCAAATACCAAGAAAGTAAAGAAGAAAAAAATATGGAAATATATTAAAAACATATTGGAATAGTGTGTCCGAGGCCATAATTGTATAACTTTTGGTTTTCAATGGAGGGTAAAAAGAACATATTAAGAAAGATTATATGATAGAACATTATTGAAGGAAAAGATCAAAGCAAAGTTGAAGAGAGAGAGAGAGAGAGAGAGAGAGAGAGAGAGAGAGAGAGAGAGAGAGAGAGAGAGAGAGAGAGAGAGAGGATACATAAATAATTATCAAGATATAAACAAACCCAACAAACACATAATCATAACAATAACAATACACAATAAAACAAATAACTCCAAAGAACAAAAAAAAAAAATTAATAGCAAAATAAAAGCCAAATGAGACCTGCAAGTCTTTAAGTGTGAGCATAACCTAAGCCACGTGTTACATAATGCTGTGGAGTAATAAAGTAAAGAGAAAAATCCCAGTAGAGAGAGAAAGAGAGAGAGAAGGGGGGGGGGGGGTCACGCCACAGCACCACACTACACAAGAGGTTAGCTGCGGCACTGCTTCTCTACTAATGAGAAGTCTTATCTCTCGCCCCTGTGCGATAAGACACAAATTCCGTCCTTGTGGGGGGCTAACGTGTGTCTCATTTTGGGTGTTTGTAGAGTAATTCAAGAGAAGGCCAGACTGTCTCTGATTACGGTATAAAGTTGTACATGTATTCACGGCTAAGTGCTACACACCAACCTCATACAACATCTGGTTTGTGTTTGTCTGTGTTTGTCTGTGTTTGTGTGTGTTTTATTTCTTACACTTTACAGGCGTCGATTTCTTCACATCTCCCTCAAAAGTCTAAGTGTAATTTCCTCTTAGGCTGAATTCTTGATACTTATATGAAAACATAAGACGTATGTTATGTAAATATACGCAAAATTTTATAACCATCAATGTTACAGGTCGGTGAAACGATGAATGACTTAAGACGGTTATTAAGGAACTCAGATGAATTATATACCTACTGAAGAAATAACTATACGTTTTATATCATATATTTATCAATTCTTATTTATTTGATTAATCTTATTATGCATTACCGACTTCTTCGTTGATATAATAATACAACAAATAACCCTCACACATGAGTAAAAAGCACATCCAACAATCAGGTCAAGAGAGACGGGCGAGTATATTAGACAGAAAATATAACCCCCCCCCACACCCTGACCCCCTCCCACCACACAGGTCAAGAGAGACGGGCGAGTATATTAGACAGAGAAAATACAACCTCCTCACACCCTCACCCCCTCCCACCATACTCCTGCCGCTATAAGGTGGCAGCGGTGGGATACGATACTGCTGAATCATCCATACTTCCATACCCGGACTAACTATACCCATACCCATAACCCTACCCACTATACCCTCCTTAAAAATAAAAAGGATAAAACACCCGTATAAGAAAAGTATGAACCATGACCATTTTATTTTTCCTTCCACTGCAGTAGAGAGGAGCTCATATCCTGGGCAATACTCGCTGCAGTCATCGCCTGAGATAAAACCCGGAGCGAGTGAGAGAGAGACAGGGAAAGAGTGAGAGAGAAAGAGATAAACAGAGAGAGGGAGAGGGAGAGAAAAGGGGGAGAGGGGCAGGACGCAGCTCACACCCACACTCCGCAATATCCTGGCAGCGAGACCCTCAGGAGATGCTGTAAATGTTGCTAGTGTGAGCATTCTCGACTCCAACGTGCATATGAGCGAATGAAGAGGAAAAAATTGTAATAGAGTCAAGGGAAATGATGATAATGCTGTGGTAATTAAGAATGAAGATGAGGAGAATGAGAATAAGCGAAGAATTGTGTTTTGTGTTGCTTAGGGTTCATTAAATTTACAATCAAAATGTATATAAGATAATTAGAATAAATAAAAACATGATGTTTCAGTTTTAATAAAGGAAATTAAAAGTTATAAATATGGTTGAAAAAATGAGGCTTCGTTATAAAAAAAAATAATAATAATGGAAAAAAAAACGAAAATAACGAATAAAAAAAATTGTGGAAAGAGATTAAAAAAACGATAATGCACACACCCCAAAAACATAAAAAAACACAAAATGAAAGAAGAAAGAAATGAAAACTTCAAGAAAATAAACACGCCTGTACTAGGGTGGTCCCGAAATTTTTTTTGGTTTAAATTTCAACGACCACCCTGCCTAAGTGTGTGTATACTATTAAAACAATGATCTGTCATTTTTTAAAAACTTTGGATAAACTTTAGAGGTGCCACAAAGACTATCTAGTTTTTATATTGAACAAGTACCGGTAAATGTGTAAATCGTATACAATACATAGTCAATATCAATACAGTTAGTTGTTAATAGTTGTAATACAGCAAAATCAATGAAATTTAGCAACACAGGTCATTCTTCTTGAGTGCCTCTATTACAGTCCTTTTTAGAGAGTTTGGAAAGTTCTTTCGATGATCACTGACCACCTGGAGTAGAAATTGGCGTTGTTCCTCATCCTTTGTTATTACATGGATGTAATCTTGGATGAGTGCCACACCTCTCTCAGCCACATCGTTAACCACTTTCATTGTCTTGAGCTTCTTTTGTGCTTTGCAATAACCTGCATTAGTTTGCCACAAAGATGGGGACAACTGTAGAAAGTCAGTTGGCAGATTGAGCATGTCAAAAAATTTACTTGTTGCAGAAGACACAAAATCTTCAAGGTGAATGTCATTCACGTCTTGAGGCTTAACCACTGCCTTCATGCGGTTACCATTTTGAGCCTTTTTTAGACTGTCCACCATCCTCTGCTTTGTTTCATCACCAACATTCATATCAAAGAAGGCAAAGCCAACAACTTCTTCATTGAGGTACCACAGATGATTGATAAATTTGCGGCAAGCCTCTTCTGAAACCTCCTTGTCAACTTTTGTGTAGTCAGAAATCTTCTTCAGGAAGAGCAGGTCATTTGCTGGAGCTTGAACTGGCAAAGTAGCCAGGAACCATGCTTTAAAGTATACAAGGACAGCAAATCGAACCACCCTACCGAGTCCTTTGACTTCTCGGGCTGTCAACTTGAATTGTGACCGGAACATCCATATTTTGAAGGAATACAACAGCTTTGCCATCCACCTGGCTCTGTGCATGGCCCCAGGCTTCCTGAAAGATATCTTGCGGTGTGGAGTTCCTCCCAGGAATATAACAACCAATTCGAGTAATTCTCTAGTCTTCCCGTGGCTGATTATCATTAAGGAAGCTCAATGCATTTTTCAGCAGACCTTCTCGATTTTCAGTCACAACCAAATCCATTTCTTGATCAGTGGCAGCTGTACTGTAGTCACTCTGCACAATGTTGGGCCAAAATGCTTGAAATCTCTTAAAAACAAGTATATCTGGCCCAGTTGATGGACCCATTACACGGTCAAATACTCCACCGATCACAACCTCATGCACATGATGACGGCATGGCAACCATAGGAGATTTTTCTCCAGTTTAATTTCGATGAGCTTACAGGCCCCAGTGTGGCGTCCAGTGTTGCTGCTTGTAGTGTCAAAAGACATTGCCACTATGTAGTCTTTTAATTTCCAATCTTTGACCACTTCAACCACAGCATTAGCCATCGCTTCACCAGTTCCATTGGGCAACTTTGATACATTCAGCAATTGTTCATTCTCTTCATAGGACACAATGATTGGCAATCGATCATAAGTTTCTTTACCACCAGCTGTTTCAGGAAGTAGCTTTCCATCCCAATGAACAACAAGAGGGATTGTTGGATCAAGATTAAGTATAAATTGTTCTTTGGCAGACTTAAAAGACTGAACTCTCAACTTCATTCTTGATTGTCGAATTGTCTTCCGGTTGACTGCTATGTCTTCCATGTTGTGACCTAAAGTTTGAGCTGCTGCAGCAATCAAATGCACAGCATCACGATCACTAATCTTGGTGCGATCTAGTGCTTTGGCCAGAACAGGGGACATTATGTTTTTTGCACGTGGTTTCCCAGGTTTTGATTTTTTGGGAGGAGAACACTCTGACGCTGAAGAATTTACTTGTTCCTCAGACTCAGATGATGATGAGAATGGCGGATTCATTCCTTGTTTTTCATCTTCTTTTGTTTTCTGTGCCAAAGCTTTTGAAAAGCGAGCACGTTCTTCTTCTTTTCGTATTGCCAAGCGGTCTTCTTTTGCTGCTAGTTCTTTATCAACTCTACCCAAGTATCCTTTCCTTCCATCTCGTTGTGCTAGAAGGAATTGCCGATCTTCTTCAATTTTGATCATTGTCAAAGCATTTGCATGAGCATTGTCAAATAGTTTACTTAATTGTTCTTTGAAACTTCTTCCTTTATTTGCTGAGCTTGGCTTCTCCTCTTGGCAGCTTTTTGAAGGCTTTTCCATTTCACAAACATTTTTTCAACTCTTTCTCGGGCATGAATTTCTGAGCAAGTTGGTATTCTTGCCATTTCCCAAAATGGGAGTACTTGCTTGATCACTTCCTTGGCACTCTCTTTGATGGTTGCTTTGTTGACTTTGTGAATTTGAAAGAACAAACTCATAACTTCCCCAGTAGAAGGCAGTTTTAGACCAGTCAAAGCGTGTGCAGTTGGCCCAATCAACCATACTTCATTGTCTTTCCTTGTCTTTGGCTTTGTGCCACTACCACTAGTACTAGCCATCTAAAAAGAGAAACCATTACTATTATTAGTATTATATGATATATAATTTAGGGACAATAGGTAACACAAACTCACACCCGACATCCAGTTTGTAGAGTCTAGGATGTTGAGCTTGATAATGAGTACAAAGAAGTGACAAAAAAATTCTCTATAAGTCCAATTGGATATGTGGCACTCACAGATAGACCTAAGCTCATTCATGGATTGACAGAATACAGACACCTGCACAACATGTCAACAATCTGCCATTATATAATATATATATATATATATATATATATATATATATATATATATATATATATATATATATATATATATATATATATATATATATATATATATATATTAAGTAAGTTGTGTCAAGTTGTGCCCCTGGCTGGTGGCACCCCTAAACATCCCTCAATTTGGTTGAAATTGTTTGGGTTATATTATTTTGGTAGTTCTTATAAAAGGGCAGGGTGGTTGTGATCATATTCTGAAAAAAAAATTTTAACCCCCATTTCGGGACCACCCTAGCCTGTACAAGAAAATAAAAATAAAAGCGTCATGATGTGTGTTTGTGGGGAAGAAGAAACTGTTGGAAAAAATAAATGAACTAAGTGGTTTTCTTTAGTTCATTTTATATACTCGTAATATCACTAAGGTTAGGTTAGGTTAGGTTAGGTTAGGTGTGTCTGTGTGTGTTTTTAAGACAAAACTTCAGGTATGCTGTGAGGAGTGAACCATCTTAATACATCTACACTTCTGTTTCAAGTAACACTATAAAATATCCTCCTTATTCGCACCTACAAGATCCTAATGGCGTATCGTATCAACAGTGAATCCTTAACTAAACACCCATAGGAGTATTGTATTAAGTGTTGTAAATTTTTCTCTTTCAGGTAATACGGATTTACTGCGTCGTCCAAGAAATTTAGAACCAAACCCACAAATAAGAGATGTTTCCTCGTTCTTAAACTGCTGTAAAGTTTTGGTCTGAAAAATTACTCGTCTATTACCTCATGCAACAAGTTCAGAGTAAGGCAACAAGTTGGATTGTCCTCCTGCATAACTTTTTTTTTTGGGGGGGGGGGGGGGGGGGGGGGTTTACTATGAAGAAAAAAAAAGTGCCCGGCGTTCATTGGATCCTGATACAAGTTTAGATGAAGACAGCGAGTTGAACTTTACTTCCCTTAAAAAAGTAAAAAAAAAAAAAAAAAAAAAAAAAAAGAAAATCGAGCATTTGCTACGAGCCCCAACAAGTTTTGAGTAAGATAACGAGTTAAATTGTTCTTCAGTGTTGTTAGTTGGAAAGTTTGACCTTTAAGTAGGGGTTCCCAGCTTGTGGCACGTACATCTAACTGGTGGTGGTAAGTTTGGGTTTTGTCAGTGGTACGCTATGAACTGACACAATTACCCATTACTGTAACGTCTTAATCCGTTTATTTTGCAGTCAATTTCCCGCTTTAAATCGTGCGTCAAGTACCTAGGTGGTGGCGATCCTCTGGTGATGATTACAGCAATTAACTATACCCGGTTACCGAAACATAAACACGACGACGAGCTGACAGTGGGAGCCATAACTCACTCGCATCTCACTGTATTTTGTTTTTATTATAATTTCCCTTGGTATTGTTATCTCTATAGTGTCAACGTGTCATGGAGTCTATAGTGTTCCACGTTCATAACACACTGATACAATTTTAGGTAAAGACAGCAGATCTCTCTCTCTCTCTCTCAAAATAAACCAAGAACAATACTCACATTACAAGAAATTCAGACAAAGATCAGAAATTACTTGTAGATACAGTCCTTCAAAGCCTCCATTAGGGGTAATTTCGCACACACACACACACACACACACAAACCCTCATTTTTTTCACCCAGCAACAAGTTAGCGGTATACACATTAAGCTAACCAGCGTAATTGGATTCATATCAACACCCAAAATGGATAAACTTGAATAAAGTGGTGGTAGTAATGGCCATTTTGTTATAATTGACTTAAACTGATTATCGGTAGTGTTCATGATCGCTTGAAAACTAGTTTGTTGTTCGTTAGTGCGCAAAGTTATGAATTCGTGATTAGTGGTACTGAGGTCGAGTCATGTCTTTTGTTTTGTGAGTGTTTTTGTCTCGTTTGATGGATGGTTTTCGTGTTTTTTTTTCCATTCTTTTCATTTGTTATTTTCGGTGTTTTTCTTTACATTTGTATGGAGACTTTAAACACATCTGTGCATGGTAGCGCTAGGTGTATTTTTCTGTCATTAACGAGACTAAGGTTAGATAAATCATTGTGCTGTAGTATGATGAGTTAGAAGGCAGTGTTAAGATAGTCATTATGTAAACTGGAGAGAGAGAGAGAGAGATAGAGATACTGGTTCTAACACATACCATACACTATGGATAACATCAAAAATTTAAGAAAAATTTGCGACAAAACCACAATATATCATCTATTTTAAATACTTTTATAAAGCCCTTTTTCTAATATTTTAAAAGATTATGAAAAAATCAGTAATTCGTATGATGAAGCAAAATTTAAATCAGTTTACGAATCGTACTGTAAAAAAAATGTAAACGAACCTAACAATGACACGCATTAGGAAAAATATTTGGTATTTACATTACAGCCATACCGTAATTGACAAAATAAATCGTGTTTGATGACCGGCAATTGAAACTCTGTATACAATACTCGTGTTTGATTAACATTACAGGCGTCAACACACAGCAAAATGTAATTGCTTTATTTGTCTAGTAATAATTAACTTTAGGGGCTACTCTTTCGTTTTTTCTTGCTTCCTCGGATTATTCTGTTATATAATTAGTTGGATGTTGGTTATGGATAATGATAGTTGAAATGTAATTGTGGTAATTGGTTTTGCAGGATGGATATTTTTTTGTAATTTTCTTCTTTGATTGTACCGTTCTTCTGGTGTCTTGCGAGGGCCTCTCTACACCCACACCCACAACACCTCCCACACTACACCCTCACCCACAACACCTCCCTCTCTACACCCTCACCCACAACACCTCCCTCTCTACACCCTCACCCACAACACCTCCCACACTCCACCCTCACCCACAACACCTCCCTCTCTACACCCTCACCCACAACACCTCCCTCTCTACACACCCTCACCCACAACACCTCCCTCTCTACACCCTCACCCACAACACCTCCCTCTCTACACCCTCACCCACAACACCTCCCTCTCTACACACCCTCACCCACAACACCTCCCTCTCTACACCCTCACCCACAACACCTCCCTCTCTACACCCTCACCCACAACACCTCCCTCTCTACACACCCTCACCCACAACACCTCCCTCTCTACACCCTCACCCACAACACCTCTCTCTACACCCTCACCCACAACACCTCCCACACTACACCCTCACCCACAACACCTCCCTCTCTACACCCATACCCACAACACCTCTCTCTACACACCCTCACCCACAACACCTCCCTCTCTACACACCCTCACCCACAACACCTCCCTCTCTACACACCCTCACCCACAACACCTCCCTCACTACACACCCTCAAAACACCCAACACGTCCCAAGACTCAAATCTGGGCAGACAACCACATTCCTAAAGCGTTGCTGCTCTAAATTGCCTTTGGGTAAACTTGCAAACTCGTGTTTTTTTCTCGTAATCCAAGCGAATTCCACCCGGGGATTTGGAGCGGAGTTTTGTTTTCAACTCTGAACCTCACGATTTGAAGTCTATCTTGAAATTTAACTTAACTTTTTTTGTTATTGTTATCCTTCTGAAACCTATGTGAAGGAGAGGCGAAAAATGACTGATATACAGGTTGTTTTTGGTTTGTTTTGCTTCGTTCATTTTGTCGATTATTGTAAGTGATTTGATGGTTTGTGTGTTTATTTCTGTTGTGGTGATAATGAGGAGGAGGAGGTGGAAGAGGAGTCGAAAGAGGAGGAGGGCGAGGAAGAGAAAGAGGAAAAGAAGGAGGAGGAATAGAACAAATTCTAAAAAATTATAACACTTACAGAAATTATATCACAATTCCCAAAATATGTTCCCTACAATTAATAAATAAACGTAGAAAAAAAGTAAATTATATAATATTCATATAAAGACAAAATATAACAAAACGAAAGAAAATATCAGACACATAATAATGAAAAATGGTGATATGTATTACAATGTATATATATATATATATTCAATACCAATGGTGATAACTGATATAGATACATAATTATTCATGAAAGTTTATCATGGAGAAAGAAATATTAAACTTTATACAGGGTATTTTTTTTTTCGGGAACCCTAAATAAATACTGTATTCTAAGTCTTTTCACTAGGATCAAACTTTATTCCAATTGATTTTTAAGTTCCTGTTTATTGCAAGTCTTAAAATAAAATAATTATTTAGAGTTCTTGAATTAAAAAAAAAATATTTCTCTATGATCAGTTCAATAAAAAAATAACATTACAATTACAAGTGATTCTCTTATAACACAAAATACTGAGTAAGGCGGAAACTCCAAAGTGAATTACCCGGATCACTAGAGAAGGTAATTAACTCACCTCAAAGGAACGTGTGGTGAAAAAGGTGAGCAAGGTAATGTTCTTCAAGTTCTGCTCTATGTGGGACAGATTTTGTTCAAGTTCTACCAGATTCACAAGAACAGGGAAAAAAAGTAGTTCTGAGTTTGAAAATATTATGACTCGTTCTAAATTTTTCTTTCGGGGATATTTTATTGCCTTCTATTTTATTAATGTATTTTCTTTTCTTTCCATCTTCTTGGGGGCTTTAGGTCATATATTGATCTACTTAATCTACTCTTACGTCAGGGTGTATGAAGTTAGTTGATGTTTTTGTTGCTCATTTTGGTGATCAAGAACCAGAGAAAATTGTTCTAACGATTTACGAAGAACAAACAACTACACATCCACCCTCATACAAAAAGTTTATTGCATCAGTTTTTATTTTAGTTTTGAGTCTCTTTGATAATTTGAACTTATAATTTTTAGTAGTAGAATTTAGTTATTTATTTTATATCCAAACTAACTATCTCGCTGATTAAATAATAGTCATAAGTAACAAATGTCGATTCATACCCAATGGGATTATATATAAAAATAATACTCCATCCTCTTCACGTCAACACAGGTAAAAGGTTTTGTGTTGGTTTTATATGCAACAAAAATTTAGTGAACCCCCCAAAAAATAAAGGGGAGAGTTGTGGCGGGGGCAAGAAAAGCAGTTATTTGCACAATCAATTATTCATAACACTGTTTGTTCAATCGTACTCCTGTTTGTATGCAACCATCCATTTCCCGCATACTGAAGCAGCAACAACGAGTTAACAAAAAAAAGGAAAAAAATTCCAACTAAACCACTTCAATGTTGTTCTTCGTTTACACTCGCTAAAAAGAATAACGCATGTAGAATTGTTTTCCTCTCGTGAATTAAACATACCTTTGTAGGTTAATTTTAATACCGCTTGGAAAACATAAAACAAAATGCAGTTTGTTGGAAATAATACCTCAGTGTTTGCCTTTTTCCATCGTGTACTGCAGTTGGTGTCGTACTGTGCGGAGCCGCCAGGTGTACGACTATACGACCGGAAGTACCCCACACACACACATACATACATACACATACATACATACACATACATACATACACATACATACATACATACACACAGAGGATTTAAGTAAGGTATTTAGACTTTGTGATTTGGAGAAAAAATTATCTTATATATTCAGCCATAGATGAAAAATACCTAATACCTGTATATTATAACATAACCGTAGACATTATTAACCAATATATTATGTTATAATCTTTTGCTTTCTGTTTTGCATTGCATCTTGCATTTTAGTAAAATAGTAAGTCATAAAATATATATCATGTTTACATTTTCTCGTCGCCTAGAAAAATAAATAAATACTTATGATATATATATGTAGTCTAGTAGTTTATAAAAATGACAAAAAACAAAATTAATTTATATTTTTTTAACACTTTTGGATTTTCCGCCATTATAAAAATAACATTGGGATTATTACAACAATTAGATAGATCATTTCCGTTTTCTCTAACCTATAAATACCCAGAATGATTTCCTCCCGACTTGTTCTATATCTGTGATAAATAAGTCTTGGGTGTTAATTTGTTGTCTTCTCTAAACATAGGAGAAAAAATAATAATAATAATACTTCTTTAATGCCTAGTAAGCCTCCTCTCTAGTCTGTAAATATCCGGGGAAAATATTCTTTGGATTCATCAAGTCAAAAAAATGTATCTTTGATCGCCTATAAACACCTCAAAGAGTTGGCTAGGAATGTCTCGGAGAACTCTCTCCTTAATGTCTTTCTCAAACTAACATTTTATTATTAGTTCATAATATAATCTTTGGATTCTTTAAGTAAGTTTAATGCATCAGTTATCTTCGTGAACTGTGTCTGCTACAAACGCTCCAAAGAAATATTGTTTGGATTACTGGAGTAACTCACAACAATAACTGTTAACTTTAATGTGCCGGCGTCCTCTGTATTCTATAAATACCTCGACAAAAACCCCATTTCATGTTTTATTCCTCGGTGCCTTGGATTTTATAAACAACCTAGACAGTGTACACAAACGAAAATGTTTTAGCAAAATCATACAAAGGAGAGTCTGCTGGGAGAGCCAGCAGCGGCCACCACCTCCCAGGAACACTACGACAAAGATGACAAGTCTGCACAATGCTCACACAAAGAGAGAGAGAAAGAATATTTTAGTTCCCGCTCTGAAGAAGAGACACTGCGGTTTATGTGAAGGTGAACGGTGCTGGTGTTATGGTTGACGGTGAAGTGGCACCCACCACCTGGTGGCACCTGACTGAACCCACCTGGCCGTGTGGGTGGCACCTGGCTGAACCCACCTGGCCGTGTGGGTGGCACCTGGCTGAACCCACCTGGCCGTGTGGGTGGCACCTAGCTGAACCCACCTGACTATGTGGATGGCACCAGGCTCTACACGCCTGGTATCTTGGACAGCAATGTCGAGCCACCGTGCTGCAGTTTGGGCGGTACAACAGAGCTACCCACCACTATGGGCGACACAAGAGAGCCACCCATCAGCTGGAGACAAAGAGATATTCAGCTCCTCCGTAAGGTGAACAAAATCAATCACCGATATAAAATTAATTAAACCTCTGCTGTGTGGAATCAATGGCGTAATGTGTCAGCGGCATCCAATATGAATGTTAATAAACCACATTTTCGGGTAATGGAGCCATAAATAAGGTCTGGTTAAAGGCGGATGAGGAAGAGGAGGAGGAAGGCAGGGGAGAGGACCTGGGGATTGGCTCATGACTACCTCACAACATAGCCTCTAGTTGGAAGATGGATAATGATATCATGAACTGAGTGGTCCAATGGTTAGCACGCTCGCCTCAAAAGCAAGTCATCCTCGGTTCGATTTCCGAGTTGAATGGAACTTTAGACATGTTCCTTTGCTCCATTTACCTCTGTCTATCCTGCAGTAATTGAGGAACTGAAGGTAAATCGACTACCGGGTTTATGTTATGGGCATACTGGTGAGGTGAGGTGAGGTGAGGTGAGGTGAGGTTATATTCCACCATGAGAGACGACCATCACTGTGACGTCAATCTACAGTCGCCCAGAGGACACGTGGCTGCAGCTCTATAAATTGTAAACATGTCAGACAAACATACTGTCATACATTGTTAGAGATTAAGTTAATATCTACCACATTAACGAAAAACCACTGAACCAACGTAACAAATACTGATCCTCAGAGACAAACATCGTTATGACGCAGGAAATCATAAAAAAATGTAACATGGCAGTACAGGTAACCATAATAAATAGTGCGCTAATTGGCACTGTTGTACACCTTTACTGCCCTCTTGATACCAATGGGCTTCACAACCAACCTTGGCACCACTGGCCGCCACAACCAACCTTGGCACCACTGGCAGGAGCAACAAAAGGGCCGCCCTGGGGACATATAACTAAAACTCGGCAGCAGGTGATGTCATAGAGGCGACTCTCTCTGTTAAGTTACTGTAATGTGATCTTTGTGGCGGTGGCTCATTACGGCATATTACTTAAGAACATAAGAACAAAAGAATGGAGGAAACTGCAGTGGGCCTATTGGTCCATACTGGTCAGTCCCATTTACACCCAACCCCTATCGCTCATATATCCATCCAACCTATGTTTGAAGCTGTCCAGCGTATTAGAGTTAAAGATGATATTCGGTAACCTGTTCCACTCGTCCACTACTCTATTTCCAAACCAATGTTTACCAATTTCGCGCCAAAATCTTAATTCGTCTAATTTAAAACCATTGCTACGAGTTCACTCATAAGAACATAAGAACATAAGAAAGTGGGATACTGCAGGAGGCCGACTGGCCCATACAGGGCAGATCCCTTTCACACCCATCCCAGCACTTCCATGTGCCTATCCAACTTCGTCTTGAAGCTCCCTAGCGTCCCCGATCCTACTATAGCACTCGGTAGCCTATTCCACATATCCACAACTCTATTACCAAACCAGTGCTTGCCTATATCCTTTCTGAATCGGAATTTATCTAATTTAAAGCCATTTGTTCTAGTTATTTCGTTATTACTGAGCTTCAGAACATCTTCCATTTTACCCTTGTTAATCCCACTTACCCACTTGAACACCTCTATCATATCTCCCCTAACTCTACGCCTCTCTAATGAATGCAAGCCTAAGCTTTTCAGTCTTTCTTCATATGTAAGGTTTCTAATATTATGGATCATTTTTGTCATTCTTCTTTGTACTCTCTCCAAAGAATCTATGTCCATTCTATAACAAGGACACCAGAACTGAACCGCATAATCCATGTGTGGCCTCACTAATGCTAGGTAAAGTTTCAAGATAACGTCAGCAGTTCTGTTACTCACAGACCTAGATATGAACCCTAGAATCCTGTTTGCCTTGTTGCGAACGCTAATACATTGTTTTCTAGGTTTCAAGTCGTTGCTAACAAATACACCTAGATCTTTTTCACAATCTGAGTTTTCTATTTCCGTGTTACCTAGTTTAACTTAACGTTTGTATTCGTCTTCCCTATCTGTAGTACCTTGCATTTATCAATATTAAAATTCATTTGCCAGTCTACTGACCACTCATGTAAGGTATCTAGATCTCTTTGAAGGTGTTCAAAGTCACTGTCTGAATTTATCACTCTCCCCATTTTGGTATCATCTGCAAATTTACTAATCCTGGCAGCCCGTACAGGACATGAACCTGTGACATCCAGAGAGTGCTGTTGGATAATACTGGCGCTCCTGGTAGGATAGTTTGAGTACCTTTGTAATGTACCCTTATTTAGCCCTGACTTCCATTTATACACCTCTATCAAATCGCCCCTCACTCTACGTCTCTCGTGGGAGTGCAAAATTAAGATTCTTTAGCCTGTCTCTGTACTCAAGGTTCCTAATACTCGGGATTAGTCTTGTCATTCTCCTCTGAATTCTAGTTTTAGGATGACCTCGCTAGTCTTGTAACTAACACTCCTTTGTATGAATTCAAGTACTTTATTAGCCTTGTTTCGAGCAAATACACATTGTTTACTTGGCTTAAGATTCCTACTTATCATTACTCCTAAATCTTTCTCGCAGTCGGATTTCTCTATAACATCGTTGTTCATCTGGTATCTGGTTTCGCTGTTTACATCTCCTAAACTGAGTACTTTACATTTGTCCACATTGAATTTCATCTGTCATTTTTCAGACCATTCGAAATTTTTTTTTTGGTCTTCCTGTAGTTTTGCGGAGTCCTCGCCAGATTTAATGACACGCCCTATTTTAGTGTCATCAGCAAATTTACTTATGTTGCTGTCTACGCCGATATCTATGTCGTTTATGTATATAATAAACAATATTGGTCCAAGTACTGAGCCTTGGGGTACTCCACTAGTGACGTTATTCCAATCGGATTTAGTGCCGTTAATGCTCACTCGCTGTTTCCTGTCCAGTAACCCAGCCCTAATCCATTTTAGAACATCTCCTTTAATGCCATGAGCCTCCACTTTTCTTATTAGTCTTTCGTGGGGGACTCTGTCGAAGGCTTTGCTAAAGCCAAGATAAACCATATCATAATTGTGCCTCTTGTCCACTGATTCGAAAACAGCTGAAAAGAATGTTAATAGATTAGTTAGACATGAACGCCCGCTTGTGAAGCCATGTTGGGAATCATTGATCAACTTGTGCTTCTTCAGGTGATTTCGAATAAAGTTTGAAATGATTGCTTCCAGTAATTTGCCTAATATTGATGTTAAACGGATTGGACGGTAGTTAGAGGATAGTGATCTATCTCCCTTCTTGAAAATCGGTATTACATTCGCTATCCTCCAGGATTCTGGTACTACACCCGGTTTTAAAGACATGTTAAGCAACTTTGCTAAGGCCATACTAAGCTCTTCCTCACATTCCTTTAATAGTCTGGCAAATATCTCATCGGGACCAGGTGACTGCAGGGCCACCTACCTACTTACCACCCCCGGGACACTTCGATGGTGGTGGTAGAGGGAGGGGGGGTGGTAGGGGGAGGGGGTGGTAGGGGGAGGGGGGTGGTAGGGGAAGGTGGTGATAGGTGATGGTAGGGGAAGAGGAAGGGGTAGGAGGAGGGAAAGTGTTTGAGAGTGGTGGTGGTTATATGGTGGTAGTGGATGATGGTGATAGTGGTTGATGGTGATAGTGGTTGATGGTGATAGTGGTGGTAGTTATATGGTGGTAGTGGATGATGGTGATAGTGGTGGTGGGTAACAGAGATATGCACAGGCTCGTATAAGAAACCCCTTAACACACACAACTGTAGATATCACCACGACAATCACACACTCAACACACACTAAATATGTATGATGGCAGGGACATACACCCACTAGACACAAGTTAAAGATATACAACAACAACACAAAATATTAACTGGATTACAAGTTAACAATACACTGACAGCTCTCATACATCGTTAAGCTGAGGCGAGTGTATTTTTCCTGCCTCAAGAGACATTCAAAACCACATAATACGCCGCATTAAATGTATGATGAAAATAGATCTATACAACATGAGTAACAAGAGAAGTGAAAGCTTATACAACGATGTAGTATTATAAAATATGGATAAATTACACTCATATACAATATACTACCAATTACATCTTAAAATATACAATGGTAAACCACAGAAAATACACTAAAATCATAATTATAACCTTAATTCCAGTAGGTCTTACGCACTTTACCACGCTCTGTCTGCCTGTCTGTCTGTCTCCCGTCTTCCTTCCCTACCTCTTCCACTCACCAGTGAGAGGAAGACAATGAACATATTATAATCCGCCAGCATTACCCAACGCACCACGGCAGCCAACAGCAGTCTCTCTCGCGTTAATACCATGAAGCCCATTGGCGCTAGGCTTTGTCGACGTCAGCACGGGACTAAGATTACTCACGCCTGGGTCACCCCTTTATGTGTGGATTATAAACATTTTTAACGCCGTGGGTGAATGTGTGTCTGTGATTTGTGTGTTTTCGTTGTTGAATGATGTATAAAATGTATCAATGTATAAAGAAATAATATAAATAGCTCGTAATATCTAGGTGAATGGATGTTTGTAATGATGGACAAATTGATAGTGAGAAATACACGTAGAGGGATTAATTCAGTGAGTATTTAAGGATAATAAAAAAATATAGACAAGAGAACAGATATATAGATTAATATATAAATAACTATAAATAAAAACGATAAACTAATAAAAAACTATATCTATATAAGAAATTAATCAGATATTCCTTTATTTTAAGATATAAGTTAACGTAAAAGTTATATACAGAAAGTTAAGTTAGGTTAGGTTAGGTATTTATGTTAACTTAAACTCGAGTCTTATGTCTCCAACATCTCATATGCCATGTTTCGTTAATTTTTTTGACGAGATTAATTTATATACAGTACACACATGGCAATACGTATATGGTGCTACTACGGCGTGCGGTCTACCGCAATATCCGTAGTCTACGGACCTGACCTGACTACCTGAACACCGGAGACCTAACCAACCTTATAAAAGGGGCATCAACGAAGACAACATCAATATTCTCCTAAAATTTAAGCCAAGAACATCAGTCTAACACATTTTACCCCTACAATGCTCTTGAAAGATTTCTACAGAGGTGTCATCTTGACAGGAGAAACAGCGGTTGCATTTTTATGTAAACACAATATTCTAGACGCACTGCAAGAAGCAGAGCCTCGTCATCAATGTGGTAGTGTCATGCAAGATAAAGGAAACGTGACAGAGGTAGGTTAGGTTAGATCTCAGGTACACCGCACGCTATAGTGTAAATGTCCCAGTAGACAGCACGCTATAGTGTAAATGTCCAGGTAGACTGCACGCTATAGTGTAAACAAGTGATCGCGGGCCCTTCGTGCCCGGTGAAAGTTAGAATGCTCGTGCTTGGTTAGCGCACAACCACGGTCCGGCTGACAGCGTACAGCGAATAAGGGTGCGCCAAGTCCGTAGACTTGCATCGTTTTCCAGCGTAAATAAAATGGTTAATTAAAGCCTTCCTAAAGAAACCATCGACATGGGACCAGGTTTGTTCCACTCTACGATTTTTTTGCGATTTTTCCACCAAGTTTGATGAAAAACGATTGTGCCGTTTCGGCTGCCCAGAACAGACACACAGATAGACAGCTATTCCTATATATATATTAGATGTCCCGGTAGACCACACGCTATAGTGTAAATGTCCGGGTAGACCACACGCTATAGTGGTACCACTTATATTATGTGTGTTTTACAGTTGGAGGTTTCATTATAGGATATATGAACAGGACTCAATTGAACACAGGGGTATGTATCTTTATCATATACAAAGATACATGTACTGTAGGCGAAGATACAGCAAGATATCTAGAAGTGCAAGTATAATAAGTGTGTGGAGGCCATATTGCAACTATATCTTGCGCTAGTCAGGCCGCACCTCGATTATGCTGTTCAGTTCTGGTGCCCTTATTATAGAATGGATATCAATTCACTGGAGTCGGTGCAGCGAAGAATGACGAAAATGATTCCTGGACTTAGAAACCTTCCATATCAAGATAGGTTAAAGAAACTAAACTTGCATTTCCTAGAAAGACGAAGAGTGCGGGGAAATATGATAGGAGTATTTAAGTGGGTGAAAGGAATCAATAAAGGAGATATAGATAAAGTTCTTATAATATCCGAGCAGGATAGGACTCGTAGCAACGGATTTAAGTTGGATAAGTTTACGATTAGGAGGGAGATAGGAAGGAACTGGTTCACAAATAGGGTGGTAGACGAGTGGAACAGGCTTAGCAACTTTGTAGTAAGTGCTGGAACGCTGAAAAGTTTTAAAAGGAGGCTAGATAGATTCATGGATGATAGAGTGGTTGTAACTCTAGACAGGAGCTGCCATGCACAGGCCAACCGGCCTATTGTAGACTCCTTATTTTCTTACGTTCTTCTTAAGATATAATGAAGTGAACCTAAGTGTCGCGGTTAACACCCACACCTCACCCAATACTCTGAATGACGTATTAACTTCTCCGCATTAACTGCCATGTATCAATATATTCATCGTATTCGAGGCGTTTTTAACACGCAATGCCACGACCTTTAGGCAGAGAAGTTTATAATTCTCTGGTGTGGTGAGTGAACGTAAGGCGTCAGCCACGGGAGCTTTACATCACGTATCAGATGAGATGAGACAGGGAAGGCGAACCTCCTCCTCTTGTGTAAATATTTGCGTACCACTTGTGTCTCTATAACACTGTGAGGTGGGGGGGGGGGGTGCGGAGGGTGTTACTAGTGGTTCACGCCCAGTATTGTCAATTAACTTAATGTACATAAAGGATAAATGTTTTGTGTCTAATATTTCTATAATGTGGATTAAAAATGCAGAGATGAATTTAAATTATTGCAGTCACTGTATTCAAGAAATATACGTACCATTTGCTAAAGTCAATATATAATATACTTTAACTATGTCAAATTTTTCCTATTATTGCAGATATTTAAATTATTTCTTTATATACAGCACGAGAGGCAAGATACATAACCTCTCACACCAAGACTGGAGGCCATCAGAGCTAATACCTCTCTCATATTGTCCTGCAGGATTATAAACTTTAGTCAGAATATACGAAATTTATTCCTCACTGTCACGTATAAGAGAAAGACACTGAATTACATGTTTCTAAGAACAAATTTATGTCCTCCGCAATATGTAAACTTTTCTGACAATAATATGAGACACTGTGAGGCAGGTGAGGTCTAGGTGGGGTGTGTCGTGCGAGGAAAAAGGATGAGAGAGATTCAATGTTGTTTAAACCCAGCCTTGGTAGTTGCCGTGTCTCGTGTGTCCCCAGTTACATGAAGGCAATCAAGGGAAGATGAGAATGAAGAGGAGGAGATGAAGAAGAAGAAGGGGAGGAAGGCTAAAGGGAGGAAATAGAGGCGAAAATTAAGAAGAAGGATCAATGGATAAGTAGGAAAGGGAAGGCGAAGAGAAAATGAAGAAAACAGAGATAAGGGATAAGAAAAAGAAATCCTAAAAGTAAGTACAAACGTAAATAACTTCCATTAAAACACTACATGCTCTCACATTCCTATAAAATAACTCACAAAATACCACACCTTATTCCATGACCTTGAAGGGCCTTTCATGCTGCACACCATTACTGCCTCTCAAAGTATAATCAACTCACGACTTAGCAAAACTCTCCACTATTGCTCTACCTTTCTCACAATTCCCCTCCTCACAGTGGGCGGCGGACGTAGGGTTAGGCTTATTATCGGAAACACACCTCCAGCATATATATATACTGTCACTGGGTTAAAAAAAAAAACTTTATTCCACTAAATTTTTCATTGCGGTAACCTGTAGTAACGTATTATGGAAGATGGTGTCTTATTCTCAAAGTACAAAGTGCTTCATTTATCTTATAGTAGTGGTCATTTTATAATTTAGTTGTATCTCACCTATGTGTTGCTTGTGTCCCACCTGTGTCTCACCTGTGTCTCACCTGTGTTCTACTTATATCTCAATACTATCTCCTCTGTCTCCTGTCTCTTGCTCGGAGTCGTTTGTAAATAATCTAACAAGTTTAACATCGGAGTTGAGGGCTGGACCACCAAAATGCTAATATAATTTGAAACTTTACAAAAGATATACATCACTATTTTCTTTTGCATTTAATATATATTGTATAAGTGTGAATATGCACGTGAGTATTGTAATTTGAATGTTTACAATACCATTACCAGTATACATAATGAATACGTAATTAGGAGTATCCACAGGTATATAAAGCCCCTATCTGAATTTCCACGAACTGGTTGGTATATTTTGAAAGGTCTTCTCTCATACAAAAATACATAGAGGATTATCCTTTTTATTAGTATGATAAGTATGAACACGATTATAGAGGCTTAATTCAATGGTGCTCTCTCTCTCTCTCTCTCTCTCTCTCTCTCTCTCTCTGATGAAAAAATTGAGTAAAAAAGATAAGAGAGAGAAAAATGGAATTGAATATAACGATAAGACAAAGGTAAGGATCGGAACCTACTATTTATTCCTTATGATGTTCTCAACCCTCCTCATCCATTGTTCAGTAAAAGTTTGTACAGGTAATCGTCCTGAACAAACACAGGAGTAAGGGCAGTTGTTTTTTTTTTCATCTGTGAGAAGGTCGTGAGTCAGATTAGGTCAGGTTAGGTTAATAAATATCTATAAGGTGACTTAATTTGTTCAATGTGTCTTTGTAATTTTTATGTGAACAGTACAAGGTGGATAATCTCTCATTTAAGATACACACGTTGCTGTACACAAAGTCTACACAGAGGCACAAAGAAACATACACACGCACTTACATTTATACATACGCACGCACACACACACACACACACACACACACACACGCTATCAGACATGAAAGATACTCATGTACAAGTTCTCTCTCTCACGCGCGCACACACACCACACACACATCCTACACACACACACATCACACTCAACACCACCCACACCACACTCAGCACCACCCACACTTAATACCTCTTAAAACAATAAATTAGAGTATTATTTCCCACATCACAAACGGAGGTCACTGGCGTTTCATCTACATAGTTCTACAATATATCTCGCCCACGGGATTAATGAGTCTGCTGTATCGCTGTAAACAAACAACCTCTCTCCTTTTCTTCCACACTGTAACATTATCATCAGAGTCACTTCCCTGTGTCACTCCACGGATTGTATTTTACTTTCGATTCCGAATTGAAATCTGTTTAATAATACATGGTAGCTACGGTGATGGTACATGTATTAATCGATAATGTATGTATACTACAGCTTTGATATATTCTTTATAGGGGAAGGGAGTAGGGACCATTTTATATGCTAGTATACATTGGGGTCAAACCTTTTAGAGTATCACCGTGGAAGTGTACGGAAGAGGCATGTATCAGAAAACTAGTTAACTAAGTAATTTATATAGTTTGTACTCGGGTTTTTTCATATATATACATCAATAACCATATATACACACAATTAAACACACAGACACACACACAAAGACCACAAACTGGATTGGAAGGCCCATGTAAACAACACAATCAAGGCAGCCTCGTACCGACTCTACATGCTACGACGACTCAGGTCACTTGGCACCCACGCCAGAGCTGAGGACTATCTACAACGCCTTTATTCTCCCCCAATTAACGTATGAGTCACCAGCTTGGTCGTCTTCTCTCAACTCTACCCAACAAAGTCAGCTAGAGAAGGTACAGAAAAGGGCCTGCAGAATCATGCTCGGGGCAGACTACTCCCGCTACAACAACGCTCTCTCCACCCTGGAAATGTCATCCCTCAGTGACCACCACCACCAAGCACTAGCAAGGTTTGGCAGTGGACTACTGCACCATCCTCGTCATCGCCACCTCCTGCCACTGGCAGTCCCCTGCCCACCTTGCGCAGTCCGCCACTACAACAAAATTCAGCCCATAAGAGCCCGCACTGAAATATATAAGAATAGCACTTCCCATCTATTGTTAAAATAATAAACAACTCCTGATTTATGTACTGCACAGCCCTGTAAGTGTATTGAACGCATATCATTATGTCTAAATCACATGTAAGTTTGTACATGTTCAGCCACCGGCTGCAACTCTATCAATAAACCGTTTATTATTATTATTATTATTATTATTACACACACACACACACACACACACACACACACACACACACACACACACACACACACACACACACCGTGACGCTGCTTTACCTGTTCATCTACACACACAAACAACACTGCTCTCACTCCTAGTTGGTATAAATTAATAGAAATCTTTAAAACAAACTCTTCTATTACTAGCTTTTCTATTTCTATTTGTAAGTAAACACAGGACAAAGTGTTAAGGTGTCTTTCATTTAACCTTCATGACGTCTACCTTAATCCGGGTGTGTATCTTTCCTCTCACTTAACCCACACGCCGTTTGTATCATCATAAAATCATTACCTGAGCTACATGTAAATTTCCCTTCTCTAAAACTCTTGTTATTACACAACAGTTAGAATCAATATCTGCATTACTTAATTAAGCCAGAACTCATGTTGGGTTTAAAACTTCCCAGCCGGATATTAAACGATTCATTAAAACACAAAATAAAAAAAAATAAAAAATAATAAATGAATACCGATATCCCACACTTGAGAGACATTTTGGTTCCATTTTACATTCCAGTGAATCGCAATATTACAGGTAAATGCAAGTGTACTGGAGTGTATGGTGCTTAGTTTTTAATGCTATTTATCTTTTTCCCCACTATTTCAAGCGTTTTACCGCTATTATACAGGTGGCCACACACACACACACACACACACACACACACACACACACACACACACACATTCTTCATTCAGTGCTTTTATTCAAATTGTTTTTATAGATGTGTTCAGCGGAAAAAGGTTAAAAAACTACTACTACTACTACTACTACTACTACTACTACTACTACTACTACGAATAATAATAATACACAGCAAGACACAGCAGCACCTCGAGTATCACCATCCCTCGAGAGTGAGCTGTGATACTTGAGGTAGGTGTGTGTGTGTGTGTGTGTCCCTGTGGTAGGCGTCCGTCACAGAAGGAGGAGGCACTTGAGCTGGCCAGCCACTTACACACATTGCCTGCAGGAGTTACGTCGGCTAGCTTGACATCTCCCTCCCCGATATTCACAACATGTCACTCACCCAAATGGACTAACACAATGTTTCCCTGTTATAGTACTAAAGTAGTTATAGATGCCCTTTCAATATTCCTGAGTACGTGTTGGAGTATTTATCTTGAGCTTCGATATTTACGACGAGATTTGTGTGTGTATGAACGAGTATTATTTTGTTCGATGGTCATAACGATATCCAGCTAACCCAGTACGAGTATTTTTCTTTTCTTTTTTTTCGATTTTCATGACAATAATCTGGAATATGTGAGCGAAGAGAAAGAGAACTAGAGAGAAAAAGAAAGAGAATAGAGAGAATGAAGGAGAGAGATAGAGGACAGATAGACAGAGAAGAGAAAGAGACCAACACACACACACACACATCAGTAGAAGGTACAGGCACCCCATCGAGAACAGACGACACAGAACACGAAGACAACAGCTCATAACACTTGTTCTTAGTCAATGTATAACACGAGAGCCCCTTTGGAGAACATTAACTCCTAGCCACACTAACTCACCGTGAATGAAGAGACTCGCTTGGAGGAAATTAGTTCATTTCCTTTTTGTTATGCATCATTTAATGTAACACATGGAGGCGTTTAGTGCATCGTTTCGTGTTGCATGGCCTCTATACATCAGCTAAGGTCATCAAGTGAAGTATTTATATGTAGTGTAAATCTCTCTCTTTTTTTTACATATTTACTTACTACGTATTAAATGACTCTTGTTATTGTCGAAGTGAAATTTTATGTTTTGAAATATTACCTTCGTATTTTATAAACAAAACAAAAAAACATAATTTAATATAAAGAATATAACTCACATGACTCGTATGTTAGTATTACATCTATTAACAGTTATAACAAGATGATAAAATGTTTACAGGTGGAGAGAGAAAGAAGTGAGGTTTATAATTCGGTCACCAGGCCTCTCACGACAGGTTAAATACACACATTATACCTCCCTACACCCCGACAGGTCACAACCTCTCCTATACCCGACAGGTCACAACCTCTCCTACACCCCGACACTTCACACCTCTCCTACACCCCTACACATCACCACACCCTTAAACATCAATACCCAGAGAAACGATCTATTGGCCCCATAGAAACGATCTATTGGCCCCAGAGAAACGATCTATTGGCCCCAGAGAACATAAGAACATAAGAAAATAAGGAGTCTGCAATAGGCCGGTTGGCCTGTGCATGGCAGCTCCTGTCGAGAGTTACTACCACTCTCTATCATCCATGAATCTATCTAGCCTCCTTTTGAAACTTTCCAGAGTTCCCGCACTTACTATAAAGTTGCTAAGCTTGTTCCACTCGTCCATCACCCTATTTGTGAACCAGTTTCTTCCTATCTCCCTTCTATACCTAAACTTATCCAACTTGAATCCGTTGCTCCGAGTCCTATCCTGCTCGGATATTATATGAACTTTATCTATATCCCCTTTATTGATTCCTTTCACCCACTTAAATACTTCTATCATATCTCCCCGCACTCTTCGTCTTTCTAGGGAATGCAAGTTAAATTTCTTTAACCTATCCTGATATGGAAGGTTTCTAAGTCCCGGTATCATTTTTGTCATTCTTCGCTGCACCGACTCTAGTGAATTTATATCCATTCTATAATAGGGGCACCAGAACTGAACCGCATAATCGAGGTGCGGCCTAACTAGCGCAAGATATAGCTGCAATAAGACCTCTGCACTCTTGTTACTTACACTTCTAGATATAAAACCCAATACTCTGTTTGCCTTATTTCGAATATTAACACACTGTTTTCTAGGCCGTAGGTCCGGGCTTACAAGTACCCCTAATCCGGGCTTACAAGAAACGATCTATTGGCCCCAGAGAAACGATCTATTGGCCCCAGACACGATCTGTTGGCCCTAGAGAGACGGTCTATTGGCCCCAGAGACGATCTGTTGGCCCTAGAGAGACGGTCTAGTGGCCCCAGAGACGATCTATTGGCCCTAGAAAATCGATCTATAGGCTCCAAGGCGATCTAGTGGCCCCAGAGACGATCTATTGGCCCAAGAGACGATCTATTGGCCCCAGAGACGATCTGGTGGCCCCAGATACGATCTATTGGCCCAAGAGACGATCTATTGGCCCCAGAAGATCGATCTATAGGCTCCAAGGCGATCTAGTGGCCCCAGAGACGACCTATTGGCCCAAGAGACGATCTATTGGCCCAAGAGACAATCTATTGGCCCCAGAGACGATCTATTGGCCCAAGAGACGATCTATTGGCCCCAGAGACGATCTATTGGCCCCAGAAAATCGACCTATAGGCTCCAAGGCGATCTAGTGGCCCCAGAGACGATCTATTGGCCCAAGAGATGATCTATTGGCCCCAGAGACGATCTATTGGCCCCAGAGACGATCTATTGGCCCCAGAGACGATCCATTGTAATAGCCTCATCCAACACGCAAACAACAGTATGTATATGACTGTGGGCTATTTACATGTATTAATTATATAACTTGCATTACCTAAATTATCTAGTAAGCGGCAACGAAACTTTGTTCATCACTTCCTTCTCACGTGCTGTCACAATTAAGTCTCAGACGCTTTATTCAGCTCAGGAAGGACCTCTCTCTCTCTCTCTCTCTCTCATCCTGGTCGCCGCCGCCACACACGGGTTATGGTCAGCTTCCATTAGCCTTACCTGCCTCGCCTCACATTCTCCACCTCATTATCATCAGGTGGTAAATCGTATCACACCTGAGCTACGGTAATTATGGCATACTGCAGGTGTGTGGGATGAGAGGGAGTGGGTGTGTAAGAGAGGGTGAGAGGGAGTGGGTGTGTGGTGTGTAAGAGAGGGTGAGAGGGAGTGGGTATGTGAGGTGAGAGGGTGTGTGTGAGGTGAGAGGGAGTGTGTGAGGTGAGAGGGAGTGAGTGTGTGAGGTGAGAGGGAGTGGGTGTGTGATGTGTAAGGGAGGATAAGAGGGAGAGGGGGAGAGTGTAAGATGAGAGGGATTAATAGTTAAGTAAGGTCCGACGTATGGCTCTGAGCTGACTAACCTAACCTAACCTAACCTAACCGTAATAAAAATGATCCATGGACGCACTGTCACCTTTGTAAATATAACAGTGAAATATTTACCGTGTCATTAAATACGTGTTATGAACGGAGTCATTAAATATTTTCCTCGTGATGAAAAATCTGAGTGATATAGTATTTTGTAGTGTACTATTAAATATATAAGTACACATGAAAATACATAAGTTTCATATATATTAAACTAAATATAATACGTATCATCCGAGTATAATAACATAAGACACTATATACACACTATACTTAAGTTTATATAGTGATAAATAATAAGAACCAAACTCCATAACCAAATACACACACACACACACACACAACCAAGATTTTGAAAAACACAATCAAGAAAACTTTAAATTAGTTTTACCTGGAATTAATTAAGAGAACACTGCTTTATATTGACTCCACCTTTCCTTGGATATAAATAAAAAAAAGGATAAAAATTACAGTTTTAGAATTAATTGACATCGAAATAGAGTCTTGTTGCGTTAATTGGTACCAGATGCCAACTGGGCCCCTGTGTGTGTAGCGCTGATGGAGGGAATACGTCCTCCTGTCTGTATGTTAGTTTGTCTGCCTGTCTGTCTCTCTCTCTATCCGTCTCTGTTTGTCTGTCTGTCTGTTTGTCTGGGTAGCTGAGTGGGGAAGAGGTTTATGTTACATGATTCAATGTGTTTGTCCAGCTGTGGATGGTGCTCTCTCTCTCTCTCTCTCTCTCTCTCTCTCTCTCTCTCTCTCTCTCTCTCTCACCAGCCTCCCCTTACCCTAGTAATCCTCATCAGTCATATCCTCAGATTTACTTCAACCACTTTCTCTCTCTCTCTCTCTCTTTCTTTCCCATTTTCTCTCACCCTCCCCTCCTTACTCTGAACGACTTCCCTCCCTCCGACATCTTATCTCACCATCACCGCTTCTTTCCTCGTCTCAGGACTTAGGACAAATTCTCAGGACTTCAGATTCTCGATGGCTTTCCGATAATGTCAAGGACGTCAGGTTAGTCAAGGCGGGGGTGTCCAGCCTAGTGGTGGTCCAGGTAGAGAATGTCACCTGAATTGGTAACAGTGTTTGTGTATTGAATTATTTACATTGGTTTGGTTCATTAGGGAATATGGTTACTGTTGTTGTTTTAATGTATTTACTGTAGGTGTTTAAATGATGTCAACTAGTTCTACCTTGACTGACTCACGCAATGATTGGATGTTTTTTTACCCAATCTCTCGTAATCTAAGCCGAGTTATCAGTGACCCACGCTAACGCAGCTTTTTCCTAATATAGGCTCACCCTTATGGTATACAATAAAGGTATATAATGATAAGCTTATATTATAATGCAGGTATATAAAATAGACCACCCCCCCCCCCCCTCATCCCCCTGTCATGTTCGGTATTAATGTTAATCCTCAGAGATAATTACCCATACGGCTTAATTGTAATTTATTCGTATTAATGTTTTCGTTAATCAAATTGGAAATCTAGTTGAAATCCGAGTAAATCACCCAAGGATTACCAATGTTCACTGAAGACAAAATATGTAAATTAATCCCATGTGTGTGTGTGTGTGTGTGTGTGTGTGTGTGTGTGTGTGTGTTCTTATGTATACTACAGTATCTCTGGCTCCTATACCTATAGCAGTGACCTGAAGAAGAACCCTTAAATGATATAATCTGGGAGTTAATTTTCAGGTGATTCGACTTTGGATATGTGTGTAGTTCATTGAGTGTGGTTTCCGTGTTTAAAGGATCAAGTCTTCAATTATCATGTTCGTGAAAGATTAGTGGTAAAATGAGTCGATTTTACTAAACATTCCTAAACAGACAAATTTCGATTCTATACCCCCTCTTCCTTCCTCCCCTCTACCAGTAGGGGGGGGGGGGGATAATAACTGCTTCAAGAAACAAACGGACGCAACAGTAGAATAAAAATAAAGTAGATAGACAAATATAAAGATAATATTGTCACTTAAAACATTAATTTTCTTCTAAACCTCAGTTAACGTAGATAAAGCTGTACTGTAGACTGAAGTGAAACTGGCGAAATTCTGACGACTTTGGCACACTAGTGAAGGTGTGCAGAGGATGTCTTTAATAACAGTCAGCTTTACTTCATGTGTACTTCGATAAAGCTATACCAAAGAACAAAAGGTCATCGATATGTTGTAAAAAAAAGTCAAGCCCAGTGTTGAGTCAGCTCTTAATCGATGCACAAACCTTCAATATAAACTAGATATTTCGTGCATATATTATAATTGGAGAGAATTTGTACTGATCAAAAAAAACTACAGGTGGAAAGTTGGTACACTACTGTCCAAGGATTACATCTTTGAACTGAAGATTATTTACATCTGTGTTGAGCTTACAAAAGGAATACTGTATTTGCATGCGTGTTAAACCGAGAAAACCTCACAATTGTGTGTACGAAACAAAAAGGAACTCGGACAGATGAAAGGAAAAATAGAATAAGACGAAAGATATCCTCTATGGTCCTTTTTACTAAAGATTATAAATACAACGAATAAAATCCAGGTTAATTGTTATTCATTTATGATAATTAAAATTCTATTCACTCGTAAAAATATGTATTTTTTTCCACGTAATCTCGTTAAGTAAGCGTAGCTATGATCAAACGTTGCCCTCCGTGTTCATTCTGTATTTTTTTTCCGAATTTTGGATTTAAGTTCCCCGTATTTTTTAAAGCACAGCCAAGGTTAACCTAACATTGCTGGTATAGGATCACTCTGCCAAGATCCTTGCCTGCCACACGTCAACGTTCCACAAACTTCAACCAGCGACTGGGAAAATTGAGCGACTTTTTCATTCCTCCTTGATGTTATGTTTGACAAACTTCCATGTCGTCTGAAGTTTGTTCGTCAGAAGTTGGTGACTCGATTCAACACAGCTTGTAGGGTATTATTGCAAGTGGCGCCACCACCAGTGTCTCGCGGAACACTTCATACACACTCATGGACATTCTTGATGGAGAAAACTTTTTAATGAAATTCAAGATGCGAAAAAATGTCAGTCGATATTGTCGGTGCAGGAAGGAATGTGTAATAATTTGATTTTTTTTTTTAACCTTTATGAAGTTCGCAATACAAAAGTGATCGGTGAATTGTGTTGAAGCAGCGAGGAGTGAGTATTATATTGCTCAATTTTGTTTTTCTTTTTGTGTTATATGCAGGAGAAAGAGAACTTTTATCTATAGTGAAGACGGAGTAAGAAATGTTAGATAATTATTGAAGTGAAAGCGTTTATGAGATTCAGAGTATAAAAAGAGTTAAATTACAAGAAAGACACACCTTTACGAGAGAGAGAGAGAGAGAGAGAGAGAGAGAGAGAGAGAGAGAGAGAGAGAGAGAGAGAGAGAGACCCTGTACAGTACATAAGGTAAAGAGATAAATGAATATGTAACAATTAGCTCTTCTGAGAACTCTGAGAGAACTGCAATATTATAATGTCAACAGCACAAGACAAGAAGAAGAAATAATGATGTATTAATGTGAAATATTGTTCTTCTTGTGATATTAACGATAGAACAATGTTTACTAATTGTATGGACAGGTAAGAATGCTTAATCACTGTGCTATTGTTATCAGAGAGAATTAACAAAGGAAATCAGTACTATATAACGCCATGTGAATTTATACCTGTACTCATAATTATTCACGATACCTGTACGAAGGGAATTCACCTTGTCACCATGTCATACGTCAACCCGTGTCATATGGGAGCTTCCAGCCTCTACATGACGACTAAAGTGAACCTCTGTATTGACCCCACTGATGATGAACAACTGACATCTGTTATGGGAGGTATTTGAGTTGCTTTACGCGCTGTCTCCAAATCTGACAGATGATGATTAAAGCTTCGTTTCACTCCACTGATTTTATTTATATAGTTACTAAGTTAATTTTCTTTTACAAGTGTTTGATGTGTGGAGGTGTGTCTGTCTGTCTGAGGTACCGATGTGATTGTAAGTTTACTACAGACGTTTCCTCTTTTTACGAGGTTCATGTCTTAAATTTACTCGAGTCAGGGCTTGATGTGAGCCTCTCCTGCACACTTCTTGACACACACACACAAACTACTTCAAAGACTCTCTCTCTCTCTCTCTCTCTCTCTCTCTCTCTCTCTCTCTCTCTCTCTCTCTCTCTTCCCCCCAGCCTCTCATCCACCCACCCACCATTCTTATCTCCCTCACCTCCTCCCCCCATACTCCTAGCCTTCCACCCACTCTCCCTCCCTCTTTCCCTCCCTCCCTCTCTCCCTCCCTCCCTCCCTCCCGCCCTCCCTCTCGACCCAGCCTTGCAAGTCATCATTCTCCAACTCACCAATACACACCCGTCCTCTCCTCACTTCTACTTCCTCCTTCGCCTCTGCATACGAAAGTTCCCAAAACGTAGTTCGTGAATTAGCATTTAAATTAACAGGTAAAAGTTTATCACATTCACAAAAGTAATACAGAGAAGAAAAAATGACGTTTGTAGGTAAACTGTCGAAATTACAGGAAAAATATATATTTAAATGAAAATAGGTGAATAAATTTGCAAGAAAAAAAGTTGAATACATATTTTAATCCAAAAACGTAATGGAAATTTCACAAGCCAATGACTATTTGTCGGGGCTCCGTTCTGTACGTGGCAGAGTCATTAGATTTGCAATATTAGGTAAAAAAAAAAAAAAATATTACACCTCGATATGCATTATTATTATTATTATTATTATTATTATTATTATTATTATTATTATTATTATTATTATTATTATTATTATTATTATTATGCATTTATTGTTAATCAAGATCTAGTAATATTCTTAATCCGTCTTAAGGTAATATTTACTCATGAAATAATATATGTTATTTATTATACATCTGATAATACTATACAGACAGACACACTCACACACACACATACATAAAGCAGGAGTGACATAAGATGTAATCTAACTATGATGAAAGACAAGAGAAATTAATATCAAGTAAAATTACGTCTTGGAATTTTTTCCACCAATCAGCACCATTGCCACATGAACAGTCCCCGTCACTAGTGCGTTTACAGGGGCTAGTCATATAAACATTCCACAAATCATTACATTAAGATATTTGTTTTAATATTGTTTTACTTTGATTCCATAGTAGGTTTACTATTGCCAGTTTCTATCTGTCGAATGTAAACAAACACAGGTCTGCCACACTGCGCAAAACCTGACGAGCCCCTGTAAACGCACTAGTGAAGGGGACTGTACACACGGGGTAAAGGAACTCATTGAGGCAACTTTACTTCATCATTCTGGTTCCCAAAACAACATGAAGCACAAAAATATACAATGCATTACTCTATTTTTTTCCTCTTAACAAAGAAGTATAGCACGGTAGCCTTAAGACCAACTAATAAGTAGGCTGAAGTACCGTGACAGTATAACTTATAAGTAATGTTTATCTTGTGTCAGGTTAGGTTAGGTTAGACTTATGGAGGATGAGTGTCATTTGTTTTTCGTGTGTTTACAGCATTGGGTTTGGATCTGCTTTCGTGCTCATTTTTTTCCCTGTACCCCCATTCGTTCGTTCTTATTCTGTCTCCCTTTTTCTCTCTCTCCTCTTCTGATTCTGTGTCCATTATGTGTAAGTGTATTAGGTGACTGTACTGTGCATGGTTAAATGTTTGAGCGTATAATTATATATGTATGTATAAGCTCACTCTATTGCTATATATGAGTTCAAATTTAAGTGTATAATTACATTAAGTGTAAGTTCGTAATTCATATTTGTGGTGCTTGTACTGTATATAAACCAAACCTGAATAGTTGCTGTGTGTGTGTGTGTTGAAGTATTCACAGCCTGACTCCACTACTCTAAATGCATCTTGCCGGTTCCATGTAGTACTGAACCACCACAAATGCCAGAGAGAGAAACAACTTTACACGCCTTTGTTTTGAGATTGTTATATATTCATAAATTCGCGGTGGACAATCAAAACATGAACCTGACTCAGTATGTTGCCACAAGGTATTTCCAGAGTATTGGAATTGAATTAGTTGGGTCTAACAAACGTTCCCTTGGTATTTGTCGAAAACTTTTCAGCAAATAATTTAAAATCTCGGGATCTGAAATTGGAATTAATTTACACACGCTCGTCAGGTTTACGAATGTTTTAGTCATGGGCGTTTTTAGTGAGTTTCTCTGAGTCTCAGGTTCAATGTTAGTGTTTTAGTGATAATTCATTAGTGTTTGATTATTTTGTAAAAACTGCTTAGCCATCTGCCGCCAGGAAACACTCACCCAAGGTAAGTATGTAAGATATATTCGAAATTTGCTTATTACTGGCATCGAGGAACTGGAATTATTAGCCAACGAAGTAAAGAATACGTCATAAACAGATTATTTACTAACATTCTCAACCATTCAAACGTCAAGAATCTGCATGATTATAATATATATTGAAATGTTCTGGGTTCTCAGTATTTTAGAAACATTTATTAATATAAATTGGAAAAACTAATACTCAAGACAACGTAAAAGACATACAAAATAAATCAAATTTCTTCACAACATTTTTTTTTCGGGAATTTCTCAACATCCCAGGTATCATTAATCAAGGTGAGGTGAAATATAAGAATTAACATCTTAAGTCTCAATATTACAAGAGCCGCTCTATTTCACCTTCAAGTAATGGTCAGGGGTGAAAGTTTTAATCCTAATTGTGTTAACTTTGTTGAAGACTCTGCCTCTAGGGAAATACAAGGTGTCACCAGTGTTGCTCTTTTCACTGAGTATATCCCTGGGTATATACTCTTAACACTGTGGGAGGGGGGGGGCTGGGGCTGGGGGTGGGGGAGATAGGGGGCTGGTGGGTGAGGGCTTGGAAGGCTGGGGGAGTCTGGGAGGAGGTAAATACACTTGCTGGAACTAAACTACATTACAGTCGACTCAAACTTTTCATTTATCTGGAAACCCATTTTTTTTACCTGCCTGTGTAGCTAGTGGGTTAAACTCTCTTTTGTCAGTTACATCTAGTCGGACTCTTTGGTCTCGTCTTAGTTACTGATCGTTAGAACACATTAGAGTCCACTGATTTACTGAACATCTCAGTCAATTTTATTTTATGGACACTTCCCTGTGCATAAATCACGTGGACACCTTAAAGTAACCTTGGACATTGGACATTCCAGACTAGACTAACTCTTAAATTAAATCATATTTGGTTTTTATTACGAAAGCTTACTAATGCATAAAGTAGATACAAAGATAACTATTGATACTTCCCCACTTATACAAGACAGTTGTTTGTGATCACTTTAATGAAAAATTGTATGAAAGTTGTGTGTTTAGGTTCAGCTGTCACCATATACAAAGTATTCTCTCTGAAAACAATAAAATATTATATTTCATCTGACAATAAAATATAAAAAATCCAATTGTAGGTCAAGGCTAGAGTGTAAAAGTGGCAGTGAAACTCATCCATGTATGATGTACACACACACACACACACACACACACACACACACACACACACACACACGAGTATATACGATCTGAATGATTGTTTATGGTCCGTCAAAACCTTTCAAAAATATATCCTGTATACAAGGAAGTTATTTCTACTCCACAATTATCCCTAAAACACTAAATTAACCTCACCTGACCTAACCTTACCTGACCTAACCTAACCTAACCTGACCTGACCTAACCTGACCTGACCAAAGTCGTGTTACATCCTTCTAGTCCTTATGTTCTGAAACCCTTGACGAATAATTTGGATAAAACAACAGATGAAGCATTGAAGTTCGAGTCTAATCGAGGAACTTTACCCAAATTCTCATCATGAGTTTCAGAACATAAGGCACAATAAGTGTAAAGCGACTTCTTATTTTAACTGTATCTTTGTTTATGTCTCTACTTATCACTCTCTATCTCATTTATCTCTTCGTCTCTTCCTATCCCTCAACTAAGGATTATCTTATTAAAATTTCTTATATAAATTTGCTATCTTATACAGGAAAACAATACAACTATACCTGACGCCCACAAACACAATACAACTATACATGACGCCCACACACACAATACAGCTATACCTGACGCCCACAAACACAATACAGCTATACCTGACGCCCACAAACACAATACAGCTATACCTGACGCCCACACACCCAATACAGCTATACCTGACGCCCACACACACAATACAGCTATACCTGACGCCCACAAACACAATACAGCTATACCTGACGCCCACACACACAATACAGCTATACCTGACGCCCACACACACAATACAACTATACCTGACGCCCACACACACAATACAGCTATACCTGACGCCCACACACACAATACAGCTGTACCTGACGCCCACACACACCGCTATCCAGTGAGTTTTACAGGCAACCATGATCTATAAAACATTCATTAATTCACTAATAATATAAAAAATGAGTTTTTCCTCGGTGAATATATTAACTCTCTACAATAACATATTAAGAAGAATTATGTAAATCACTGGCTGGAGGCTGGCAAGTGTTCGCCCAAGAGAGAGATATATGCCTCAAGATTATGTGCCTTTGGGTTTAAACTATAGTCTTGTTCATCATTTTATATTGAAATCGAGAAACGTGATATATAATATAACGTATAATTTCATATAACATTAAAATGTATCGGAATTATTTTGTTTTGAAGAATATATAAATATTATCTCTCTCTCTCTCTCTCTCTCTCTCTCTCTCTCTCTCTCTCTCTCTCTCTCTCTCTCCAATTCATTCACTCAACTACAGAATATTCCACACAATAATTCCAACATAAACCAATAAAAGTGAATATAAAATGATCTTATTAAAGCTAAAATGATTATACATAAATGAATAATTCCAGGTATTACTGCAGGTACACGTCACTTCCGTCACCCCATTGACAGAGTTCACAGGAATTTAGTTTAATACACAGAACCCCTTCGTCTCTGAACCTGTTAATGCCTTAGTGGGATATATCAAATTTAACCTATTATTATTAAATACTTATGAGGGATTTAGAGATATTGATTAAATGTGGTATTTTAGTAGTTGATTGAAATGTTTATATTCTGTAGATCATTAGTAGAGGGGGGTAGGGGGAACGTGGGGGAGGGAGGGGGGTAGGTAAAACGTGGGGGAGGGAGAGAGGGGGTAGGTAAAACGTGGGGGAGGGAGAGGGGGGGTAGGTAAAACGTGGGGGAGGGATAGGGGGGTAGGTAAAACGTGGGGGAGGGATAGGGGGGTAGGTAAAACGTGGGGGAGGGAGAGGGGGGGGTAGGTAAAACGTGGGGGAGGGAGAGGGGGGGTAGGGGGAACGTGGGGGAGGGAGAGGGGGGTAGGGGGAACGTGGGGGAGGGAGAGGGGGGGTAGGTAAAACGTGGGGGAGAGATAGATTAAACGTTGGGGGGCAATACATTCTATTTATCTCTCTATGAATATGTCTATAAATATCAATTAATTTATCTATCTTTTAATCTTTATATCTAAGGTTTATAATTATTATTATTAAAAGTCCTCAAGCTTCACCATCTACTGCTACACTCCTCCTACCCAGTACACCCATCACGAACAACACCAACACCAACACCAACACCAACAACAACAACAACACCAACACCAACAACAACAACAACAACAACAACAACAACAACAACAACACACAACAACAACAACAACAACAACAACAACAACAACAACACCACCACCAACAACAACAACAACAACAACAACAACAACAAAGTCTCACAAGCAACACATAGGTCTAAGTAAACTCAACAGTGAAGTAAAATCAATGTATCTAGTCTCTCGCTGACGTGTGTGTGGACGGTGGCGACATTACGGGAGCATCATGAGCACCGCCCAAGGGAGGATAACGAGAATGTAATTACCTCTTTGATAACAGCCAGTTTATTGTAATTTGTGAGGCCATTACGGTTGTAATCGTTGGGATACCCTTAAGGAGGAGGAGAAGAGGGGTAAGGGGAGGGGTTAGAGGAGAGGAGGGAAGGGGGAGGGGTTGGGGGAGGGGAGGGGTTGGGGGAGGGGAGGGAAGGGGGAGGGGTTGGGGAGAGGAGGGTAGGGGAAAGGGGGAAGGAAGAGGAGGGGAGGGAAGGTGGGAAGGGGAGAACTACAGCACAATTCTATGTTCAGTAATTATTGGCTTATTCAGTACACAATATACACAGTCGTTTGCCTCGTAATTACTGAGCGATACGCAGCCTAGTAGTTAGCGAAGCGTAATGGGGGTTGGTTTTTGTATGCAAATTACATTATCCCGTTGAGATCATTGTGTGTGTACCTTAGTTCTGCCACGAACCTTTCAGTGTACAGTATGTCACATGGGGTTAACTGGATATAGAGCTCGAATCCTGTCCCAAAGAGTTCAGTTGGTAGAGAAAATTAAAATCAAAATGTTAATGAACTTTATAGGAAATGTGATGAACAAATATAGCATAATGTTCTCAGTTCAATTTAAAACCAAAAATCTTTCCTCTTAATTATCGGCGTCAGTCAAAGTCAACCATCTGTATTTGTCAGTCAATTTAGAATTCTGTTTTTTTTGCTTCACCTTTAACTCAATATTTATGACGTTATTAATTGATGCATTATCCGAAAGCCTTATACACACTATCATCATATGGGAAAAGCTTAGCAACTATATCCACTCTGTTACGGAAACTGATCAATCAGGAAGGCAAATGGCTCACGTTAATGTACTTTATCGTTCATTTTCATCTCAAAATTTAAGTATATTCCTTACCTGTGTGTGTCTAGGACCTTTTTGGGGTTGAATTAATTTAGTTATAATACTTGTAACTCACGGATTAGTTATATAGCATTACAGTGCTTAATTGAATACCATACTCATGGTTGATATGACAATTACCCAACACATTATAAACTATAGGACAGAACAAACATGTAAGTGATTTTTAAATATAATACAATTATCCTAAACTAACACCAAAAACATATATAAAAGGGTGATAATTAATGTATTCTTTGTTTACGTCGTTGTCTTGTTGATAACGAGTAGTTTGGGTGGTTGTGGAGGTAGAGGTGAATGTGTGGTGTATATACAGGGAAGTGTGACCCTTCTATGTTACAACTCCTATAGATAAGATCAGATTACCGCTATAGACTACCATACCGTATAATATTTCACTCTATGACACTGTTATGTTACTTAATGGAAATATTTCACACTCAGGCAGATAAACGAACGGACAATACGCCCCTACACTGGATATATCATTGAAAATAAAAGCTCTCAAATTGCCAGCACCCACAAACTGCATTCTCTCTTACAAAAGGCTATATTACTTTTTTCTTGCATTAAATATTTCATTTAGTCACGTAGTCACGTAAGAGGCAGGAACGAGTATAGAGTCCCGGGTATCAGTCAATATTTCAATACCGTTTCTCAGTCTATTTTCCCACCCATTCAGCCGCTGGTAGACAGTCAGCATAAAAAACGGAAATTTTCATGAAGCTTATAATAGTCTCTCTCTGTCTCTCTCTCTGTCTCTCTCTCTCTCTCTCTCTCTCTCTCTCTCTCTCTCTCTCTCTGATGTAAGCGACAGTAACTCTCAGTAATTATTATACACAGGAGTCATCAGAAATTAAGAGATGAAAGCCATTTAACTCTAATTAGATAAACCTTTACTCGGATTAACACCTCTCCCCTAATCTAACCTGAGAGAGAGAGAGAGAGAGAGAGAGAGAGAGAGAGAAAGAGAGAGAGTACTGGTATAAGAGATGTACCAAAATACCTCCCCAGGCGGTACTGTGATGAATATATTTATCACGGGAGTATTTATGCCCTAGTCAAGGCCTGGCGGGGCTAAGGGCGGGAGGTGCTTACTCTAATGGTTAGCTGACGGCAGGGAGGTAGTAGGGAGAACAGTGAGTAAAGGAGGGAGGAGGCAGAGAGGGAGGGATGGGGGAAGAGGGAGGGAAGGGGAGGATGGGTAGAGAGGGGTGTAAAGAGGAGGATGGATGGGTGGAGAGAGAGAGAGAGAGAGCAGGGAAGAAGAGACAGAAACAAGGAGATAAAATATAAAAAAAGAGAAAACACAAAGAAATTACTGGAACGAAGAACAATAACTAAAAGAAGAGATAACACCTGTAACGGACGTGGAGGAGACAGTGACCTCCAGGTGAGAGAGAAGGTAGATGAACACGGAGGAGACAGTGACCTCCAGGTGAGAGAGAAGGTAGATGGGCGTGGAGGAGACAGTGACCTCCAGGTGAGAGAGAAGGTAGATGGGCGTGGAGGAGACAGTGACCTCCAGGTGAGAGAGAAGGTAGATGGGCGTGGAGGAGACAGTGACCTCCAGGTACATACACTGCTAATCTTAATACTGTCACCAAGAGTTAAGGAGGTTAGGTCAGGTTATAGGTCAGGTCAGGTCAGGTCAGGTCAGGTTAGGTTAGGTCAGGTCATATTAGGTTTATATCAAGTCGTTTTCATGCAGTGTTGACATATTTATATAAACAGTGATAGCTTTTATGACGTAGGTAGGTACTTAGTGTCATGGCTGCTCCTAAGTAAGTTACTCGTGGCAGCCATTACCCAGCTGGAGTGGATATTATGGTGGTGTCGTAACTCTACCAAGCCTGTGCCTCCCTCCACTCACCCAGACCATCACCAGCAGCACCACAATCGCCACCAGCACTACCACCCCTATCACCATTACCACCACCATTACCATTACTACCATCACCACCACAATCGCCACCATCACCACCACCCTTATCACCATTACCACCAACATAATCATCACCACCACCACCACCACCACCCCTATCACCACTACCACCAACATCACCACCACCACCATCATTACTACCACCACTATCACCATCATTACAACCACCACCATTACCACCGCTAGCACCATCACCACCGCTACCATCACCATCACCACCGCTACCATCACCACCACCCACCATCACTAGCATCTCCCTCAACATCCTCCTCCCTTTACGGCCATACTTCGATCGTCATGTCATCTTCACCACGATACTTCTTTCCCTCTGCTATCTTTACTTCCATCTTTACTGCTTTCATCATCATCGTTCTTTCATTGTGATCCTCCTTACTCCTATTCTTCTATCACTCTTTCTTCACTCCAATGCTTTTGCTTCTATCTCTTCATTCATAATATTGTTGTCAGTATTCTATCTCTGCTTTCATTCTTCCTTCATTTCCATCACTGATAAAGTTGTTTTTTTGCACTATGTATCACTATTTACTCTCTTTCAGCAAATTTTTTCTACATTTCTAAATCTGACTAAGTAGATAAACACATTAATATCAACTTAAAAGACAAAATTGTTCTCATTCAGTAAAAAAAAAAAAAAAAGCCAAAATCCCACTAACAGTTCTTGCTCTTTTTATGTCCCCAAGATTTTGACTTGTTCACATTCTCAACACAGGTATATGATGATTAAGGATCCGGGGTCAAAAAGCCATAAGTTTGGTAATGAGTTGAGCTAATGACCCGTGGAGAAAATTCATCTGTTTTTGGAGTACCAATTACTCGCTCCCTGTGAGTTTCGGGTCTTCTAGAAGGCTCTAGGGTTCTTTTGAAATGGTTTAGGGCCAAAGTGAAAGGTTCCAAGCTCCATTGAAAAGCTTCAGGTCCCCTTATAGAGCTCCAGGGTCCACTTCGAAGGGTGCAGGACCTAACTGGAAGGCTGCAGGGTCCCTGATTATTGCACAACGGTCGTATATTACTCTAAGATTCCAGGAAAGAATCAGACAGTTGTGAGAACCTCGTCGCCGAGTGTTTAGTTATCAGATGGTTCGGGTGGAAGTGATATAAACAATGGCAGTCACGCTGAACATGTAATTCTTGCCTGACTTACTTCCAAGGAACCATAGACTATAAAATGGTGTTAAATCTCACCCAAATACCACTACCAGTATTAGAATAAAAAAAAAAATCCAATTTACAAAATACTTTAAAACACCACATCAGTCTGTGGTAGTAGTAGGCACGAGAGCTGAGTAGACACTATTTATTACATATTTTGCTGTAGGGGAAAATCGATAAACCAATTTAGGATAAGGATTGATTTAGGGTTGTTTCTTTGCGTGGTGAGGCGAGGCGTGGTGAGGAATAGACTTGTGAAAGAGACCTAGGGGTACTTGTAAGCCCGGACCTACGGCCTAGAAAACAGTGCGTTAATGTTCGAAATAAGGCAAACAGAGTATTGGGTTTTATCTAGAAGTGTAAGTAACAAGAGTGCAGAGGTCTTATTGCAACTATATCTTGCGCTAGTCAGGCCGCACCTCGATTATGCGGTTCAGTTCTGGTGCCCCTATTATAGAATGGATATAAATTCACTAGAGTCGGTGCAGAGAAGTATGACAAAAATGATTCCGGGACTTAAAAACCTTCCATATCAGGATAGGTTAAAGAAACTTAACTTGCATTCCCTAGAAAGACGAAGAGTGCGGGGAGATATGATAGCAGTATTTAAGTGGGTGAAAGGAATCAATAAAGGGGATATAGATAAAGTTCTTATAATATCCGAGCAGGATAGGACTCGAGCAACGGATTTAAGTTGGATAAGTTTAGGTTTAGGAGGGAGATAGGAAGGAGCTGGTTCACAAATAGGGTGGTGGACGAGTGGAACAAGCTTAGCAACTTTGTAGTAAGTGCGGGAACGCTGGAAAGTTTCAAAAGGAGGCTGGATAGATTCATGGATGATAGAGAGTGGTAGTAACTCTCGACAGGAGCTGCCATGCACAGGCCAACCGGCCTATTGCAGACTCTTTATTTTCTTATGTTCTTATTTTCTTATGTGGTGAAGGCCGTAAATATTATCGTAAACAATATTTTGGGATCGAGTGTTTACAACTGAATTTTCATGGCCAATGAAACTTATTAGAACAAGTAATAAAAACCGCAGTAAAGCTCTATGAATGCGGTGGTTTTCTACTCTGGAATTATTGGTTGTGTGAATCCTGTCGCTCCACGGTGAAGGACTGTGTGTGTGCGTGTGCGTGTGTGTGTGTGTGTGTGTGCCTGCGCGTGGGTGTTTGTGCCTGCGCGTGGGAAATGTGTTTGTGTGCGTGGGTGTGTCTGCGTGTGGGTGTGTCTGTGTGTGTGCCTGCGCTTGTGAGTGCGTGTGTTATAAAAGAAAAAAGTCCATAAACATACACAATCGATTCCTACCTGTACTATCAACACCTGCCATCACTCATTACCATACATCGCGCTGTAACACCAAGCTACATCCCTCCATAACAGGTCTCTGTTTACCGCGAACGATCACTGACGCCACGCAGATCACTAATCTTCCCAGAAAGAAGAGAAAATGTGGCTGCAGTAACTCAGAAACTCATTCACAAGTATCCCACAACTCGAGGCGAGGTTCGACTCTGGTGGAACTTGCCCATGTGTTGCTTTTGTGAGGCCCGCCACAACAATGCTCTCTCCCCCGATGAAAACCTTCGGCAGTTTCAATTACACACTGGGATGAGATTTCATGGAAGCTGCAACGTTCTAATTAAGGAAGAATACTCGGGAATCGTTGCATAAAGGGAACTATGAACATGAAATTGCAAATAAGCTCGTCTTTGATCGCCACAACACTAGGCGTTAGGTGCCGGGCTTCGTCTACTGTGAGCCCAGGACGTCCATCTACCAGGCTTTATATTATATCCTGGCTGGACGTCTCTCCTTATTATCTCGAGCTTATAGGAATTAATTCTGCTTGGGGAAATTTTCTTACAAATTCTTTATACACGAGTAAACACTGGGACTTGACAGCACTCTGGCAGTAAGCTGATTCAGGAACATATTAACATAACCTAACCTAACCACTATTGTAGGAGTCTTGCTGTGTATTGGGATGTGTTCCTAAACCTGGGAATATCTTATCATCACCTATGCACCAATATATACAACCTACCATCGTTACGGTCTGTTTATGTTAGAATTACAACCATAACTGAATAACAACTAACAACCATTACAACTTTTGGCTGTAAAATAGTTTCACTAACTTTTTCAACTCCGAGGTACACTTGTTTATGTACTTTAGAATGAATTTTGTTTTCATATTATCGATTTTCCTTTATCTTACGTAGGTACTGGTAGTTACTGTGACAAATAATAGATGGCGAAGATGAAAATGAGATAATGTTTCAATATATTAATTTTTGTCCTGTCTTATGTAAACATGTAAGTGCAAAACACATCCCATTTGATATTAAGTACTTTTTTAAGAAGCAAATTTTCAGTCTTCTGTAAACTCGTGATTTAGGACTTAATCTGAATTCTTCTAATCTCCATTTATATATTAATAGGATTTAAAATATTCTAATAATTACTGACAATTATTAAGTGTCAGAAGGTTTTGACAATTATTATTTTCTGTATTTACTAACTATAGAGAGTTAAGGTTATTATATACTTAAAGTTAAAATTTGATTTATTGTTTATTTATCTCTATTATATCTGATGATGGATATAGTTTGAACTGTCATGAAGATTTTATCAGAGAATATGTTATCTCATCCTTCGAAAGGGATATTTTCATGACCGAATACGTCGGGGTTTATGCCTCAGTTACTTTTTTTACAACCGAATACTACAACAAAAAGTGCTGAGTTGTGCTTTGGTTTCTTTCGGCAGCTAGTTTCGAGGAAATTTACAAGCATATATATATATATAATTTTTTTTTTTTTATTTACTCAAAACTTGTCTCTCGGTGGTAGAGGGTGACTGCAGAGTATTTTTACAGAGATAACTTACATAGAGATGGAAATTAGAGATGTTTAATTATGGAGAAATTAAAAATATATCGATTTTGTGGTACCGATTTTGGTGAGAACGCGGAATACAGTCAGTATTATAATAATAATAATAATAATAATAATAATAATAATAATAATAATAATAATAATAATAATAATAATAATAATTAACGCTTTATTGAAAATCATGGCAGCCAGAGATTGAAAATATACAATGGACAACAAATAACATACAGTAATAGAAACTGTATAGTGACTTTCCCAAATTTCTCTGGATTTTTACACGCGCGAGAGAGAGAGAGAGAGAGAGAGAGAGAGAGAGAGAGAGAGAGAGAGAGAGAGAGAGAGAGAGACCCTCCTTGCAGCCACCAGTTTTCACCTAACACTGGGCAATAATCAAACACGGGACTTCCAGTAAAGTACATCCAGAGCATTAGGAGATAGAGGCGGTAAAGTGAACACCTGGGGAGCCATCAAGGTACATTATCGTCACTCATAGACCCTCACAAGGTATAGGGCAAAGAGATGACTCCCTCGATGCGTCTTCAAATGTATACAAATGCTGAGTGGGGGGTAGAACACGATAAGGTTATGAATGATGGGCAGTGATAACATTTCCATATAGAATTAAAGTTAGGCTCAAAGGAGAATGTATTTGTATTCTCCAGTGGTTCCATAGGCCTACTGAAGCCCACTCCCGTTAAGACTATAAGCTTTCTCCCCTCTCTGTGTCACCGGTAAATAAACATAATATCGGGACCCTTCTTATTAATACCTAAAGAATACCTGATTATCCAATGGTGTGCAAGCGATAAAACAAGCATAGGAGGCAAAGCGATATGATAAAAGAAAAGGATAGAAAATATCGTGAATTATCAATATTTTTTTATCATTAGTTGGGGACGAGATGGATAGGAGTTACTGGGGGATAAAGGGGAGTTTGGTGTGCTTTGCTTTCAGGGGCATTGGGTGATAGGCAAGACACTGTGTCATATGTCCTTATAAAGAATAATAAGAGAGGTAAAATGGTTCACCTTTAATACAAACACATCTTCCCTTCCCAGCGTCGCTCCAAACATTAGCAAAAAATATCACAAATACCATCAAAACATATTTCCTGCCGCCCTCCCATTGCACAACTTTTGAGAAATGAGAAATCCTTCCCAGCCACTATGCAACTGAGGAAGAACACCAGAATACCAAACACTCTTCCACCAATTCACGTTCAGGATATTTTTCAAAACATGGATCTTTTTTCCCCTGCCTTCGATTTCTCAAATGAAAACAAACTTCGCTCAACTCTGTCAAAGATATCTTCCCCTATGTGTACGTCAAGGGCATCTATTCCACAACGACACAATCTGTAAAAGGAATTCCATGAATCACCAAACGTTTCCGTAACTATTATACAAAGGTTGATATTTGGTGTGTTTGTTGACCGGTCTTTTGTTCCTACGGTGCAACAAGAATAGAATTATTTGAGAATTAATAATTATTGTGTAGTTTTAATAGTTGTATCTACACTTCTTACACACACACACACACACTGTAGGGAACATGCCGTTGTCATTCAATTAAATCTGTCTTCAGAACTTATATACTGTACGTTCCTGTCAGGACTTATGTCAATACAGCTACTGCCTGCAGCTGCCTTCATGGTGTATAATATAAAGAACATTCTCAGTCAGCTTCCTCCATTATTGTTTCAAGATGAATTGGGAAACTGGAGTCACAATCAAACTGTCTTCAGGTTCGCATATGAATCCTGGAATTAAACTCTGGTGACCGAGCGCCTGAGAGAGCTGGATTTACAACATATTGCAGGCTAGTTGACCTCTGACTTCAGGATTTATCTAGCATATTGTCCCCAGCCCTTAAGTAAACAATGGCCCCATGACGTGTGCCAGCGAGGATTATACGCAAGGTTGGGACAAAGTAGAAAACAGTAAGAGTGTGTGTGGGTGGGTGGGTGGGTGAGTGGGTGTGGGTGGGTGGGTGGAGGTGGGTGGGTGGGTGGGTGGAGGTGGGTGGGTGGGTGGGTGAGTGGGTGTGGGTGGGTGGGTGAGTGGGTGTGGGTGGGTGGGTGAGTGGGTGTGGGTGGGTGGGTGAGTGGGTGTGGGTGGGTGGGTGAGTGGGTGTGGGTGGGTGAGTGGGTGTGGGTGGGTGGGTGGGTGGGTGGGTGTGGGTGGGTGAGTGGGTGGAGGTGGGTGGGTGGGTGGGTGAGTGGGTGTGGGTGGGTGAGTGGGTGGAGGTGGGTGGGTGGGTGGGTGAGTGGGTGTGGGTGGGTGGGTGAGTGGGTGTGGGTGAGTGGGTGTGGGTGGGTGGGTGGGTGAGTGGGTGGGTGAGTGGGTGTGGGTGGGTGGGTGGGTGTAGATGGGTGGGTGGGTGTAGA
>CAUDMG010002285.1:1725000-1732500 GCA_958450375.1 Homarus gammarus | reverse complement strand
GATACAAAATAAAGGAATATTGAAAATAATAATCTGAATATTCCTGAAAATTCCTGAATACTAAGAGAGTTAATGTAAATTATATTTTAGTTGATATATGATAAATAAATTAGACTTATTTGATGTACTGTGAAGAGATCAAGCATAGACCCTGAACACGGCGACACTGTTGAGACAAAAAAAACTCATTCAATTACTCAGTCAAGCGAATAAACAACTAAACAACCTTGTTATAAATGAGACGTGACTTTCATCTCTATTATACGAGTCTTCATTAAGTGCACACTTAATAAAACAACTAATAATTAATGGCAATCTCACGTGGAATGGACTTTAGTAGTTGACAACATGGCAATACGATTTAATGGTATTTACTGTCGGGATCTGCCGGGAATCTTGTCGGGTCCTTGGGGGAGAGGAAGGGGAAAGGGACGGAAAGGGGGAGAGGAGAAAGGGGAGGAGGGGCGTTTCTGCATCCTTGTGCCTGGGGACGTCTCGCTATTTCAGGAAGATTGAAAGAATGTTTGTTACCTATTCAAGTTGGATAAGACCCTATTTTAAACAAGAGTGGAAGAGAGAAGAATGTACAGACAGACAGACAGACAGACAGGAAGATACGCAGACAGACGGACAGACAGATCGGAATGCGAAACTTTAAAGAGAGAGAGAGAGAGAGAGAGAGAGAGAGAGAGAGAGAGAGGATCGTTCAAAGAAAGTTAGAAAAGGCAACGAGACAAGGAGAAAATAGCAAGAGATAAATAGAAAGGGAAAAACGCAAGAGGGGCATTCGGTGTAGGTGCGTGTGTGTGTGTGTGTGTGTGTGTGTGTGTTAGGGTGCGTCTCAAACTTTACGGCGTACTATCATAATAATGACCATACTGTAATGTTACTCTCCACTAAGTAAAAGAAAAAAATAATAATAAATGCTACACTTAACTGCATGCTTTACAACCCTCGGATTTTATTATCAAGACAAATTTGCATATCAGTACTAGATTATGACTATACGTGTGTCTATTTGTCTAGTTGTATCCAAAACATCGTAGCCTAACACACACCCTCCCCCCCCTAAAAAAAAAAGACGGCATTCTATCATCACGACTAATTTGCATATCGTTGCCAATTATTTATTTTATGGTTGTGTGTCTGTTGGTCTTTAATGATATGATCGTTTATCAACACAAGACTAAGAAAATTCCACGAGCTGTTTACTTGTTATTCTCTCTCTCTCTCTCTCGTCCAATATGCCGTTTCTCAAGTCAAAAGACAACAGGAGAATCACCATGTAGAACTCTCCCCAAATATCGTGTTTACTGCAATGTTATGTTTTCATGGTATGTGTTTTGTTTGGGAAAGTGGCGGTATTGGGGAGATTGTGGTGGTGGTAGGACGGATAGTGGTAGTGGTGATAGAGATAGTGGTGGTGATGGTGGTAGAGATATATTACATGTGGTGATGGCGGTGGTGGTCAAAATAATGGTGAAAATGGTCCATATATATTGGTGGTGCTGGGATGATTGTGGTGTTGGTGGTAGTAATGATTGTAGTAGTAATGGTAGTAGTGATGGTAGTGGTAGTGTTGGTTGTCGTAGTAGGAAGGGAAGGAGGTTGGGAGGGAGGAAATTAGGGAAGAAAATAAAAGGAAGAAAGGATGGATGGAAAGAAGGGCAGATGTGAGAGAGAGAGAGAGAGACGGAAGACGGGAAGGAAGGAGAGGAGGGAGGGAGGGAGGGAGGGAGTGATGGACAGAGGGAGGGACGGACAGACAGATGGACGGAGGGAAGAAGAGGATGAGAGGATAGGGAGGGGGGATAGGTAGGGTTGCCTGCTTGTTGAACTCTACCGTACATGTTGTAACTTTTTTAATGGAGGGGAATGTTCGTGTTTTTGTTCCTGAGGTAACATCTGTTTTTGTCCAGCCTTACCCTCTGTAGTGTAGGTCCATTTCTCACTGTTTTTGTTTAACATTCCACCGTCTTTACCGTTCCTTCATTCTTATTGATTTTGAATTACTTTTTCTTTCGCATTTCAAAATTTTTCAAGAAGTATAGAAAAAAACGACGCAAAATTATCAATAAAGAATTAAATGAGTGGAAATTTAGTCTTACATAATGTATGGTTGAGTGAATAAGCTGATTAATTTTCCGTATATATGAAAATTTTCTTTTACATTTTGTATATAAAAGTATAAAAATTTTCTTAGTCATTCCCAGGAAAAAAATACTCTTGCACCATATTGTAGTAACTTACATAATTAACTACTTTAATGACTTACACTTATACAAACTACACAATGGAAGACATATCTATAGTCTAAATATAAATTAGCTAATTGTATAATTTAAATAGAACAAATAACACAAATTTACATACGATGCATAGTAAACTAGTCATCAAGCACATACACACACACACACACACACACACACACACACACAGACACACACACACACACACACACACACACACACACACACCTTTAAACGCTATGAAGAAAAAAAATCAGTCATATATCCATTTTTTTTGGCGTCAATAAAAGTTATCATTTAATCACAACACAAATAAACACAGAAAAAAAAACAGCCCCAAACGTAATTATCATCACCAGGCGTTCGTAAAGTCTCCAAAAATCTGTCTATATGAAAGTCATTTATATTACGATGAGGGAGCGTGTGAGACCCAACCAGGTGAAAGGATGGCACAGGTGAGACAACACTTATGATTACATGAGGGAGAGACAGAGAGATAATGATGGGGGAGGAGAGACAGTAGTAGAGAGAAATAGAGACATATTGAGGGTACGAGAGAGAAAGAGGGAGACAGAGAGATAATGATGGGGGAGGAGAGACAGTAGTAGAGAGAAATAGAGACATATTGAGGGTACGAGAGAGAAAGAGAGAGACAGAGACAGAGACAGAGACAGAGACACAGAGAGAGAGAGAGAGAGAGAGAGAGAGAGAGAGAGATATATGGTAAGGATGAGAGGAATATAGAGGGAGGGTTAGACAGACAGACAGACAGAAAGACAAAATTTATAATGTAAAGAAATTAAGGCTGAAAGAGAGAATAAAACGAGGATGAAAATGTACAAAATTAAACAAATGTATGTATGTATGTATGTATGTATGTATGTATGTATGTATGTATGTATGTATGTATCAATTCTTTCAGTTTTATTCTTCATATTAAAAACAAAACAAAAAAGACAATAAAAAACAATAAAACAATAGCCTCACTCTCTCCCAAACGGTACATTATACGGCCCGAGGCTTAAACAAACACGGGCCGGATATTTGACTGTATTTTTCCCTCTCCGAATTAAAGTGTTTTTTTTTATTATTTCCCATGGGTGAGCCGGACACCGGATAATGTTGTTCTTGAAGGTAATTTGTGTGTTTGAGTTTTTTTGTAATGTTTATAGAATATTTTTGTTTATATACATAATCTAATTTTCTTTATTTGTTTAGCGTTTTTTCTTGTTTGTGTTTGTTTTTGTTTTTTTTAATTGTAGTAGGTTTAATTGGATATTGGTTTAGGTTTAGATTAAACTGTTTGTTTGTCTGTAAGATATAAGGTGAAGAGAAAGTAGTGAATTATTTGAATATATATCTTAGAAAGTACAAAATAGTGAAAGGAAAGTACCTGGTACCTGATTAATGAGTGTAAGTGACAAAGGGTAGAAGGAACTGAGCCATGGATGAGGGAGATTAAGGAATTAGAGGAAAACAAAGAGAATGATAAAAATAAAGAAGAAACGAAGAAGAAAATTAGTGAACAGGTTGATTACGGAAAATGGGGAGGACGTGTAACTGCGGAGAGAGAGAGAGAGAGAGAGAGAGAGAGAGAGAGAGAGAGAGAGAGAGAGAGAGAGAGAGAGAGAGTTTCTTTGTAATAAAAGTAAAAGAGATAGGAAAAATTTAAGATAAAAACGAAAGAAAGAAAGAAAAAAAGAAAGAAAAGAAAGAAAGAAAGAAAGAAAAAAAGAAAGAAAGAAAGAAAGAAAGAAAGAAAAAAAGAAAGAAAAGAAAGAAAGAAAGAAAGAAAAAAAGAAAGAAAGAAAGAAAGAAAGAAAAGAAAGAAAGAAAGAAAGAAAGAAAGAGATGGGAGGGGAAAGAAAAAGAAAGGGAGAAAAAATGGAGAAAAATAAAGAGAAAGAGAAAAACAGAGAGAAAGAGATAGAAGGCGAGAGAAGAAGATAGAAAGCGAGAGACAAAAAGAGATAGAAAGAAGAGAGAAATAGAGATACCACAATGCGGGGACTAAAACAAAGGAGACTTAATATATCCCTGGTGTTAGCGGTGCAACAACAAGGGTACTACACCATTAGTTTGTGACTACGGAATCGACAGTCTCCCACCTTCATCTATCAACCACTGCTGCTCTTACACACGCAATACCTTCCAAACACACACGACACAACCCTAACCTAACCTATTTTTTTAGTTTATTGATCATTTTTAGTATAGTAGCATTGTTTTTGTTTGAGTGGTGCCAACGAGTGCCTGTAAGAATGACTATTGATCAACATTCATATATTCAAATTGCACTTTGTATGTATGTATGTATGTATAAATTTTCCCCATCAATAGACACAGTAAAGAAAACATACACAGTAACTTAACCTTTAAAATCTGAACACAATCTCATTTAGGAAGTAGAGCTGAGACGTAATATTAATACTATACAAACACTTACCAATAGTTGAGTTAGCATACAGAATGAGCAGCTTAATTAATGAAAAAAGAAAACAATTATCTTTAATGTCTTTGTTAGTGAAGAATTTAATATAATGAGCTAATGTTACTGTCATGAAAATTAAGGATTTAATGACTTGTTTGATAGACATGACTTAAAGACGTTTATTATGGGTTTTTTTTAATAATGTTAGTGAATGGTTACTTATGCTACTTAATAGCTAACATTGACGGTTACTTATGCTACTTAACAGTTCTTCTTACAATATAACAACCAGGTGATAAAGTGAATGTCTCTCTGTCTGTCTCTTTGATTATTTGTGTGAAGTCAACTAATTTTACCTGACTGAAAACCTTCTACCCTTTCTTAAATATAATGTCCCAGAAAATGTCACTGGCCCCCCCCCCCTTTTATTCCTGCCTGCCTGCCTGCCTCCCTCCCTCCAACTCACAGTGTCCCAGGGAGCAGGCAGGGAGCAGGCAGGCAGGGAGCAGGCAGGCAGGGAGCAGGCAGGGAGCAGGCAGAGATGAAGGGGGGGGGGCATTTTTCTGGAACACACTACAGTATATACTAACTCTTCATTATACAAGGAGGCACTGTACTCGACCGCCTCCTAATCCCCAACTTGTGGAATGGAAGTAGCCCCAGCATCGAACCTTTGACCCTTAGGACAGGAGTTGAGCATTGTATCCACTCCGCCATTGCACCCCTCTCTAAGACCTCACCTTCGTCAGCTGTTTTATAAATAACACTGTCATAAACACTCCATATTATTAAACCCAAACCATTAAATTCAGTACCTAACTCCATTAAATTCAGTACCTAAACCATTAAATTCAGTACCTAAACCATTAAATTCAGTACCTAATTCCATTAAATTCAGTACCTAAACCATTAAATTCAGTACCTAAACCATTAAATTCAGTACCTAAACCATTAAATTCAGTACCTAAACCATTAAATTCAGTACCTAACTCCATTAAATTCAGTACCTAACTCCATTAAATTCAGTACCTAAACCATTAAATTCAGTAACTAACTCCATTAAATTCAGTACCTATCTCCATTAAATTCAGTACCTAAACCATTAAATTCAGTACCTAACTCCATTAAATTCAGTACCTAACTCCATTAAATTCAGTACCTAAACCATTAAATTCATTACCTAACTCCATTAAATTCAGTACCTAACTCCATTAAATTCAGTACCTAAACCATTAAATTCAGTACCTAAACCATTAAATTCATTACCTAACTCCATTAAATTCAGTACCTAAACCATTAAATTCAGTACCTAAACCATTAAATTCAGTACCTAACTCCATTAAACCCTAGAATCAATTATTTGTTTTATAGATAAGATTGATAATAAGATTCCCTCAGAGTTATCACCATCGTGTGTCCGTTAATGGCGCATGTAACAACCTCACATCTCTGTTATCACGATCCCCAAACCCACCTTAATGTTACTAGTAGTGTGATTACCTGTAATAATGACCCTTAACCTGACCTCTGCTTTACTACCAATTATTGTGTGTCTACCTCGTTATATAATTAAGTAAACTAACCTAATATTTATTACCTGTTTCAATAAAGTATTCGCTTAAGGTGCAAGTTAATGTATGAGGTGGCGTGGGAAAGTATGAGGTGGCGTGGGAAAGTATGAGGTGGCGTGGGTCTACGATCTTAGGCGGTGACGAGGATAGGTATTAAGGCATCGTAGGTCCTAGAGTTAGAGGCGTGGATTTGCATGGGTAGGCGTGGATAGGCATGGGTAGGCGTGGGCTGGCGTGGTATGAAGGGAGGGACACACACACACCACCACTGTCAACGTTCACTAACACTCATCCCTAATCAGTTTAATCTATAAATCCCAGGCCAGACACTACACCCTGCAGAGAGAGAGAGAGAGAGAGAGAGAGAGAGAGAGAGAGAGAGAGAGAGAGAGAGAGAGAGATATGGAAAAAATAAGATCGTCAAAAAGACAGCAAAATAAGAAAAAAAGAAAGAAAAGAAATAATAAGAAAAGAGGGGAGAGAAAAGGAGAAATATATAGAGTTAGATAAGCAGAGCATAAGAGGACGAGAGAGAAGAGCTGCAAACATATAAAGAGAAAACGGAATATAGAGAAAACGAAGATAAAGTGAAAGAAAGAGAATTTAGTAATTTATATTCATCTTAACCATAACAAACACTAATAACAATAACTTATAATAATTGACACAAAATTTGCAAAAAAATAATAATAATAAAATAAATAAATAAATAAATAAAAAATAACATTCATTTACAATCCCAGCGACCGAGTAGTGCTGATGAGGCGCCAGCAAACATCTCCAGCGACCAAGGAGTATTGCAGAACAAGTGCAAGAATTACTATGCAAATGAGTTCATATATCGTCGACAAACTGCTAATTGTTGCACAGTGGGAGAATGGCCAGCTTAGTCTGTTTCATAGCCTCTATTACGCTGCTTATTCGCCTGCTGATACTGCCAGGTGGGGTGGGGTGGGGTGGGGTGGGGTGGGGTGGGGTTGGGGTGGGGTGGGGTTTGATAATGATAGAGATGATGATGACTTTTTATACTGACGCTTGTGCTGATGACGAGGATTTTGACGATGCTGACGAGGAAACTGATGCTGACGAGGAAACTGACACTGACGATGCTATTGGCAATACGTTTTATGCTGACAGGTGAGCCAAGGAGGGGGACTACCTCTCTCTCTCCTGATGGTGAATATTGACAAAGGTACTGTTGCCTGCAGGGTGTAAGCTAGGACACGGAGCCGCTTACCTCCTGCAGCCA
>CAUDMG010002285.1:1457500-1720000 GCA_958450375.1 Homarus gammarus | reverse complement strand
AAGGAGGATAACAGGTGTGAAAAAATAATAAAGGAGGAAGATAAACGAGAGAAAAAATGATTGATAACTGAGGAAGATAATGTGAAAAAATAAAATTCATAACATTTAAGAAGAATAATTCATGTAAAATAATAAATTGTCTGATAAACGAATGAAATAAATCAGTAGGTCATGCAGTGGAGATGTGTGTGGGTGTGTGTGTGTGTGTGTGTGTGTACCGCAGGTCGTGTACACAGAGGTGTGGGCGGGACACAGGTGATGGTGTCATATGTAGTGTGTTGCACAAGGGTGACACTCCCAGGTCTTGCACGGGAAAGTTTCGATCGTCTGTCCTCGGCCGTCCATCACGCTTGGTTCATACCTATTAACCTATTTTACACAGTAGGTCGCCACATAATGATCTGTGTCCTATAGCTTAACTATTCTTTGACCTTTTGACATTAGAGGTATTGGGGTCACCAGAATATTGACCTATGATGTCAGGGATCACACACATTGACCTTCAGTGCTCCAGCTCTGACGACTGTTGACATATTCTGCTCTCGAGTTAAATACTATCAAACGTCAGTTTTACAGTCAAGGCAAAACTCTCTTTTTATAGCAGACGACATACAGTATTCAGGAATTACATACAAAAATAAACATTAATTCAAATATATAGACTTAAAGTATTTTCAGTAGTTTAATATCAGTTTTAGTTGCATTTTTCTTTCGCTGTGAAGTGGTAGTCAGTGATATGTAAGCACTGGGTATGTTTTATATTTACAACATGAGTGGTGTTCAAATATTCTCTGCCTCTCTTGTATTTTTTTCACAGGTTATTAAATTTTTCTAGCAAATTTAATCAACATCGTTTAATAGGAATGACAAATGGGTCTGTTTGTTACATCGTAAATACCGTTTATCGTCTGTTCGTTTGACTGTTTTTTCCGGCATTTTGTGAGTGTCCGTTTGTTCTTACATTGCGAGGAACACACACACACACGCACACGCACATGCACACGCACACACACACTATAACAAACAAACATCAAGAACTTAATGCCATCACTGTGATATACTCAGTAACTTCTGTTTCTCCACCACTACCCACCTCCCATCCACCCACCCCCACCCTCTTCCCCTCCACCACCACCCACCCCCACTACCTTCCATCGCCACTACCACCACCCACCTGTACTATACTCCACCACCCACCCAACACCAAACTACTTGAAATTGTTATTTGTGGAACGACTAGCAATTACGGTAGGGAATTCCCTGTAAGTTTGTCCCATTAAAGGAAATTGGCCAAGCGAACGAGCGAAGCTGTCGAGGGGAACCTTTATGACACCTTATTTCCAAGTCTTCTGGGAACGGCGGAGGGAGAGAAAGAGAGACAGAAAGAAGTGAAGAATGTAAAGGAGATAGAGAGAGAGAGAGAGAGAGAGAGAGAGAGAGAGAGAGAGAGAGAGAGAATGATGTTAAGGTTTCGGAATTCTGAAGCCTTCGTTATCATAAGGGCATGAAGGGAAAACTGAAAGTATAAGAGAAGTAAAGTAGAAACGGGAGAAATGAAGAGGAAGAAAGAAGGAAGAATGGTGGAGGAGAAGGATACACACACACACGCAGTAAAAAAAAAAGAAGAAATGCAGGAAGTAATAAAAGTGAATGAATGAGAGGAGAACATTATTGAACTTAGCGATATTATGTTTCTGTTGATAATGGCTGATGTGAAGTGACAAGCGTGAACCTGATATAAACCAGTGTTAGAGTAGGGAAGTACCATAGCAGAACCCATCCAGTACTAAGAATAAATGGATGAAAATTAATAAAAATATACATATATATATATCTCCCCTTATTTCCGATTTTTCTGCACGAGTCGAACAAAAAATTAAAATAGTCGAAAAAATAATGTATCAGGACTCACAAGCAGAAAATCGAGCGTCATCTCAAGAATATTAAAATACTCTTATTATAACGAAGAGATTAGTATGATCTGACAACCATTCCTAACCAATGCCAGGAAGATGTGATCATGAAAATACCTCTACGACAGACTCTCATGTACCTGAAGGTGTTAATACAAGAACCACCTTCAGTAGTATCGGAAACACACAACTTGAAGTTTTATTTGGTAGGATGTTGTGAGTTGTTATACCTCTCTTAAAAAGAACTTTATGTGATTTGATTAGAAAACTTTTACTTGAAGACTGTTTATAGTGTCTCAGTTGGGATGCCATCTAATACCTTTTATGTACAGTTCATTATACATTTATTTAGGTAATCATGTATTGATTAATTCTAGTTTATTAAGGTAATTATTAATGTATTTTGGTTTATTTACTTAACAGATACATAATTTTTTTGCCAGTATTCTGAATTATACATTTTATTTTAGCCAGCTCTCTCTCTCTCTCTCTCTCTCTCTCTCTCTCTCTCTCTCTCTCTCTCTCGTCATTTTTACTACATTGTTACCCCATCTACGAAATTCGCGAGCAAATTGCATTACGCGACGAAAGAATTACTAATCGTTGTGAAAGCCAAGGTAATCGTGTTTCAGCTCCCCCTTTTAAATAATACATGTTGTAGGTTGTTGTATCGTCTGGTATAATTATGTAACCTGGCTGTAACTCCTTCACCCTGAATGTTTCACTGTAACCTTCATCTTTCTACTGCATCATGGTTCCTGTATCTCCTCTACTGTATTAACGTTACTTGTATTGTCACACTGAGGTCAATCATACACTCCCATACACACTATCTTTATCACAACAATACCAAAACACCACATTTTCTGAATAAATATACTTAACTTCACCACATCATGCTACCACACTACCACACCCTCTTTATTACATCACTATACGGTTCCATCACATACTTCTTACCACCCAAACACATCAATACACACTCTTCACCACATCAACACCTGCTAGATAACCACACTTCTCCCTACCACCACTACACCTCCACATCACCACACTCTGACCTCCACTAGAGCATATTCTGTAGAAATAAATCACCTGGGTTAGAGAGATACATCACACATCCTAAAAGAGTTATTTACATTATTTATGGGATTGCAATGTTATTTTTTTTTAGACATGATAGAACCTATAGACACGCTATTAATGTCTCCTATACACACATACATTTCACCTTTGACCTTCCTTGAATTGACCTCTTAAAGTGTCCTTGTGTGTGAGAAAGGATGAAGAACTAACACTAACTCTAACTCCTCCTCCTCCTGCCTCTGTGATGGAAGATGGTGAAGAAATATCAACAGTGTCAATAGGTATCAACAAAGCCATCACTCTCGCTCAAAATATGAGTTTCACTTGTGTTCATAACTCTTGACTCTTCCTCCCAAAGTTTCGCTTTCCCTTCCCCTCCTCTCATGGTTTATGTCACGCTGGCGAGAGGAACAATTGTTTTAGTTTTGATTTTTTCCACCCGGACGGAGTTTACACACATACATAGAGTTACACAGATACACACACACATTGTTTTTCGTGTAGCTTTTATTCAGGGTTAACAGTGCTCTAAAACGATGTATTGTAATGCTGTTAAGAAAGAATTAAAGGTGTGTGTGTGTGTGTGTGTGTGTGTGTGTGTGTAACTATTTCAGTGTATTAAAAACTTACAAATATCTATTGATGTAAATACTGATCTGTAAATAAAATAAAATGTATGATTAAGACCAACAATAAGTGGCTTTCATGTAACAGCGCTCACCCACATACAGCTACACTATATTGATAAATAATTATAAATAAATAAAAAAAAAATAATAATAATAAATTAATATAAAATAAATTAAAAACTAAACACAAAATACAATAAATATCTTCTTGATAACACCTCTAGATTCTCACAAATAAATAAAACTCCTCAAGCTTTTATTCTCCGTAATTCTCAGGTCGTAGTGTAGCACTTTGTACCTTCGCTTAGGTAAAGTTTACACCAGACTGGAGAGTTAACTGAGAACTCCTACACCACACTGAACTGGAAAAACTACACACCCATGGAAAACACATACGCTTTAGGGTGTAGTGTGTGAGGTGTACAGTAGGTGGTGTAGTGAGTGATGTGTACAGTATGTGTAGTCTATGAAGTGTCCAGTAGGTGTAGTGTGTGATGTGTACAGTAGGTGTAGTGTGTGATGTGTACATTAGGTGTAGTGTGTGTATCGCCAGCTCTTGTACACCCCGACCGTCCTGTACACCCCGACCGTCCTGAGCACCCCGACCGTCCTGTACACCCCGACCGTCCTGTACACCCCGACCGTCCTGTACACCCCGACCGTCCTGTACACCCCGACCGTCCTGAGCACCCCGACCGTCCTGTACACCCCGACCGTCCTGTACACCCCGACCGTCCTGAGCACCCCGACCGTCCTGTACACCCCGACCGTCCTGTACACCCCGACCGTCCTGAGCACCACATAAGTGGATCACGCGGAGCAAAACACAGGATAAGACTTGAGTGGAAAAACAATTTATATTTATCGTATTTGATCTTTGTGTTACGAGCGTGATAGAGAGGATGGTGGATCTTGTTTTGTTTTCTTACTGTGTGTGTGTCTGTGTGTGGGTGTGTGTGTGTCTGTGTGGGTGTGTGTGGGTGTGGGTGTGTGGGTGTGTGTGGGTGTGGGTGGGTGTGTGTGTGTGTGTGTGGGTGTGGGTGTGTGTGTGTGTGGGTGTGTGTGTGTGTGTGTGTGTGTGGGTGTGTGTGTGTGTCTGTGTGTGGGTGTGGGTGTGTGTGTGTGTGTGTGTGTGTGTGGGTGTGGGGGTGTGTGTGTGTGTGTGTGTGTGTGTGTAAGCAGTGGTTCTGACGTTAATCAAGGATGGACCTGGATTATATTACTTGTTGTCTAAGTAATATTGTCCAAAAGAAGAAGCCTACTTGTTATATTATGATAAGTCGATATTACTCTTTTATGATAACTTTTAATGTTATTATTATTATTGTTATTATTATTAGTAGTAGTATTTGTATTAGTATTATTATTACAACTTGTCCATCAATTGTACTATAAAACAAGATCAGTCAAAGTCTACCATTGGTCTTCCCGTCAAATTGTTCTTCCCGCTCATCCTCAGCCAACTCTTGCATTCTGCCAGATAGCATTCGACAGAACCTACCAGCAGTTTATGTCTGTAAGCTTATTTCTCACGCTTTGTTGAGTTTCCGGACTGTTTTATGCATTGTATCTTTATGATCTGATAGGATCTTTTCTTCTCTTTCACTCGACTTCAAATTTTAGGATTTTTCATATTTCGAGTTATTTTTTGTATATGATCCCGTCGGTGTTTGAGCTGATGCCCCGAGACTATGTACAATACCTTGAAATATCTAAGTATAACAACAGATTTCTTTTCATATTCTATTTATATTTTTTTATTTTTTATTTTTTTAGATTTAGTTGGTAGAATTAATGTTTCCTGACGATAACAAACGCAAGGCAATGATGTAAGGAAGGGAATGGAAAGCTGCTAAAAGTAGGATCGAAATTTCTTTTTAGCCCAAGGAGTAAAGACATTTAAAATAGTGGTAAAGGAGGAGGAAGAGGAAGGGGAAGGGGGAAAAGGAGGACGAAGAGGGAGGAGGAGGAGGAGAAGGAAGGGGAGAAGAAGGAGTAGGATGAAGAAAAGGAAGAGAAAGAGTAAAAAGTAAAAATACATTGTTAGCTCCAGCACCTGAAGCATCTAAAACAGACTTCAATTGATATCCTGGCCCCTAACTACTAAGGTCATTACGGCTAAAACAGAGGAACAGGTCTAAATGTGTTCTGGTCCATAGCTCGGGTAGTTAATACACCTAAAACAGACGGCGACAGCGTGAGAGGGGTCTAAAAAGCACTCATTACCCTAAAACCTGAAATACTTTAAACAATGGAAGGCAGAAGGAGGAAAGGGGGCCATAGGAGCCACACACAAAAAGTTAAGAGGTTCACAGTAAAGCTACCATGTAATAAAAGACACTTAGCTAAATAAGAGAAGTGAATATACGCTGAGGACTATGTAATGATAAGTGAAATACTAAGTGTGTGTAGAAGGAGACTGGGAGGGAGAAGAGGCAGCAGGCAACTTAGTGTAAAGAGAAGGGTATCAGGATTTGTGAAGGTAGAAGCAGGTAATGGAGGAAAAGTTCTTGATCTGCACATAACGATGGCAGTGAATAATGAAAATTGTGGGATAGCATAAGAAAGAGGGTTATAAGAAGTAATGAAAATGGTGCTAAAATTTCGTGCAAAATTCCTGGGATAATAGGAAAATTGCACTACGGACGTCATTCTTCAGCTTAATGGTAGAATTTACTGAAACTCTATATGATGATGAAGGAATAAACAGAAAAGAAGATTACAATTAAGAATAAGTAGACACAAGAACACTACAAGAGAAGTATTTTACAAAGTTGAGTCGTAATATAAGTGATACAAAATTAAACAGGTCTAGAAATATAGACATATTAATTGTTTAGCTAAAACAGAAGAAAATCATAAAATATCAACTTAAATGGAAAAATTTTACCCGTCTTTTGTGTATAAAGAAGCAAAGGTCACAAACAACGTAAAATTTGTGAACGTTAAAAAGCAAAACTTTTCGTATTCTCCACTTCGATAATTTTCTCTAACAAATAAAAAACAAACGTCATTGTCAAATCTATTCATCGAGGCGTCATCACATCACCGATGACTGGAACAGATATGAACTGATCGAGTGTATACGATACTAGCAAAATTGCCCGGATTCATTCAGATTAGGTTAGGTTAGGTTTGGCTAGACTGTACAACCTTGACCTCCCCAGTTTGCCCACCCTGACACGGGTAACCAACCACCTCCCGATATCTCCGTGGCCACATCTCAGTCAGGGAAGATTTTTGGATGTTGTCATACAAATAGATTTGAAAGTGGAAGCACTAAACCATCATAGAGACTAATCTGTTTTGTATATTACTAAAATATGGTCGATATTTACAGTAGATGACAGAAACGAACAAGTAAACTTGGGAGAGAGAGAGAGAGAGAGAGAGAGAGAGAGAGAGAGAGAGAGAGAGAGAGAGAGAGAGAGAGAGAGAGAGAGAGAGAGAGAGAGAGAGACGTAAGGATATACCAAAACACTCTACTTCCTCTCATTATACAACAGGTAAACTTACATCACCTGACTCAACAATATCTTACCAGGTGTTCTCCTCCCCCCCCCCCCTACATCTCATACATACTCTTCCTTTCTCTTTCTCTCCTTCCATCCATCAACTACACCCTCGTCAATCTCTGTCACCAGCACATCCATTCAATCAATCATTACCGTATGGTCCCCTAAGGCCATGTCATCTCAGTATATTCGAGGTAAATTTATCAAAATCCAAGATCTTCCCATATTTTCTTTTTTTCTTATCTTTATCATTTACGTAATTCCTCAAATGAAAAACAAACAAACACTTTACTCTAGATTATTATTATGTTGTTTTTTCGGTTTCCTTATTTCCTAAAGAATTAATCATCCCATATTTCCATCTCGTGATTTTCCTTCATTCTTAACGTTTTCGTAATATCTATAAAAAAAATCATTCTTCCATTTTTCATATTATTTTCATTCCTAATCATTTATCAACTTTATTTAATTTCTAAGTCTCTAAGGGATACATTATCCTATCAGTCTTTCTCAGTATCATTTCTCTCTTTAAGTTAATCATAGTACTTATAAACTTACTTATAAAACTACTACCAACACTTAACTCGCATTCTGAAGTAACGTCTAGGAAGCTTCTATGAGTCTCTGAATTACTCTCTATAATCTTATGACTTGAAATTATACTGTAAAGAAAATATGAACTAGTTCCTCTTGTTTATTTCGCCTTCAGGAGCTGACCAGGGATTTGAGGTCAAGGTTTAGTGTATTCGATGAAAAACTGCTGCTGCTTGTTACCCTAGAATCCTAGATATACAATGTCTGTGTCTGTCTGTCTGTATCTGTTCATCCATCCACCCATCCATCCACCCATCCATTCGATCCATCCATCCATACATCTAATGGATAGTCAGGTGTAAAAGAGTAACAGGTGTAGAAAGTTCACATGTATAGAAAGTTGACAGTTGTACAAAATTGACAGGTGAGTACTAAACCAGCAAGTAACAAGACCGACACAAACTTGACCACCTCCTCAATATCAATATGAAGTAAGCAGAGTGAATCGTTAGCCTTCAGAGTGATTCATAACTCACTATGGGCACTCTTAGGGAATACCAAGTCGGACGGGCGCTATAAATCAATGTGGGTGGCGAAGATTTACTGTGTGTGTGTGTGTGTGTGTGTGTGTGTGTGTGTGTGTGTGTGTGTGTGTGTGTTTCTTCACTTGTGTTGCACCATACAGTCTGTTTATCACTTCATAGTAAACCAAACACCACCACCACCTTGACCACGTTTTCTTGACTTGACCTATGAGAGTATTAATCTGTTGACGAATCTCCAGAAGCTATATAAAGAAAACATTGAAATATGAATCTTATCTTGACAATCTATCCTTCTGCTGTAGTCATCAATCAGACGAAAGTGAGAGACAGGAAAGCCCACAGACTACGATATAAACATTGGTTGCAGTAGGTATCCCATATCAGTTTAAGAGCCAAGAACGCGTACCGACGAAGATAAACACTGGAAATGTCCTCCTTGTAAATCAGCGCCACGACTCTCACATTTCCATATTATCAATAGTCATGAATATCGTAAAGAATGTTCTCCAGTTTTCCCTCTTAAAAATTTCCCAGCTGTTGCAGACTGAGGGTGACAGAAACAAAGAGAGGAGAGTCGGCCTTTGTCAGGATATTTCGCAGAGGATGGAAACTAATCCTGACTTTCTGGGGGGGGCGGAAAAAGTTCTCTTCTCGTGACACAATTCTGGTTTATACACGCGGTCACGTCTATTTCCAGGGGATGTCTCAGTATCCCAAATAATCGCTTCTGCACCCCCCCCCCCCCAAAAAAACCCCACTAAAATGGTACTCAGTGATGGAGTCTTGATTCGTCGATGCAAACAAGACTCTGTACTTGATAATGGACAGGCATGAATCAATCCTTTCTTTGAAAAATAAATGCTCTTCCTTGTAAAATCAATATGGACGAGCTCACAGAAGATTCAATGCATAAATAACTCCTCAAATTAATCCTAAACTCTCTTACTGAGTATCATGTCCCATCTTTTATTCGTAAGATATAGTTCCACTCCCTCGTTCAGGAAATATAATCCCATCCGTCACTCAGGTTGAAAAGTTAACTCGGTCTCTCTCTCACTCTTATGATATAGATTTTTTTTTATTCTGAGACCAATATTCCATCTCTTTGTTATTGAAATAATGCACAGTTCTCAATCACTTCGTTTTTTTATAGGAGTGAAAAATATAGTTCTGTCTCTCACTAAAGATCTCTCAATCTATTGCGTTCTTAAAATTCAATTCTTTCTCTCTCCTACACGTAAAAGAATATTATTTTCCTCTCTCTCTTAAACATTTATACATTCTCATCATCACAAAACACAGACTTCATTCCTGCTGACACAACCTAACCTAACACTGTCTCGCTCCTCGTCTCCTCTCACCCCTACAGTCTCACCTTACTCGCTCATCATAACAAGTTAGTGCTACCCGGCTGCCTCTTGTTATACGCTCTCCATACGCCATTATGACATCTAGTTGCGTAATTCACCAACTTCTCCTTACGCGCTCGATATGTCAGCATCACACACACACACACACACACACACACACACACACACACACACACACACACACACTAGTGCAGTTATCATCATCCACTTCTTAGCAACTCATATCATCATCATCATCATCATCATCATCATCATCATCCTACACCATCATCAGTAATACCAGCTTTATACAGTAGCTTCTGGTGTTACTGTTCGTTCAGGTGTGTTTTAACTCGCTGCGTAACACCTCTCTAATATCTGGTACAACGTGATAGCTGTAGTCTGGCTTAGCTGTAGTCTGGTTTAGCTGTTGTCTGGTTTAGCTGTAGTCTGGTTTAGCTGTTGTCTGGTTTAGCTGTTGTCTGGTTTAGCTGTAGTCTGGTTTAGCTGTTGTCTGGTTTAGCTGTAGTCTGGTTTAGCTGTAGTCTGGCTTAGCTGTAGTCTGGTTTAGCTGTAGTCTGGCTTAGCTGTTGTCTGGTTTAGCTGTAGTCTGGCTTAGCTGTTGTCTGGTTTAGCTGTAGTCTGGTTTAGCTGTAGTCTGGCTTCACTTTCCATTATGTTTACAGTTACAGTAGACTGAGTAATTTTATATAATTTAGGTAAGTTAAACTATAACTACTGAAACATTTATATTTATATAGTTTCAATTAATTATTCATCGTTTCCTTCATCTATTTACATTTCTCTATATATATATTATTCATTTATTTGTGTTGCTGTTGTTATTAGAATTACTAGCAGCGTCAAAATCAATTGGAACAACATAACCAGGCTTAATTAAACACGTTCGTATTAATGAATCCAGGATATGCATAAAAATATTTTTTGTGGCCCGTGAATGTTTGCCTAATAGTCTCTCTCTCTCTCTCTCTCTCTCTCTCTCTCTCTCTCTCTCTCTCTCTCTCTCTCTCTCTCTCTCTCTCTCTCTGAAGAACAGCATCAGCCACTGTCGTACTCAGGTAAATGATGCACAAAAAATAATAGCAGAATATTTTGAAACTTCCAATATTGGTAAAAATTTTATGGTCAATTAGTTTTTCCACCATGAATATCGGACACCATTATCTGTAAGAGAAAAACGTAATTAATGGTGATGATAGTAGTACCAGTGATGATAATAATAATAATAATAATAATAATAATAATAATAATAATAATAATAATAATAATAATAATAATAATAATAATAATAATAATCCCTTTCTATATACATTTAATTGCTCCGACATAGGACATTGCTTCTTCCGTTATCAATCGTAAGACAAATATTCCATTTTCCTATCTCCTTTCCTCCTATAAAGCCAAATTGCTCCTCTAATAATTCTCCTCATATTTTCTTGCTGTCTATAACTATTAGAAATCTAAAAATTATTATAATTATAGGACTAATTATACTTTTTGCTCTATGGCTATTATTGTATATAGGTCTTGCTATTAGAAGTCCCGTTTCAGCTAGTATGTTTCATGTGTTAAAGATTTGATTAGCATTTTTTTTTAATTGTGAATTCTCCTGTCGTCTCCACCATCATGTCGTCTCCACCATTACATCGTCTCCACCATCATGCCGTCTCCACCATCTCTACCATTATGTCGTCGTCTCCACCAACATTCCCCCATTTTCATAGTTGTAAAAAAAAATCAACTTTAATTTCTTTCCTCATTCATATTTAAATTTCCTTTTGACATCCACCTTTGTCTATCTCTCGTGTACTAATTCCTTTGTAGTCTATGTTAAAACTAGTTGCAATTTCCTGCACTTGCCCCCAGCATCTTCAATCTCCTCCCCTCCTAGCAAACTAAGACTGTTTTGTGTTCTTACTCTTTAATTTATTTATTGTTCTATATTTAATTTGATTTCTTGGTTCTATTTTAATAATAAAAACAATAATAATACTAATAATAATAATAATATTCTTACTTGGAGTGTCATACTAACATACTATATGGTATGTTAGTGTGTGTGTGATACTACCATACTAATCTGTGTTAACATATGAAGAGTGACAGCCTTCATATATAACTCACCACGACTGACAACACGAAACAATGAAATGTGACAAAATGTGAAAGAGAAATAATTTATATCTTGATTGAAAACCTGTCAATTAACCAATAAGTCTGACTACATATAAATCCCGGTTAAATTACGCAATTGACACTGGATTGATATTTCCCACAATATAACCGACACAGTTGATGATGGTCAGATTGTTGTAAATGACTCAGAGCTTTAACAGGATAACACACACCGGATAGTGACTTTTGTAATGGGTGTATCAGAGGTCCCCGTAAAATATATCTTGCCTCTATACTCTTTCACCAGCAACACACAACCGAGAGATGCTGTTAGGTGTGGACGGCAGAGTAAGATATTAAAGTTAGAACTAGACATTGATGATCTTATGTCAAATTCTTAAAATCTGAGGTATTATAGTAATGAAGAGTTATGTATCATGAATTAATTACTTAGAAAACAATGAAGTATCAGGAGAAGGTAGCATTCTTATGGCCTCTAAATGTGTTTCAGGACGACAGGCCAAAAAAATTAATGTTTGAAAGTCCGTCTGAAAATATTAACATGTGCAGCAGTAAACACGATGACAAAATTACTTACTTCGATAAACATCAATATATTAATCATTAAAGGAAAATATATATGAAAACTACTGAGCACAAGATCAGGTTAGATACTGTGAAGAGAATTAACAATGTGGATATGAGGAACAACTGATTTTTACCAAAGTCAAATTAGTTATAAAAATGTGACTCCATTTTTTTGGTGTGTGTGTGTGTGTGTGTGTGTGTGTGAAAATCAGGTGACAAAGAACCACTGCCAAACACTTATCTAAACTTTTTAATTCTCTTTTGCCAAACGAAAAAAAAATAAAATAAAAAAAAAACATCACCTCAATTCTCTCTACAATAACCACAAGTAAACAAGAAAATAAAAGAAAATGGAGAAGAAAGATAAGATAGAATTGTCTTTTTCTTTGTTGTGGTGGACAAATAAAGACAACAATCTCACACTACAAACAACAACAACAATGGCTAGTCAGAGATTGAGACCCCATCTGCCAAATGATTCTGTTGCTGATGGGAAAAAGGAATTGGCAAATATAGGAAATAAAGACAAGTAAATTTCCTCATGGTTTTCTGTTATTGTTGTGGTTGGTATTTTTGTTATTGTGGTTGATTATTAAACAGAATTTTTCTTTCCTAGTTTCCATGGTAAAAATAATCAGAGAGATGTACAGTGTTATCCCAGAGTGTATGTTTGAGTAAGGAGGAGACCTGCCTCGCGTCCCCCCTCCTCTACACCGGGTATAAACGGAGAATTGTGATTGACTGCCAATATTGGACCATCTATCCCTTGGTGTGAGCAGAACCACTCCCGTAGGTGCTGAAAAACGCCTCTCCCAACGTCAGGAACAAATAGAATTTGTCCAGTTCTCGTGTTTATGGACGTGGGGGAACATCAGGTACACACAGCCTGGAATAGCCTCTACGTTTTTACTGTGTATGCGAGGAAAATGCATTGTAGCCGAGGATGGAAATAATCACAGTATTGTTAGCAGTTAAAAACAAAGGATAAATGCCATCAACACACCATAAGAAATAGGTTAACAGCCACTATGATAAAAAAAATTACTAAAGTGGGTTTTTTTTTATTACATTGCAACGAGAAACAACTAATTTACTTTACTGATGGTGAAGTTAGATTGGAAAATTGCTCAGTAAATGTTTTAGAAGTTGGAGTCGTCCCTGCAGTACAGTTATCGTGGGGGAAATTTTACTCTGCACTGACCTGTGGTAGTCACTGGTATATTACCCTTCTATCACAGGTAGAGACTCTGTACAGGTTCTCAGGTAAAGCCTGATTGGGCAATGTGTGTGTTTTCCTGTTTATACACCAGCAATGTTTTTTTTCTTGCTTTCTAAGGTTGATTTTTTTTTTTTTGTCTTTCAGTCAGACGTCCAGAACCGAGACATCTCCAGAAGTCGAATATTCTGTTGCTGTTATTCAGTATCACAAAAACAACACAATTTTACTGCTTATCATACACCGTTCAGCGTTATACTAGCTTGTTAATATTAAGGTCAATACGAAGATTAAAAATATTTTTTGTTTATCAACACCTCGCTAAACAACATTCACTGTAACACTCATCACCGTAACACACACCACTACACAACACATCACTGTAACACCCACCATTACACAACACTCCAACACCCACCACTCCACAACAACACCCCTTACACAACACATCACTGTAACACCCCTTACACAACACATCACTGTAACACCCACCATTACACAACACTCCAACACCCACCACTACACAACAACACCCCTTACACAACACATCACTGTAACACCCACCCCTACATCACTAAATAAACAAAGCTCTACATTCTTTCTAAATCTCTCTACAGTTCCAGTCGTTCACGTCACTACAACACACAACACCGGAAAATATAACATGAAACAATTTAGAATAATCCACTTTCATTCCTCCTTCCCCTATGTGTATCAATTCCTCTATAGCACCTGACAGAACACCTGATAAGCATTTTAATATTAACTAACTAATACATATACAATACAGGTACATCATATAGCACGATAGCAAAGGAAATAAGAATCCACTTCAGTAAATTACAAAATACAAACAATAATCTGTAATGACGGTGGAACTAGCATTCAAATTACAAAAAAAAAAAAAACGTGGTACATTTCAATTCCCTTCTACCTCTTAAAAATTTCTCTCAAATTTTTTAGAACGAATTACCGATTCTGTGAAAGCGATTTTTTTACGAATACATTCACTTAAAAAAATGTAGGAGAGATTTGTTCTTTTACATTCGTTGCTGAATACTGAACACGGTAAACTGCATATAACAGAACAAGAGGAAATGTAATCGTTATAGACTATATTAACAGATACTACACACGTACACAAAATAAATTAATAATGTTTCAATAAAGCCCCACCTAGCCACGGGATAGAACTCGCGTCTCTAGTATTGGGAGACCAGAGAGAGTTGCCAACTTCTTTTTGACCTTTCCACCATGGTTGACCTCAGTATAAATAGACATACATACACAATAGCTGTTAACTGACTGTAATCTTTAATTAAATTCCTAATGAATGTGTATTGAATTTCCCAGCTGACATGATGAAGTATATTTGTGTATCACAGGTCATCTACACACTTATAATCTACTTATAACGTGACACAAATAAGTATGTTCAACTCTCACGCCCAGCAGGTCTATAGTAGTGGGGTTATATCACATTTACATCGAGAGTAAAATATCCTTGTTTGTAAAATCCGTCAACATTTTTACGTTTTCTTTTATTTTTTCTCCTTTATTGCACAACCTGCAGGGGAAACTATTTAATTATCTTGATATTAATTGTGAGAGTTTGTGCTACAATAAATTATGTATTAGAGAGACTCCCTGTAGCCATGATGTCAAAATGCGATTCAAAATTGATAAAAAAAATAAATAAAAAATAAATCCCAAAAGCTTCATGTGCAACAACAAAATCATCATAATTAGTGGTTAAGCAAAGTTTGTTTTTGTAATTATAACTAAAAAAATTTACAGAAACATATGCACATATTTGGTCACCATATTTTTTTTTTTTTGTATTTATTTAGATTTTTTCAGCGAGGCAAAGAATCGATGCAAGTTTTCCAATGTAATCGATTCATCTATATAATAATAAATTAATATACGTAATTTTTTTCAAAGATACATTAACCTATTGTTCATTTTTCACATTAAAGTTATCTAAAGTTTGCCAACCAAAATAAAAATTGCTAAAAGTTGGCGTTATAACACAACATATTAATAAAAAAAAAAAAATTATATCCACAATCCCCTCAAAATACCTTCACCGCCTCCACATACATTGTTGTTAAGTCACTGAAAATACATACACATATATGTTGATTACAGCCCGTGTATTCAGGTCACTCCTAACAATAAATTCACCACTCACTCTGGCATAATCCCTAGAGATTTATGACTGTGTGTTGCGTCATGTGTGAATGAAGCGTTAGAGTGCATGAGTGAATGAAGCGTCAGTGTGTCATGAGGGAATGAAGCGTTAGAGTGCATGAGTGAATGAAGCGTCAGTGTGTCATGAGTGAATGAAGCGTCAGTGTGTCATGAGGGAATGAAGCGTTAGTCATGAGTGAATGAAGCGTCAGAGTGCATGAGTGAATGAAGCGTCAGTGTGTCGTGAGTGAATGAAGCGTCAGTGTGTCATGAGGGAATGAAGCGTTAGTGTGTCATGAGGGAATGAAGCGTTAGTGTGTCATGAGTGAATGAAGCGTCAGTGTGTCATGAGGGAATGAAGCGTTAGAGTGCATGAGTGAATGAAGCGTCAGTGTGTCATGAGTGAATGAAGCGTCAGTGTGTCATGAGGGAATGAAGCGTTAGTCATGAGTGAATGAAGCGTCAGAGTGCATGAGTGAATGAAGCGTCAGTGTGTCGTGAGTGAATGAAGCGTCAGTGTGTCATGAGGGAATGAAGCGTCAGAGGGTCATGAGGGAATGAAGCGTTAGTCATGAGTGAATGAAGCGTCAGTGTGTCATGAGGGAATGAAGCGTTAGTCATGAGTGTGCATGAGTGAATGAAGCGTCAGTGTGTCGTGAGTGAATGAAGCGTCAGTGTGTCATGAGGGAATGAAGCGTCAGAGGGTCATGAGGGAATGAAGCGTGTCATGAGTGAATGAAGCAACAGTCATGAATGAATGAATGAAGCGTCAGAGTGCATGAGTGAATGAACCGTTAGTCATGAGTGAATGAAGCGTCAGTGTGTCCCGAGGGAATGAACCGTCAGTGTGTCCCGAGGGAATGAAGCGTCAGAGTATCATAACAAAAATGAAGCGTCAGAGTGTCATGAGTGAAAGAAGCGTCAGTGTCTCATGAGTGAATGAATCGTCAGTGTCCTGAATCTGTCTGCCTGTCTTAAGGGTCACTAATACTAGGATGCATTTGTTTTATTACATTTGAGAGAGAGAGAGAGAGAGAGAGAGTAAGATGATAACACCCAATATATCGAGCTTCTCACTAGACGCCTCTGGGTGAAGGAACACATCCGGGCAGCACCAACAACCATTTCCTTTCCCAGGATGATGTATATAATGTAGCGTCTCCCGGGAGAAGAAGGAAGATAATTCACGTTTCTTATCTCTTTACCACGCAAGTTTGAAGATTAATCCAACCAAAACATGGGGCAAAAATTACCACTAGTTTTCAGAACACCCGGGTAATGTGCAGTAAAAAGCGGCGAATTACTTTATAATTTGCTCACTAAATCTCTGTGGATGATCCTCGCCCGCGTAGTGGAAAAAATATACATCACACACGTGCATTTTATGCCTTCAGTAATTGTTTAACAACTGGCGGGTGAGAGGGCTGGCGCTCCTCCTGGGGGAAAAATGTGAAAACTTCAAAATTTAATTTTCTTTTTCATATCTCGTGAGTTATTATGTGTGTGTGTGTGTGTGTGTGTGTGTGTGTGTGTGTGTGTGTGTGTGTGTGTGTGTAGTAGATAGTTCATTATACTTCCATAGTTGAGTTCTCGCCTTAAACAATACTGTCAGGGAGTAACGTTGTGAGTTTCTGGAGCCTCACAAAGGTTCTAAGCTTCTTTCTCTTGTATATATAACCCACGACAAGACCGCCACCACTTCCCAGTAGACCATCACACTACCTGCCACTCTTCCCACACTGTTCCTGAAGCTTCACCCAGGGTACCCGAGCCTCTGCCTGGTGTATGGTCCAGGGCTCACACCAACGCCTCTAAAGCGCCACAAACAGGTTCTCTTAATAAGTCAATCGTTGAGAGGATTAGCCCGGCACACCTGAGGGTTGAGCCTTCATGGCTGAGAGAACCCGACCTCCATACTGTGGGTGCTGAGGACCTCCTGCCGGCTGCCCAACCAGAATAGTCTCTTGCATCACAGTCTTTATTCATTGGTAGTCAACAACAAAAAATACAATTGTACACGAATGTTCTTTTATTAATTTGTTATTCATTCATTCATTCATTCATATACCTGTATATGAATATTTTTCTCTGTGTGAAATTATACGCGTGTGTGTGTATGTGTGTTATGGCTACACTTCCGGTTATGTGTGTCTGTATATTAGGATGCATAACTGCACAGGTGTACATGTATCGTAAAGAGAACTGCACCGCCGTTTAGAGCTAGGAAAATAAAGCAATTAACCTGCACACTCACTCGAACTACGTCACGATCTACCTGCAGCTAATAACAGGGAAGCGAAAACTGCCACCGTTGATGCTTAAAAAGAGGAAATATATAAGTTCAAAGTCGTGACAACAACAATAACAAATTCTCCACTGGAAAACACTCCCAATGTTTTTGTCTCGTAAAAGTTGCCTTGTCATACTCGCTGAGCGTAATTGTAGCAGAAATTTCACTGTAAAATAGCAATAGGAAGCTAAACTAATTACATAGCAGACTGTTTGTTGGATCTCACCTGAGGACATGGCGGAAAATATCACATTTTGTCAAGTTAATATGACTGAGCCTGACAGTCACAGCGTGTACATTGATGTGCTGTAGAGGAGGCTGTGTGTATATACTCTATCTCTCTCTCTCTCTCTCTCTCTCTCTCTCTCTCTCTCTCTCATACACTATCACACTATCCTCACCATTTCTCCCTGACCGTTTCCTAATGTCAGTCAAGTGTGGCCAGGCGAGACACAATACACAGCGGGAAAAAAAAAAGAAAAAAGAAAATAAAAAATCGACTCTCTCGAGATAAAAAGAATTAGCTCTCATTATTTGAGCGGAAAAGACGAAAAAGGACTTGGCTTTTGTCCGCTCCCTCAAAAGCGCTTAAATGTTAAAACGAACACATTCTCAGAGGACACCCGGCCGACTGTTGCGTTATAAGAGGATTACAGAGTTCTTTGAAGGGGAAATTAATAGGATTTTAAAGGCACTGTGTATGGAGTTTATTTATAGGAAGTTGTAACGTCGTGATGAGGATGACAGTGTTGGCCATTCATTTATTTATTTATTTATTATTATTATTATTATTATTATTTTTTTTTTTTTTTTTTTTTTTTTTTTATACTAAGAATCACCGTATTTAATCATAGTCAATTACACGTGATAAATGTAATGGATTATTAGTGTTATTATTGCGTCTTATAAAGAATTTGTGGATATTTGATTATGACTCGTCACCTTTCACCCTGCCTCTCCTCGTCATCCCTACCTCTCACACCACACGCCCCTCTCTCGCACACCTCGTCCACCCCTCATCTCTCACCTCCACCCCTCATCTCCACCCCCCACTTCCACCCCTCACCTCCACCCCTCACCTCTCACCTCCACCCCTCACCTCTCACCTCCACCCCTCATCTTTCACCTCCACCCCTCACCTCTCACCTCCACCCCTCACCTCTCACCTCCACCCCTCACCTCTCACCTCCACCCCTCATCTTTCACCTCCACCCCTCATCTCTCACCTCCACCCCTCACCTCTCACCTCCACCCCTCATCTCTCACCTCCACCCCTCATCCCTCACCTCCACCCCTCATCTCTCACCTCCACCCCTCATCTCTCACCTCCACCCCTCATCTCTCACCTCCACCTCTCACCTCCACCCCTCACCTCCACCCCTCATCCCACACCTCCACCCCTCATCCCTCACCTCCACCCCTCATCCCACACCTTCACCCCTCATCCCTCACCTCCACCCCTCACCTCTCACCTCCACCCCTCATCTCTCACCTCTCACCTCCACCCCTCACCTCTCACCTCCACCCCTCATCTCTCACCTCCACCCCTCATCTCTCACCTCCACCCCTCACCTCCGCCCCTCATCTCTCACCTCCACCCCTCACCTCTCACCTCCACCCCTCATCTCTCATCTCCACCCCTCACCTCCACCCCTCATCTCTCACCTCCACCTCTCACCTCCACCCCTCACCTCCACCCCTCATCTCTCACCTCCACCCCTCATCCCTCACCTCCACCCCTCACCTCTCACCTCCACCCCTCATCTCTCACCTCCACCCCTCATCTCTCACCTCCACCTCTCACCTCCACCCCTCACCTCCACCCCTCATCCCACACCTCCACCCCTCATCCCTCACCTCCACCCCTCATCCCACACCTCCACCCCTCATCCCTCACCTCCACCCCTCATCTCTCACCTCCACCTCTCACCTCCACCCCTCACCTCCACCCCTCATCTCTCACCTCCACCCCTCATCCCTCACCTCCACCCCTCATCTCTCACCTCCACCCCTCATCCCTCACCTCCACCCCTCACCTCTCACCTCCACCCCTCATCTCTCACCTCCACCCCTCATCTTTCACCTCCACCCCTCACCTCTCACCTCCACCCCTCACCTCTCACCTCCACCCCTCATCCCTCACCTCCACCTCTCACCTCCACCCCTCACCTCCACCCCTCATCTCTCACCTCCACCCCTCATCTCTCACCTCCACCCCTCATCTCTCACCTCCACCCCTCACCCCTCACCTCCACCCCTCATCTTTCACCTCCACCCCTCACCTCTCACCTCCACCCCTCACCTCTCACCTCCACCCCTCATCTCTCACCTCCACCCCTCACCTCTCACCTCCACCCCTCATCTCTCACCTCCACCCCTCATCTCTCACCTCCACCCCTCACCTCCACCCCTCATCTCTCACCTCCACCCCTCACCCCTCACCTCCACCCCTCATCTTTCACCTCCACCCCTCACCTCTCACCTCCACCCCTCACCTCCACCCCTCATCTCTCACCTCCACCCCTCACCCCTCACCTCCACCCCTCACCTCTCACCTCCACCCCTCACCTCTCACCTCCTCCCCTCATCTCTCACCTCCACCCCTCATTTCTCACCTCCATCCCTCACCTCCACCCCTCACCTCTCACTTCCACCTCTCTCCTTCACCCCTCATCTTTCACCTCCACCCCTCATCTTTCACCTCCACCCCTCACCTCTCTCCTTCACCCCTCATCTTTCACCTCCACCCCTCACCTCTCACCTCCACCCCTCATCTCTCACCTCCACCCCTCATCTCTCACCTCCACCCCTCATCTCTCACCTCCACCCCCCCACCTCCACCCCACACCTTCACCCCTCATCCCTCACCTCCACCCCTCACCTCTCACCTCCACCCCTCATCTCTCACCTCCACCCCTCATCTCTCACCTCCACCCCCCACCTCCACCCCTCATATCTCACCTCCACCCCCCCACCTCCACCCCTCACCTCTCACCTCCACCCCTCATCTCTCACCTCCACCCCTCATCTCTCACCTCCACCCCTCATCTCTCACCTCCACCCCTCTCACCTCCACCCCCCACCTCCACCCCTCATCTCTCACCTCCATCCCCCCCACCTCCACCCCTCACTCTCCTCCCCCTCCCCTCACCCCTCACCTCTCACCTCCACCCCTCATCTCTCACCTCCACCCCTCACCTCTCACCACCACCCTCATCTCTCACCTCCACCCTCATCTCTCACCTCCACCCCTCACCTCTCCCTCCACCCCTCACCTCCACCCCTCATCTCTCACCTCCACCCCTCATCTCTCACCTCCACCCCCCACCTCCACCCCTCATCTCTCACCTCCATCCCCCCCACCTCCACCCCTCACCTCTCACCTCCACCCCTCATCTCTCACCTCCACCCCTCATCTCTCACCTCCACCCCTCACCTCTCACCTCCACCCCTCACCTCTCACCTCCACCCCTCACCTCTCACCTCCACCCTCATCTCCACCTCCACCCCTCATCTCTCACCTCCACCCTCCCTCACCTCCACCCTCACCTCCACCCCTCACCTCTCACCTCCACCCCTCATCTCTCACCTCCACCCCCCACCTCCACCCCTGAACTCTCACCTCCACCCCTCATCTCTCACCTCCACCCCTCATCTCTCCCCACCCCTCAACTCTCACCTCCACCCCTCATCTCTCACCTCCACCCCTCATCTCTCACCTCCACCCCTCACCTCCACCCCTCACCTCTCACCTCCACCCCTCATCTCTCACCTCCACCCCCCACCTCCACCCCTCACCTCTCACCTCCACCCCTCATCTCTCACCTCCACCCCCCACCTCCACCCCTCACCTCTCACCTCCACCCCTCATCTCTCACCTCCACCCCTCATCTCTCACCTCCACCCCTCCCTCACCTCCACCCCTCACCTCCACCTCCACCCCTCATCTCTCACCTCCACCCCTCATCTCTCACCTCCACCCCTCATCTCTCACCTCCACCCCTCATCTCTCACCTCCACCCCTCATCTCTCACCTCCACCCCCCACCTCCACCCCTCATCTCTCACCTCCATCCCCCCCACCTCCACCCCTCACCTCTCACCTCCACCCCTCATCTCTCACCTCCACCCCTCACCCCCCACCTCCACCCCTCATCTCTCACCTCCACCCCCCACCTCCACCCCCCACTCCACCCCTGTTGAGTCAGCCAAATCTGGGTCATTTGTGCGACTCATCACTACTATTGACATGTGTATTTATGTTAGCTAGCAATGTCTCCTGTGTGTGTGTGTGTGTGTGTGTGTGTGTGTTAAGTGTAATTATATATATTTTTGTGTGCATTAATGAGGTAGTATCCATCCTTATGTCGCCACCAACAAGAAATTATTATATATTTATTCTGTGTATAATAGTGTTTACTCTGTGTTAGGTGCTAAGTCCTCTTCTACACTTTACAAGGAAGCAGCCCAGGTAAGGTATAGTTAGCCCACTGAACTCTACGTAGACACTAACACCTCTTCATCAACACTAACAAGAAAGACACAGGTGATGGGAAAATTTAAATGGAAAAAAAATACAGAAATTACTAAATACCAAATGACATGAGAGACATTACTGCATTACATAAGCTGAATGACTTTATCAATGGAGAAGAGGATATTGAAGAGATGAATTACGGGTTGTCACTTAACTGGCATTAGCCTGAACGACCTGTTATATTAATGTGGTTATACCGGTTAATTATTTGTGAGTTTAGCAGATGATCCTCCCCCCCTTCCGACTAATAGTAATCTAATAAGTAGGTTAGGAGGAAGTAAGCTGCTCTTGGTGGCTACAATTGCCTGTGTCTTCAGATTTTTGTGTTGCAAGATTAGGCAGTTGCTCCATCTTCTGCATATTATCAAGATTATTCAAATTTTACTATAAAACTACTACTACTACTACTACTACTACTACTACTACTACTACTACTACTACTACACACAGATAGTCATCAATCTCTGTGCTGTTTATACTAGACTCTTCAGGGGTAATACTATCAGATGAAATACTTGCAAATGTTTATACTTCCATTGTGTATTTATGTGTGTATGCATTTATGTATGTGTGTGCATTTGTGTGTCTCTGTATGTTTATATTTACGTCTAGTTCTATACATACAGGTGTATTTGTACCTCTTTCCACATATTTGTACACAGAAAAAACCCACAGTAGTTTGCCAGTCGTCCATCACACACATGATCCCTCTCCCTAGTGCTCTGATCTGCCGCTTCTCTTCTGCTCTTCCTGTTAATTGCCCTGACCCGTGAGCCCTGCCAGAGTGACGTCACCAGTGGTAGAGCCAGAAAATATTCACCATTCACCAGGGATACAGGAATAAACTCACACACCATCACGTGAACCAGTGTGTGTGTGTGTGTTGTGGTGTAATGGTCAGCATGCTCTCCTTGCAAGCGAGCGGACCCGGGTTCGATCCCCGGGTAGGGTGAAGCTATGGTCAATTTCTTTCAATTTACCTCTGTCTACCCAACAGTAATTGGGAATCTGGATGTTAATCGAATTGCGGGTAGTGTACCGGGGTACTGGTTAGCCAGTGCAGTTAGCAAGTTGTCCGGTCTTCTCGGACTATTCCTTGACACTGGGTCATGCAACTCGTTAACTTAGGGTGTGGTTGTTGTGTTGGCGACAGCTTCTACACCTTAAACAAATTCAAGCCTAGGTGGCCCTAGGGCGGCCATCCTCGTTACACGAGGGGCAACCATTATGTTGTGTTACCATATATGATGTTGTGATGCATGATGAGGTATTGTGTGTGTAAGTGAGCTGTGTTGTGAGGTTTAGTTATGCTTAGTAATGTGATGTGTGGAAGAATTATTACAATTTTCATAGAGTCCACGTTTACATTCACTCTATAATCATAATCACCACCATCACCATCAACACCACCACCTCCAATATCACCACCACTATCACCAATACCACACACAAAAATACAGAAGCCTCGTTATTCCCATCACATTAATATATAATACATTAACCTTACGTCTACGAAATTAATATATTGTGTTGGGATGCAGACACGGATGAGAAGGTCAGAGTGTGTGTTGAGCAAAGGTCAGGAACAGCGAGTGTATTGTTGGTGAATGTTATGCTCTCCTACACAGCTGAGTGGTTACGTTGAAGGAGTGAGGTGGTGTGGGATGGTGGTGGGGATGATGGTGGGGATGGTAGGTGGTGGGGGTTGGTGGTGGGTGGGGGTGGTGGTAGGGGTGGTGGTGGGTGGGAGTGGTGGTGGGTGGGGGTGGTGGTGGTAGGGGGTGGTGGTAGGGGGTGGTGGTGAGTGGGGGTGGTGGTGAGTGGGGGTGGTGGTAGGGGGTGGTGGGGGTGATGGTGGGTGGTGGTTGTGGTGGGTGGGGGTGGTGGTGGTAGGGGGTGATGGTGGGTGGGGGTGATGGTGGGTGGGGGTGGTGGTGGGTGGGGGTGGTGGTGGGTGGGGTGGTGGTGGGTGGGGGTGGTGGTGGGTGGGGGTGGTGGTGGGTGGGGGTGGTGGTGATGGTGGGTGGGAGTGGTGGTGATGGTGGGTGGGAGTGGTGGTGATGGTGGGTGGTGGGTGGTGGTGGTGGTGGGTGGGGGTGGTGGTGGGTGGGGGTGGTGGTGATGGTGGGTGGTGGTGGTGGGGGGTGGTGGTGGTGGGGGGTGGTGGTGGTGGGGGGTGGTGGTGGTAGGGGGTGGTGGTGGTAGGGGTTGGTGGTGGGTGGGGGTGGTGGTAGGGGGTGGTGGTAGGGGGTGGTGGGGGGTGGTGGTGGTAGGGGGTGGTGGTGGTAGGGGGTGGGTGGTGGTGGTGGTGGTGGTGGTGGTGGTGGTGGTGGTGGGTGGTGGTGGTGGTGGTGGGTGGTGGTGGTGGGTGGGGGTGGTGGTGGTAGGGGGTGGTGGTGGTGGGTGGGGGTGGTGGTGGTAGGGGGTGGTGGTGGTAGGGGGTGGTGGTGGTAGGGGGTGATGGTGGTGGTGGGTGGGGGTGGTGGTGGTGGGTGGGTGGTGGTGGTGGTGGTGGTGGTGGTGGTGGTGGTGGTGGTGGTGGTGGGTGGTGGTGGGTGGTGGTGGTGGTGGGGGTGGTGGTGGTGGTGGTGGTGGTGGTGGGTGGTGGTGGTGGTGGGTGGGGGTGGTGGTGGTAGGGGTGGTGGTGGGGGTGGTGGTGGTGATGGGGCTAGGAGTGATAGTGATGGGTTAAGGGTGGCAGTGAGGCTATCACTTGACACTCTTAAATCTTGGGTAAGAATGTTGAAGAATGTAGAGAAATTATAATAAAATAGAAGGTTAAGTTAAAAATAATCATTAACTATTATAATTTAGATACAATGTATTGATATGTTGTGTTTACAGATAAATATAAATTGTTACAGCGAGTTAATGAAGGACTGTGAAATAAAAAAAGAAGGGATTATGGTTAAAGAGTATTTGAAAATAGTGAAAGACTTGTCTAACGCCATTTTTTGCATGAGTGAATTATAGTTCCATAAATGAATTGGTAAAAGAATTCTCAAATTAGCAGAATTATGCAACATTTTCTGCTGTACTGAATAAATCATCTGATATAAGGTTAAGAAAAAACAAAATGATTCATACATACATACATACATACATGCATACATACATACATACATACATAAATACATACACACACAGCAACAACAACACCCATTATACCTGATGTCTTATAAATACAATTACGGCTCAATACTTCCTAAGTCAAAACACAATTATTGCGGCTCTTTCTATCAACAATGACCAACTTGGATTTAATTTCAATGTTGTATAATTTTCCAGGTATTTTCTCTCTCTGTAATATAAATTTTTACAAAGCTAATGGACTTGCTTAATTAATTATGTATGTATGTATGTATGTATGTATGTATGTATGCGCATCAGTCACTTGCCCAGCTGTTCTCTGCCTCCGACAGCTGGAATGCAGGAGGATCTAGTTTAGTGGGTCGGATATATTCAATCGATGATGTAAATGGCCAGTCGACTGTTCCCCTTTATAAAAACACTAACTAGGTGATGATTCCCGCTGTACTCTGAATAAGATCATCCGCCCACCTGTGTTACATTCTATAGCATTAAAGGTAAGAGGAGAGGCGTAAGGCCGACTGTCTTGGTCTATATATACTGTGATGAGATAGAGAGAGAGAGAGAGACATTCAGACAAACAAAAATTGAGATAGAAAAAGGAAATTAAAGATAGTGACGTCTATATTTTATAAGACATTGATATAAAATATAAGTATGAAACAGACGTATAAAAAAAATAAAGGATTGAATAATGAATAAACGAAAGAGGAAATATTATACATATATAAATGGTGTCGCTTCATTATTCTTCATTTTCATTCACAAAATAGATATAAACACATAAAAAAAAACGTTTGATAAATACATGAAAAAACGTTTGATAAATACACGAAAAAACGTTTGATAAAACATAAAAAAAACCGTTTGATAAATGCATGAAAAAAAAAATGTTCGATAATTATATGAAAAAAACGTTCGATAAATACGTGAAAAAACGTTTGATAAATACATGAAAAAAAAAAGTTTGGTAAATATATTAAAAATCTTTTATAAATATTCATGCAGGAAACATTGAGTATTAGTTCAAAAAGTATTAGGATTGTGTATTCTGATTGGGTTAGTTGTAACAAATATAATCAGATTTGCATAATTCTCGAAACTTTCACATTTTTTTAACAATTTAGAATATTAGAATGTAAGTATAGATGTATGTATGTATAGATGTATGTATGTATGTATGTATAGATGTATGTATGTATGTATGTATGTATGTATAGATGTATGTATGTATGTATGTAGGTATGTACAGCTACAAAAATATCAATATAAAGATCACCTGAAGATTGACCTCCCTTAGTGGAAAGATCGTTTTAATGTTTTAGAAATTGAATGACTGTCTCTACTTCTCCTATCCTCCCCTTATTCCTCTCACCTTCATCCTCTTGTAGTCTCTCATTCTTTTTCTTCCTCCTCACTTCATCTTCATTCTCTCTCCCCCTGTTGCCCCATTTGTTAACTCCTCCCAATCACACACATTCTCTTCTCGATTCGCATTAATTCTCTTTCTCTTTTTCTCCTTTTACACGTATAATCTTAGTTTCCATATCTCTCCGTTTCCTCTTATTCATCTTTCTTCTCCCTTTGCTCCCTCCTCCTCTTCCTCTCCTCCCTTCTTCACCATTCACCTCTCCTCCATTACCCCTCCTCATTATATATCTTTCTTTCATCTTTCGTAATTGTTCACCAACTACCTCTCCCTCCCTCTCACATCTCTTCCTCGCCTCTTTTATTCATTACTTCCTCCCTCCCCTCCTGCCAACTCCACTTTCTCACTGCGTTTTATCTTGGTTTATTTCAGTGCTCTCTCTCTCTCTCTCTCTCTCTCTCTCTCTCTCTCTCTCTCTCTCTCATGACATGGCAGACTGACAGACTGACTCTCAATAAACATTACTAAAATATTCACTGTCTATCATCCTGGGAAAAATCACATTAATACCTTTTTAATAATAGAGTGAATGTAATTATTGAATAGTAAATTCTTTTACATCAAAGTATATAAAAAAGTTTAATCATCAATGGCTGACGAAGAACACTGTTCACGGAAATGATTTTTTCTTCATTTCAACTGTTCATGTGTGAGGTAAACACTGATATGGCGGTATTATTATTAGATGTAATATTACTATTACTATTATTACTACTATTATCTACCTGAGGTTACAGATCACCTCACCTGCCAACACCTGGGAGTACAGCTCACCTCACCTGCCAACACCTGGGAGCACGGCTCACCTCACCTGCCAACACCTGGGAGCACGGCTCACCTCACCTGCCAACACCTGGGAGCACGGCTCACCTCACCTGGGAGACTCGTACACCACCACACACCTTTATGTCATAATACAAGTACCAGCGAGGGACACCCACCTCCCAGGGCGCGGGCGCGCGCGCGCGCGCACATACACCCGAATGCACGCGCGCGCGCGCACACACACACACACACACACACGCACACACACACACACACACACACACACACACACACACAAACTGTCTCGGACACCAACACGAAAAAGTGTCTTACTAGACATGTGTAGTAGACCCACCGTGAATAAGTATAACCTGTCGTGTGTGTGTGTGTGTGTGTGTGTGTGTGTGTGTGTGTGTGTGTGCAAGTGTGTGTGTGTGTGTGTGTGTGTGTGTGTGTGTGTGTGCAAGTGTGTGTGTGTGTGTGCGTGTGTGTGTATGTGTGTGTGTGTGTGTGTGTTTTAGACGAGTTACGTCGCCTGTATGTGTGAGTTTTGGGTACATGCGGTATATTTATTCATGGACTGTATGTATACTGTATGTATTTACATACCCGTGGAATTATTTCACTGATTATTAAATATATATCCCTGGCAGCTACACTTGTATTATACAGTATATTCGTGAGAGTTCTGCATGGTAAGCATATCCATTAGTGTGTTTCCGTAATAACCCACATACATTATAAATAATCCACATTATTCAATAAATTTGTCACGCGGGACTAACAGTGTGGATAAAATTTATGATTCAGTATGCCTTATCATCCACATCCGCATCTTGCCCCTATCACAAGGCATGAGATGTCTTCTTTCCTCAATGAAGATAATGCCCCTTAACGTCTTATTATACAGTACGATAACTTTCATTAATCTTGAAAGTGAAGTGTTTGGCTGTGATGGGTAGGTGTGTATCTCTTCACTCAGTTAAGGACAATACTTCACTTAAAATGACAATGATTTTTTGGGGCGACACGTGGAAGGTATACTATATGTTTTACTTATATACATGGTGGCCATACAAGATATACACATTACCATAATGGCCACATAAGATACACACGACCACGGTGGCCACACACAGGATATAAGTATTCATGGTGGCCACCCACATACATGTTTACCACAGTCAGTCACCCACACACACACACACACACACTCACTCAGAAAGAGGTTCCTGGGGGCCACACAAACACGTCAGTCATACATATTCCCTTCACCCTGGTAGCCATCTCGACCCCCAAGATATTCGTAGCTAATGTCCACCAACTTTACCGCGGGAAGTTTTGCTTATGCCTAACTGCAGGCGAGGAAAGTCCCCCAGCAAAGTTTGTCTCGTGAGTGTCAGTCCAGCCACGGAGGTCCTGGAGCCTGACACTTTTGTGGAGAGTTGTGTGTCCTCCTGTCCTAAATAATCACAAACTCTCCCAAACTTGTGGATTTAAAAGAGGAGAAATGTGTCGTGTTATGTGTCTTCATGTGATAAATACTACTACTGAACTTTTACCTTTAGAAAGAGACGTATTGGTGGGGGTGGTGGTGGGAAAGGTGTGTGTGTCCTCCTATGCCAAATAATCATCCAACTTTCTTAACTTTGGGATTTAAAGGAAGGGAAATGTGTCGTGTTATGTGTCTTCTTGTGTTCTGGACTTAGATGTAGATGAGATGAAGCGTTATGTTTTTCTTGCGTGTCTCCTTGTGGTTAAGTGTTGACGGGTCTTCAACACAAGTACATTAAGCAGAAGCAATAATAATGTGATGTAATGTGATGTAATACGTTATAATGTCATAAAAAATTGGAATATGTGTCATGGTTCTTTTAAATCATAAATAAACCGGCGACAACACGTTTGGTAGGATGGAATCTTAAACAAGGCTTTCTAGAATAAATTTATAGATAAACAAATCCATTACTTCTACATTTGACTAAATTCCAACAGGATTTAACATAACAAGAAGTCATATCACAGTTCTTTTACACCTTAGTGTTGATGAGATATAACCAGTGCTGTTATAGGATGCCTCTACAAGTAACTTTACAAATAAGCTTAACATATGTTGCCTCAAATTAGATTCGAAATTCTAAGACCTAGATATTACACGCTACCTGCTCATCACCTTCTCCTAGGGCTCTCCTGACCTCACAACCTATAATGTTACAGCTTACGACCTACTCCAGCCTCCAAAGCCTGAAGCTGAATTCCTACGTTTTCTATGGTGAGTTTCTTTTCACATAGTATGGGTCACGGTTTCAGAATATCAATATCAGTAAGTTTTTAGAACTTAATGATTTTATAAAACTGGTGTATTTATGATCGAAATGCATATCATGATTTAATAATGAGTATAGAACGACCAGGAACTAAAACAGTATAAAAGGACCCAAGGAAGAGCTACCTGACGGAGCTCTACCTTACAACTCAGGTTTTCTTAGTCCCAGATGAAATTGAAACAGTAACGGTGTTTAAATATTGTTGTCATGTAGATACTGTACTTTGCTGTTTTGTACTGTACCTGGTGACCTGTAATAGCCTTTGTCTCATAGGCAAGAAGCATTATATAAATGGGTTAATTACATTTGATTTATATACTCTATCATCCCCTGTAACTTTCCACTGGCTATGAGGTGACATGTTCAGGCTAGTCAGTGGTCGGCGTGCCACCTAGCGGTAACTAAGAGAACTATGTAACAAAAATAACAAACAACCTCACCACCATCTCTGTAGGCTCACTTTCTTCTCCTTAGCTTTCTCTCTTCCACAGAAACATTAAACATTTAATTATCGTGTGTGTGTGTGTGTGTTGGTGGGAATAAGGATGTTTTAGTTTGAGATCATGGCAGTGTTGGTGTAGGAAGTGTATGGAGATAATTGTTTGAAGTGTGTGGAGAAAAGTGTATAGGAAAGTATAAGCGGTTTATTACAAAGCTTTTGTCCTTTTGTTGAGAAAAATATAAGGCAAGAAAACTTATATTAAGAGATGTTAAAAACTCAAGGAATAAATTCAAGCCCTCGCGACACACAGAGCAGCGGAACAGAACCACTACCAAGATAACAAGTCCCACACATTTAGTGAAGTACCAAGTGATATTAAAAGGTGTGTTGTGTGGTGAGCACATGACATGGGTGTGTGGCCCAGGAGCAGCACCTAACGACAGCCGCTGCTCTGGGATGCCTTCAGACCATCACCGTTATGTGGTCGGAGAAAATTCTACAGCAATTGTTGGCCAACTTTGTGGTCGCCAATGTAAGGGATAATGGCGGTGCCAGGGAGTGCCGCGTAAGTAGTGCTGCTTCGACACAAGTACACCACGAAACACACACACACACACACACATATATATATATATATATATATATATATATATATATATATATATATATATATATATATATATATATATATATATATATATATATATATATAATAATAATAATAATAATTAACAGTTTATTGAAAAAGTTCTGCAGCCCGAAGGCTGAAAATATACATTGGACATAAATGACTTAATACATACATTGGTGGTTTAACAAAAGCCTTCATTAGAGAAAGGTAAATGAACATACAGTGAACATACAGATTAATGTAGGTGTTGAACAGCAAAAACGTAGTGTAGTAACTCCCTCCCAGATGGTGTTAGGAGGGACCTCACGTGGCGTAGTAGTTCCCTCACAGATGGTGTTATGAGGGGCCTCACGTGGTGTAGTAATTCCCTCACAGATGGTGTTGAGGGGTCTCACGTGGTGTAGTAATTCCCTCACAGATGGTGTTATGAGGGGCCTCACGTGGTGTAGTAATTCCCTCACAGATGGTGTTATGAGGGGCCTCACGTGGTGTAGTAATTCCCTCACAGATGGTGTTATGAGGGGCCTCACGTGGTGTAGTAATTCCCTCACAGATGGTGTTATATGAGTGAGGTGTGGTTCCAGGCCTTCCTATCGTAGACGGATTAACACATCGCTGATAGTTGGGTCTCACGGGCCGTTATCACTGGGTACCTGGGACCTCACTGTGTGAAAGGTCAACTTGGGTACCACTGTTACTGTTGAGTTTTTCTCACTGACTTAAGCACTGTTCACCACTGTTCACCTCTGTTTAACACTGGTTCCATTTCTTTCCTAAATGAAATAGTAACTTCTGGCGAGAACTTGTTGATATTCCGGTGGGGAGGAGGGTTCAGGGGAGGGAGTTGGTATGGGTCAACATAACAGTTGACCTGGCTGCTTCGAGAGGAGCGCCAGGTGTGTGTGTGTGTGTGTAAACTAACACTCTAGGCTCTACATTTAACACTCCCTAATGGTCACACAGTCACAAATTCCCTCAACCCTTCCTTAAGTTAATCGTCAAAACACAAATTGTGGCAGAACTTCCTCTGTGGTCGCATCCCATTCCAATTATTGCATCGGTGAGCGACTCCGGTAAAGAGAACAAAATGTGGACAGTATGAACGTTAGTTGGTATTGCAGCCAATAACACCTTCACTACTGCCGCCCGCTGTATCGGAAACCTATTGCTGCAGGTAACTCCATTGTTAACCCGCACTGAGTCTGCCAACTTTAACCCGCACTGTCAAAAACATTTCCATAACTAATGTTTGTAAACACCGTCTACAAATTCATCTAATGTGGTGATGCTCGGCATAAAACGTTCTAAGTTATCCAAGTTTTCGATAACACAGAACTCCGGTGAAATTTTAACTTTGATCATAGATAACATTAATGTGACATCTTTTAGCTTAGATCATGTAAACTTTGAGATGGGGGCAAAGTTGAATCACTGTGTGCAGTTGTTCCCCGGCGTCTTCGATAAAATCTCAAAGCGTCTCTTTCTATAGGGTCAAGTAAACTTCCCACTCCACAGTAACTTTAAGCATTAGCCTTACTTATAACTTCGGGGGTTTCCTATTACTCGAGAGACAACCTTGATAGGCAGACCATCAGTCGCTCCTCCCCGGCCCAGCGATGGGTAAATCGGTGTAGCCGGGAGACAATCTCAGACTCCCATCACATGTATAGGATCAAGCGGGAGCCAAAGTTTGCGGGGAGAGAATTATTCACTTGGGATCTTTGCTGTTTATGTGTGTTGGAAATGTGTGCATTATCCTATCATGGGGGAAGAAAGCACTCTGGGATTATATATAACGTGTTTATTTTGGTATGGTATTGTTGAGAGGTTTGTTTGGCGTAATCCTGAGAGCAGTGATGTTTTAAGTTCATTTATCTAAATTATTCCACAAAGTTTGCATTACTTGAAATTGCAACATGAACTATAGCTATGAAACTTACAGGTGCCGCGGTAATAGCCAAGTAAAGTAACTATTTCAGTCATAGAGAGATACGGAACACAGCCAAGGAGAGGAGAGAAAGACGGAACAAACCATCAAAGTATAGCGAGGAGAGGCCTTGCAGTTTTACCAGCACTGGCCGGGGATATAAATAATGCAGGTGACCCGAGCGTTGTGAGCCAGTAGACGGTGGCACTAAACCCCAAGAGCTGGCACCGATGACGACATTCTCCCGGTGAGCGATGGTCGTCCACCAGTCATAAAGACAACACCACATGACTTGGCTTAACATTATTCCTCACTAAGGTACAATACAGCAAAGGGTGATAGACAATGCATGGCTAACCCAGTATGATAACAAGGTTGTATACATAACGACGTCGTATACAACATCAACAGGAATGGAATTACCCCATCAAGATACAAATGGCAATAAGAGACGACAGAATGAGAATCCAAGTCAAGGAGAAAAAACATCATCATAAAACTATACTAATACATGATGTATATGTATAATAAAATATACAATAATTTTTTACTCAATTTGAAGACTTAAAAAAGAATTACTGTAAGCAAGTTATAGTGTGCACCTTAAGTAATGGTGCTGTGTGACTCATATGGAATCCTAAATTCAAGTTGTTACACCTGGAACTCGTAAGGTCCAAACAGATAATGTCTCCTCATACCAGATACATATTAAGGCTGTCTTTACTAATCTTCCCAGATTATTTAACTTTCCTGGGAACTAAATCTCTTAGTTTAATTGACCTTAAGATGAAACTCTATTACTTAAAGTTACCTTAAAGTGCAACTCATCAGGAAAGTCACACTTATCTAGACTGAGTGGATGTCAACACAATTTTATTCTTTTTCGTATTTTGTCTGGGTATTAGACAATCATAACAGTAATCATCAGAAGAGACTTTTATTACCTGTGAAAAACATCTTCCCGGAGGTCACAGAGGACAGCAATAACAAGGCTGTACTGGAGTATAGTGGCTCAGTGGTGTAGTGGCGGGACCGTAGCAACTTGTTGTCACCAGAGAAGTAGTCTATGTGTGTGAGCAGGACCGGGGAGAGAGAGAGAGAGAGAGAGAGAGAGAGAGAGAGAGAGAGAGAGAGAGAGAGAGAGAGAGAGAGAGAGAGTGTGTGTGTGGGAGGGAGGGGAGTCACCTCAGTGTAACATGAGGAGAGAGGTCCTTGGGTTGTACCTGCGGTCATCTGCCCGCATGCTATTATCCCGGTAATGGCCAACCATTTGCACTTAATGTCCACTCTCACCCGCTGTTACCTGCTCTCACCCGCTCTCACCTGCTTTCACTCACCCTGTCCCCACCCACTCTCCCCCACTCCCACTCACCCTCACCCCTGACCTACCCGGTAATGTGGTGTGGCCGGGATAATGTTGGTTCTCATCACACCGTCCCCGCAGTGCACTGGTGATGATTATGTCTACCTGGAGGTGATGATCATGTTTACCTGTAGGTGATGATCTACCTGGTGGTGATAATTATGTCTATCTGGTGGTGATGATTATATCTACCTGGTGGTGATGATCTACCCGGTGGTGATGATTATGTCTACCTGGTGGTGATAATTTTGTCTACCTGGTGGTGATTATATCTACCTGGAGGTGATGATCATGTTTACCTATAGACGTGAAGGAAAAAATCTTTGAAATTTTACCATCATTTTTTTTATTTAATATTTCCATAACAAAATTGTCTTCAAAGTTCCCTGTCATTATCCTGGACCATTTTGATGAAACTTTTTCCTTAGAGAGATTTTCCTGAAATATATTCCTCTATGTTGAGTTTTATTCTTACAGTATCTCTTTTAAAAAGGTAAAATTGTAAAATAACGATATGAGAAGCAATCTTACACGGCCATCGCATTCTTACAAAGTTTGGAAATTAGGAAAGTGAAAGTTGTTGAAGAGTGGACGGATGATACTTAAGAAGAGTCGATTAGAGATAAAGTATGAGAGAAAGAGAGAGAGAGAGAGAGAGAGAGAGAGAGAGAGAGAGAGAGAGAGAGAGAGAGAGAGAGAGGCACCGTGGTATAGTTGACTGCAAAGAAGAAAACTGTTTAAAATTATACAGGTAAAGACTTTAATTTTTGTACATCTTAGATTAAACCTCTCTCTCTCTCTCTCTCTCTCTCTCTCTCTCTCTCTCTCTCTCTCTCTCTCTCTCTCTCTCTCAAGTTTCTTTCCCTACTGAGAACAATAATCTAATGTTTACCCTTACTTCCCCTTGGACCTTAGCATTATTTTTTTTTCCTTAATCAGTACAAGAGAAACCAAAGCTATGTCTTAAGACCGTCAACAGTTGTGCCGGAATTTTTCAATTAGTCCGCACTAGGAAAAGAATGACACCCAATTAACGAGCTGAATTGCGTCTTCCATCCACTGCCTGAAGCAATTTAAAGTTTTTCTTCCGGAGTTGCTTAAATTTCCCAGCCCAGAGACCAACAGTAGATTAATGACTGGTTGCCTCTTACTTACAACTCTAAGACAGCACTTTGTAAGGAACGTTCATGAGAAGGTGGAAAGACTTACTGTAGGCAAACAAAGAGTAGAAAATGATAACAGATGTATTAAACTCGCGATATAATACATCTACCGTTTCTTAGATATCAGGAACGGTAAATATAATTCCTCCCTTAGATATCAACGCAAACAGTAAACAGAATCCCTCCCTTACATATCAACGCAAACAGTAAACAGAATCCCTTCCTTACATATCAACGCAAACAGTAAACAGAATCCCTCCCTTACATATCAACGCAAACAGTAAACAGAATCCCTCCCTTACATATCAACGCAAACAGTAAACAGAATCCCTCCCTTACATATCAACGCAAACAGTAAATAGAATCCCTCCCTTACATATCAACGCAAACAGTAAACAGAATCCCTCCCTTACATATCAACGCAAACAGTAAACAGAATTCCTCCCTTACATATCAACGCAAACAGTAAACAGAATTCCTCCCTTAGATATCAACGCAAACAGTAAACAGAATCCCTCCCTTACATATCAACGCAAACAGTAAACAGAATCCTTCCTTAAGATAATAATAACAAATATCAATATAAACAATAGATTCTCTCAACATGACCATAAACAAGTCAAACATAATGTCTACTGGAGGTTGTGACGTGAAAATACTGAATCACTTATCAATGTTACCTATATATAACCCCGTCTCTCTCAAAACAATTATCATTATTCATATAATATAATGTATTCTCAATTAACATGTATTTTCATAATAAGGTTATATAATTAATACAGTTAGTTGTGTTAGTATAGAAGTTACGTTTTTAAGTAGTTATTGATTTACAGGTATTAGGTTTCTTCATGTTCTAGAGCGGTTAAGGGATATTATTATTATTATTATTATTAAACTGCATTCTAATACTAAGGGGTTACTCCACTACACACTACAGACACCTTGTTCCTCTATACAACGATAAAATATACCGTGGTTATTGTCCGGTACATAGAGAGGCCGATAACATCTTCCTGACATCAACCTTCTCTAGGCACCGGGTGACGAGAAGGAAAGACCAGCCGCTGGGTTATATTTGTCTCAGTGGAACAGTGAGTTGTCCGGAGCGCTCATGACTAATATTTATTTTCAATTTTGTTCATGGGATGGGATGGGGTGGGATGGGACAGGGTGGGGTAGGGTGGGGTGGGGCAGGGTGGGGTGGGGCAGGGTGGGGTGAGTGTAGCTGAGGACGAGGGTTGGGGGAAAATGGTTTGTTGTTGTTGGAATTATTTAATTGTTCAGTTTGTTTGTAAGAGTTTGTAGTTGTTTGATGAATTTTTTGCTCTCTCTCTCTCTCTCTCTCTCTCTCTCTCTCTCTCTCTCTCTCTCTCTCTCTCTCTCTCTCTCTCTCTCTCTCTCTCTCTCAGTATTTTTATCCCTTTCCCATTAAAAAAAAAATATTAAACACATTGAAATTAGTTAATCTCTATTTATATATTTATTTGTTTACAATTTAATTTATCATTCTGGTGATGAATTGTCCATACCTTAGTATAATGATTTCTCCCTCTGTGGTCTGACAACTATCCACAAAAATATTATCCTTAGTTCAAGCTATAAACCATTATAGTCGAATTAGTATAGTCCTCATAATATAGATACGAAAGATTAAATACTGGAGAACTATAGTAGTGTACGTCCACCAAGCAATCAGGTACCTTGTTACAGAGAGACCCTAGGCCTTAGTTAAACACCGTCTACTGTTAATGAGTTACCTGATATTAACACTTTTTGATTGATGAGTTTTGTAAGTAGAATGTGTCTGGTAGCTGACAGGTGTGTAGTGGTTTTATAAAGGTGTCCACCCTACTCTGTCTTGCCCCACCTTACTCTGTCACGTCCCCGCCCCGCCCCGCCCCGCCCCGCCCCGCCCCGCGATGCATGACCACTGCTGCTGGTACCGTCCCTAATGCCACCATTACTCTTACAGGCTTCTGGTAACTGGACGCTACCGGCAGAGATAATGTGGAATGTTTGAGGGAAGGATGTGGAAACTTATGAGGGGTGATGGGAGGGTGAAAAGGAAATGGTAGAGGAATGGGATGAAGGATGGCGTAGGGAGGAAAGGAAGCTTACGTCAGGATAGGTTATGTTAGGTTAAGTTAGAATAGGGTAGGTCAGGTCAGGTTAAGAACGTAAGAACATAAGAATGGAGGAAACTGCAGCGAGCCTATTGGGCCATACTGGGCAGTCCTATTTACACCCAACCCCTATCGTTCATATATCCACCCGACCTATGTTTGAAGCTATCCAGCGTGTTCGAGTTAATGGTGATGTTTGGTAACCTATTTCACTCATCCATTACCCTACTTCCAAACCAATGTTTACCTATCTCGCAACTGTGTAAATGAGGCAGAAAGTCAGATTAGCAACCTGGGAATTAATCACAATTTTTGTGATGTCATATGGCAGCAGGGTCTACCATTAGACAACACACTATGCTTCCAATAACTTCCCAGGTGGTAGTACCTCCCTGTTTGATAGCTGCCTACTACCTACCCAGAGAAACCAGGAAGGAGGAGGAGGAGGGTGAGTGTGTGAGAGGGTGAGGTGAGAGCATTACAGGAGGAGGGAGTAAGAGAAGGTGAGAACTTGGTGTGTGGTGAGGTCTCCCGCGGGATGTATTATGGAAAACGGAAGTACAGGAGACAACAATAAAAGTAAGGTTAAGACTCAATAACTGTGAATGTTGGAGGTGAGGCTACCGACATAGGGAGGAGTGGGAGGGGCGAGACATAAGGGTGAGGGAGACATAGGGAGGAGTGGGAGCAAGGGAGGGAGAGTGTGTGTGTGTGTGTGTGTGTGTGTGTGTGTGTGTGTGTGTGTGTGTGTGTACCAGTAATACAATCAAAACGTCAACACATCCCCACTAGTAGAGAGAGAGAGAGGAAAAGAAAAATGGTCCATAAATAACAGAGCAAATAGGAGGAAACACCATCCTATCCCATCTAAACCAGTGTGTGATGTGCGACTTCCGCCTTGGGTTGACCTGTGGGTGTTTCTTGCTGGGGATGACTGTGTAGCCCTTCCCCTCACCAGAGTCGACAGGATGTAGTCTTAACGGTACATTGCTGGGGATAACAGTGTAGGGTACGGGCCATCTGTACCCCCTTCACCCTACCAGAGTCGACAGGGTGTACTCTCAACGGTACACCGCCACAACGTAACAACATCATTCACACCCCCTAGACGGCCTATTTCTCTTTACCACTGAAAGGACACTAATTTCACAGAAGGAAAAAAAAAGAGCCTTATTTGGTTCCGTCGTAGGCCTAAGAGAGTGTTAGAGAAGTGTTATAGTGGTAAATTAAATCATGGGGGTTGATGAAACTGTGTAAAGACGATGAAAAAAGTTGATAGGAATAAATGAGAGGACACACACACACACAAACACACACACACACACACACACACACACACACACACACACACACACACACACACACACACACACACCACAAGAGACTTTAAAAGTAAACACATTATGCCTTTCAAGGAGATACGTTTATACATATTCCTCCATAAAGACATCGTGATCAACTCCAGGTTTCCTCTCAGCGACTGGCAGATGAGAACTAATGCTCCTGAGAAAACGGGAGGAGGAGGAGGTAGAAGAGGGAGGGACGGGGAAGGGGGGAAGGAAGGGAGAGGAGGGAGGGAAGGGGGAGGAGGAGAAAGGGACCCATTCTAATTTCATTACAGCAGAACCAATCTTCATCAATTTGCATCATTAATATCATAGATGGGGAGATTATCGTGTCTCTCTCTCTCTCTCTCTCTCTCTCTCTCTCTCTCTCTCTCTCATCCTCCATCTCTGTCCATTTATCTTCCCTATTCTCTTTTATCTCTCACTTATTTTTATTTCTCTCGCTTTAACCGTGTCTCTCTCTCTCCCTCCTCTCCCTTTTTCTCTCTCCCTTTTTCTCTCTCCCTTCTTACTATAAACAGATAAGTACGATATTTAAGGGAATACATAACGATACAATTAAAAAAAAAAGACGAAACATAAGAAAAAAAATAACTTCTTCCCGTAAACATTTGATGAATTAAGAGGAAAATTAATTGAGAAAAAAATTAAATGTAAAAAAAAGAGATATGTTATATCTATTTTATGAGCTGAAATTAATTACAAATGAATAAAAGTATATCAGGGTTATATACCAAAGATATGAACGAGTCATAATGTTAGCTTAAGTAAGAAAATATAGTTAGCTTTAATAGAGAGAGAGTAGCCCATAATTAGCCCATAGTAACCAGAGTAGTCCAGAGTAGTCTTAGCAGCAAAAGAAAATAGGAGGAGGTAAAGGAGAAGACAGGGAGAGGAAGAGGAATAGCAGGAAGGGAAAGGAGAAGAGGATGATTAAGAAGGTAAAAAAGAGACAGTACGGATAAATAAGATTGACGAGGAAATGAAGGAGGGAAGTGAGGAGAAGAGAGGAGATGAAAAGAAAAGGGGGAAAAGGGTAAAAGAAGGTAGAAGAATTTAGGATAGGAAAGGGGAAAGAAGAGACAGTGATAAAGATAAGAAAGAGACAGTAAGAAAGAATGATATGGGAAAGGAAATGGCGTGAGAGGAAGAGGAAAATAGAATAAAAAGTGAAAGAATAAGAAAGTAAGGAAAGTAGGATAGAAGAAGAATGGCCAGAAGAGGAAGGAAAAGAATGATGATGAATTGGAGAAAGGGAGGGTAAGGATGAGTGAGATGAGAGAGGTGGAAATTAAGTGAAATTTAATGAAAAGGGGAAAGTATATGAGAGAGGGGGAAGGGAAGGGAGGTGATAAAGAGGGTGAAAATGAGGGAAGAGAAAGAGGAATGGGATAGTAGAGAAAATGAAGTGTCGAAGTGTGTGAAAAGTGAGGTGGAATTGAAATGAGAGAGAGAGAGAGAGAGAGAGAGAGAGAGAGAGAGAGAGTAGTGAAAGCAATAACTTAAACGAAACTAAACTAAACTAGAAAGCAAAGCAAATTTTGAAAATAAAATAACTCAACGAAAATGAGAGATGTAAAGAGAAAGTAGAAAATAAAAATAAAAAAAGTAAGGCAGATACGAAGACACATTTAGGGGAAAGAGGAAGAAAGGAAACGAAGGGAAAGTGAATGGAAAATGAAGACAAGACTAAGTGGAAAAAATTCATAAGAGGAAATGAAAGCAATGACGATAAGGAGGGAGGATAAATGAGGGAGAAACGAGACTCAAATAGAAAATAAAAGATGAGAGAGGAAGAGGCATTTGATAACACGAATCAGGGAAGATAGAAACGAGCAAGGAGGGTGTGAAGAGGGGTGAGGAAGAAACTGATAAAGTCGTGAATGTAAGAAATGTCAAGAGAAGAGACAGACAGACAGACACATAAATAACTCGTTAAACACACACCCACACGTACACTCAATTAATCATCTCACAAAGTAGGATTCTCGAGGGAACAAAGTGGCAGGTAGGTAGGTTAGGTAAATCTTTGAGTAATTACAGTGACATACGGGTCCCAAGGTATCATTCAAGATAATGTAAGGCCGTATACCCTACATCGTTACCTGAAGATGAAGTCCAACTCATAATTCATGACCATTTATAAGTATTTTCTGGGCTGGTGGAACATAAAGGAGGAAATTAATTGTTAGACGTGATAACATAAGAGATAGAGGAGGTTAGGTTTGGTTTGGTTAGGTTAGGTTTGGTTAGGTTAGGTTTGGTTTGGTTTGGTTAGGTTTGGTTAGGTTTGGTTTGGTTAGGTTTGGTTTGGTTAGGTTAGGTTTGGTTTGGTTAGGTTAGGTTTCGTTTGGTTAGGTTAGGTTTGGTTAGGTTTGGTTAGGTTAGGTTTGGTTAGGTTAGGTTAGGTTTGGTTAGGTTAGGTTTGGTTAGGTTAGGTTAGGTTAGGAGTATATTATGGTACTTGCCTTAGCACCATAACCTTCACTTTCCCCGTCTGATGAATATGCAGTAGAGGCAGTGTATATCAGTGTCCATTCATCTATTAGAGTTCCAGCTTACTAGTGTCATTCATTTTGCATTATGGCGTACAAGGTAAGACATGAGACAGACAGGTTGACTGACATTAGACGCTACGAAATGCACTATTGACAGCCGCTACTGGACAGCTGCTTCTGTTTGACGTAGGTAAACACACACACACACACACAGGTAGCGAAGGAAGAAGTGAGAGTTCGGATAGAGGCGTTAGAATAAGATATCAAACACAACCTGCAGAATATCCCAAGACAAAATCTCACCATCACCTCGATTACATTTCCTTTTGTTTAAATGATCAACTAACCACTTGAAATTGACCCACCGTAAGGGTAAATAAACACTCCCTTGGTAACCCGACACCTGCTGGCTGGATAAACACGTCTCTAGGCAGCTCTCAACCTGATAACTCTTGACTTGAACAACTCCAGTTAGAGGTCATGAACAAAAACAAAAACACAGTTGATAAATACTCTAATTATTTCCAATTTACGTACAAGAAAGGTATCGGGATTTTATGTCTCAGTGTTTGTCAGTATAAGGAAGGAGAGTGTGTGTGTGTGTGTGTGTACGTCTGTCAGATATTCCTGTACGAGTTATTCTGAAGGGTAGAACCGGAAGGGAATTCTACACCGGCACACTCCCACTGGACGGATTCCAATCAGGGCATCATCCACTAATCCAATTCTCTCCTGTCAGTTTGCTGAAGATTGTTCTACCCCGTCTATACATATCGTATTAACCCTCAGTATTTCTATAATTGTTAGGCTATTGAACTCCTTAGTTGTTAGTTCGAAGGGGGAGTGTTTCAGCTCCCCACCCCCTCAAAAAAAAAAAATAAATAAATAAATAAATAAATAAATAAAAATAAAAAAAAATAAAAATATATATATGTCCAAGATTTACACTCGGCGATTAAGACAAAATATAAAAACAAATAAAACAAATTCAAGATATCAATATACCTCCTCCTCCACCATATCGTATTAATTATCGAAAAAAAATAAAGTATAACTATAAGAATTACTCGTACTTATAACCCTTGCAAAAATTTCACAAGTTATACATCAATAATTAGTATCAATTAAGATAACTTTAATACTAATGTTTCGTGTTTTTTTTTCTATAATTCTGTAAATAATGAAAAGATTAAAGCGGAAAAATAGGTCAAAATACTTGATTGGAGTTTTATTTATATATAACAGAAGATGCTGATGATGGCGTTCAAGTTTATGAGTCTCGGGGTGTGTGTGTGTGTGTGTGTGTGTGTGTGCGAGCAGTGTTTCAAGACAGCTGGGGGAGAACCCGCTTATTTGTCATCTACCAATAATTCTATAAATGTTCACTAGAGACCAATACACGTTAATAAACATTCCTGTTGATTTTTCTCCCTCAGGTTAAGAGCTAAAATTTGTCAATGGATTAATAGGATACACCGAGTGAGGATTTCTCATCACGGTAAAATATCACAAATCTTTTTTGAAGTTTAGGTTAGGTTAGGTTAGGTTAAGTTAGATCCTGGATATGATAAAGTGATGTTCAATACTTATGCATCAACACACAATCACGATCCTCTGTCAGTAGTTATGATCAGAACAGCTTAACTCGAACCCATTTTTTTCATCTCGTTCACAAAAAAGAGGATGAGGAGAGGAGCTAACTTAACAAAAGCTATCGTCGAGCGTTACACCTCATCAAGGACAAGTGATGAAGTATTGTGATAATCCACGTCCATCAGTGAAATAATGGACTTACGTGTATATAATGTTGATCGGGTACTGTGGTGGGCAATACAGCCCTTTGATGATTATATACTAGAGTTTGATGATGCTTGTGTCAATAGGCTTTATTTAAATCAACCATGAATACTATTAATGTGAGTATTATTATTATCATTATTATTATTATTATTATTATTATTGTTGTTAGTTATTGTTATTGTAAGATCTAAAAGATGCTAAACTGCTATAATGATATAATAACTCGCCTTTAAGTGAACATTACTAATAAACATTACCCACATCCTTACAACACAACATTATCAAGTTACCGTCACTATTTATCTTCTCGGTAAAAAAAATACATTGATTTGATCCCCGTACGGTGAAAACTAGCCTTAAGGAGTAACTTAAGAGGTGTGTATTACGCCAGGTCCCAGTCATATAAACCAGACGTAACATGGTCACTTTTACAAATCTTTTTACTAAGCGGAAATTAAATTGGGGTGAAGCCCTGTCAGGTACCTCGTGTAAGGTAGCTCTGGTGTAATTAATACTAGTTCATTAACGAGGCAATAAAAATAGTGAGGTATTGGTAGGCCAGTGTGACGATCCAACTGCAGCACTATACACACTCGGTATACTAATGATCTTTATTCTATTATGTATATGTTGTATGTTCTTGATGACGTTTATATTAATACATACACGTGCACACAATACCGTACACACACACACACACACACACACACACAGACGTCTTTCTTTTCAGCATAGTATGAAAGTATTATATAACTTTCTATCATTATATCATGTAAGTTTATAAAATCTCTGTTCATTTCACTTTCATTAAAAACTTTCTAAGACTTTCTTTTCTTCTCCATGGCGTTAAGTTAATTAAAAACTCCGGTTAATGCTATTTAAACTTTCATGATTTTAATAATTTTTGATGTGATATAATTTTTCAAGCTTTCTTTTCATCAAGATGTCAAATTCCCAAGACTTTCTATTGTATGAAATAACACGTTACTTTCTATTACTAAAGACTCATAACATCATTTAAAAAGCTTTCTCCCAAAACACCATGAACCACACTCTCTCTCACACCATAATCCACAACATTTTTCCCACATAATACAACTTACAACTTTCACCTAACTTTCCCTAACACCATAACCCAAAAACTTTCAGCTAACATTCTTATTACACCATAACCCATAACTTTCTCTACCACAAGAACCCACAACTCTTCCCATTCCTCACTTTCCCTTAACACCAAAACCCAAAAAACTTTCACCTAACATTCTTATTACACCATAACCCATAACTTTCTCTACCACAAGAACCCACAACTCTTCCCATTCCTCACTTTCCCTTAACAACATAATCCTTAACCCTCTCATCACACTTTTTCTTCTAATCTTTAGGAGGAAAATGGTAGCAGGTTGGCCTAAGGGGAGGATCTTCAGGAAGCCTTTCATTCACACCGGACGGCGTGGTAAAAGGTTCTAACACAAGCAGAAGGCGTCAGGGAAGACTTGATATACGAGGCTATACTGACGGGAGGTGGTCGAGGCTCCGTCCAATTCGCGTGTCGTTGGCGTGTCTCAGGTGATGAATTACTGGGCATTAATATCCAAGGGGAGCCGATATTAGCTTTCAACTCCTACACCTCCTTAGATAAATCAAGGAGGGGTGTGGTGGATGGTATACTGTACACACGAGAGAGAGAGAGAGAGAGAGAGAGAGAGAGAGAGAGAGAGAGAGAGAGAGAGGAGGTGTAAAGTTAATATGATTTATGAGGAAAATTTGATGAGAAAAATTACAATATAATTTAATTGATATATTTTCTAATGTTTTTTTCTTCAGTTTAATATGAATACAAATCTCAATACAATAAAAGTAAAGAACTATTCACCCCTTTCATACTTTGTCCTGGAGTTTTACATAAGCTTCTTCTGTTGAATTTGATTACCATTGAGAGTCACAAACACAAACCAGCAGCAGTAGGAAATATTTCATAAGATTCAGTTCATAAGAGACAACTTCGTGTAATTCTTAACCTACTTTAGTCATTTTATTCACACGGAATATATTATTTTATACTTAATATGTTTATTTTCGTGTTTCTCTTGTTACGGAAACTGATCAATTAAGAAGGCAAGTATCTCACGTTACTTTACCGTTTATTTTCATCTCAAAAGGATTAGTTATATAGCATTACTGGGCTTAATTGAATAGTAGATACCATACTCATGATTGATATGACAATTACCCAACACATTATAAACTATAGGACAGAAAAAACATGTAAGTGATTTTTAAATATAATACAATTATCCTAAACTAACACCAAAAATATATATACAAGGGTGAAAATTAATGTATTCTTTGTTTACGTCGTTGTTTTGTTGATAACGAGTAGTTTGGGTGGTTGTGGAGGTAGAGGTCAATGTGTGGTGTATATACAGGGAAGTGTGACCCTTCTATGTTATAACTCTATATACATAATGTTTCTTGTGTGTTTATGTATGTATATATGTATTGTGTTTTAGTTCATATTTCTATTCGTTACAGTTGAATGATTATCTACATGAGGAATTTCTTGGTAATTCAATAATGTAATTTACAATCCCATCCAATCCTCTTCCCTGAACCCCAGAAATACAGTTACATAAAAATATAGACAAACAGTTGTGGTGTTTACAGGCACTGGTGAGCAGAATAAAGCCACCTGCCTGTAACTCCACAATAAAAGTTGATGACCAAACAACACAACGGAGGGGAGGTGAGACTCCAAACAACGGGGCGGTGGAGAGGTAAATTGTCCTCCTCACTGCTACCTTTACTCCCTTTCCACTCCATTCCCCAGCTCTCACTCCTCCCCTCCCCTCCACTCCTCCCCGCCACTTCTCTCCCCAGCTCTCACTCCTCCCTTCCCCGCCACTCCACTCCCCATCTCTCACTCCTCCCCGTCACTCCACTACCCCACTCTCACTCCTCCCCTCCCCAGCTCTCACTCCTCCACTCCCCACACTGCTCGTTGGTTCAGAGGACATTTTGTAATTGCTGGTATAATGGGTTGCCGTGGAGGTCCGGACACAGGTTTGTTAAGAAGGCCGGGACGCTAGTGTAGTAATTTGATGTTTTGATTTCGTAATTTTGTTTCTCGATTAAGAATAATTATGGCTGCATGTGAATTTTCAGAAACATACACAAACATACACGAACATATGTACACGTGCTTATAGGCGCGTGTGTGCGTGTATATATCACAGGTAACATCCTCACACCACCTGTTATCTCCTTATATTCCTTCCTATGTATAACCTCATTAAAGATAATCCTCAGATATACAACATGTATCTGTATGTATACATGTATACTGTATATCCACCATAATACAAACATACGAATAAAACTAAATAACAAGTTTCACTACAGTTTCCTACAGTCATGGAATTTCAATCTAAAAAAAAATTGTATAAGATCATAATTTTACTAAGGTTCAAGAACGTGAAGAAGACCACCACCTCCACCACATAAAACTGCCAATTGGTCACCCACTAACAGCTCCCCAGGGTCAGGACATAGTTGACACTAATACTGCGAACAGTGACTTGGGGGGGGGGGGGGGAGAGGGAGAGATTTATCGTCACCACCTATTTTATGTAATCTTCATAGATCAAAGAATGACAGAATTGGCATCATTGAGTTAGAATTGCCTACATATATCATGAAGCTTTGGATGTCCGGTGTTTAGGTATCAGAGATGAATAGTGTTAAGGGTTATAAAAACTATACCTACTGACAGATGGATGTTCCACTCTCGTATATCAATATGATGTAACTCACAATACATGACTTTATAGGTCCAACATGTGATTTTTTCCCCTCTCGATTTGTCATCCGTAATGTGTCGTGTTATTTTCTCTCTGTTGCTGTGATTGACGGTGATTGTGTCTGTCCTTGTGTCTGTCTTTCCCGTGCAACCACATGAGCAGAGGCGATGATAAACAGTAGACTATCAATGGTAGACTATTAAAGTACTATCTCTATGATCCTATCAGTACATGTAAACACTAGTACCTGTAGACCATACCATTAATGTGTATCTGTGGGTAACATTCATTGCTACATCAATTCAACATTTATCATATCATTTCCTATGTACTACTTCCTTGGTGTAAGATTTATCAGGTAAATAATCAATTCTTCCTCCACCTTCAACTAACAGCTTTAGGTGTGTGTGGTTTAGTGGATAATGTTTTCTCATGAATAGTTGTTATCTTTTGATAGTATTGTCCCTATCTGTATCGCTGTCTGTCTATTTTTATCTATTTGCCTTTTATCTATCAATTATTCTTTCCCTCTTCATCTACGTATCATATTCTCTCTCTCTCTCTCTCTCTCTCTCTCTCTCTCTCTCTCTCTCTCTCTCTCTCTCTCTCTCTCTCTCTCAGTATCAATGTGAGGTAATAACAATGTACCGTACCCTTGTTAAGCCTACCTCGGGTTATTGCCTCAGACCAGGGCAGAAATATGGCCATCAAGTCTGTTTATCAACATAATCTTAATACTGTTAAGTTTTCGTTATAGAATATTCGTAAAACGTCATCAACAGAGGAGGTGGTAAAGATGACTTAATACCATATACTATATATATTTATTTCAATGATATATGGAAATATTAATCACGTGAAGGTTAGGTTAGATTAGGTTAGGTTAGGTTAGGTTAGGTTAGTAATAGGAAGTTTAATCATGATATGAAATAAGCTTGGGTGCCTAATCCTCCTGTGATCCAAATATATATTATTTTCATTTCATCAAAAAATTTAATAATATTTCATAAACCAGAAGAAGACGTCATAATGTAACACTCAGTTTGGCTTCAAATTTATGCAGATCACCGGGTTTAAACTGCCTCAGTAAATGTCAACGTAAATTCAAGTTATAACTGTGCATATTTAACAGCGGGTGTTGCTGGCCTCCACATCGGCAGTTTATCATCCACATTATTCCACAGTTTGGCTTCTAATCAACCTCCAACCACACCTGTTTCTTTTGAGCCTCATAAGTAATTTTTATTCTCTCTCACCTCTTGTGTCTCAGTTTATATAAAGTTAATGTAAAAAGATATGAAATATGTCTTAACTTCTCCCACTAAACTGTGTCGGAAATATAAATAAATTTCTCAGCGGTGATAAAGAGAGTTTCTATGCATATTTGAGAAGTAGTTTAATAGTGACTTAAGAGAAGGTGATCATGACGTGTGACTAATAAGTGCCAAAAGGTAATTATTTATATCATGAAGTGCCAGTGCGGGAGAAATGAAATGGGGGATGGTGAACGTTCGCCAGGCGTAATAAATAAAAATATGTTGATACGAAGCATTGTAATCAATATGGAGATGATGAGCTCACTTTGTATACTTAATGTAGAAACTGAGGCCATGAAAGAGTCTGTGTGTGATTTTCCTACCAAGTATTTCAAGGTATTTCTCTTCTCTTTCCAAACTCTCCTGGCGTATTTTTCTCCAACGAATTCCTGTCTTCCTTAAATCTTCTTATTTTTCTAGACCCAGCCCCAGCAGGTTGTAAGAAAAATGTAATAATGATAAATAAACCAAGACAGAATATGTAATAAAAGAGTGATTATCTTCCCTCAGTCTATGATATTTTATTGAGGGATTCTCGCCTTGTGGGACACGGAATTAACTATTAGATATTTTTAATAACTCATAAACGTAGACTAACACAGTAAAGAGTCACTTGATGTACAGTGAGGGATAATTCTATTGTGTTTATATACTGTTAATCCTCAGAAATAACAAGTAACCTATTTTAAGCAAAGTCTTAAAGATAAAAACAAATTAATTTGTTTTTAGCCACTTTTTTTTGTCTTTTAATTAGTTATATTTTCTCCTTTGTTCTTGTACCATGTCTAGGCTCCCCCACCAGTCTTCAAGCGAATTTTTTTTTTAATTATTTTATTATTTTACGCTTCTACGACATCACTTTCCTATTTTTAGAGAGGGGGAGTGGGGGGGGGGGTAGGGGGGAGTGGGGGGGGAGAGGGAGTAGTGGGGATGGAAGGGGGAAGGGGAGGGGTTACAATACACAGACAACAAATTAATTTTATCCCTCCTTTGTTTAGCTAGTGGAGGAGGAAGGGGTAAGAGAGGTGGACGAGAGGGAGGAGGGAAGGGGTAGGAGAGGTGGATGAGAGGGAGGAGGGAAGGGGTAGGAGAGGTGGATGAGAGGGAGGAGGGAAGGGGTAGGAGAGGTGGACGATAGGAAGCAGGGGAGGGGTAGGAGAGGTGGACGATAGGAAGCAGGGGAGGGGTTACAACTTGACAAGCGGAGGGAACGAAGGCTGGACTTAGTCAATTTCCATATAAAGTGAATAGTGCGCAACCAGAACAGACCCTTATTGTCCTGCCGCCACCAGATTTAAAACAAAGATATTTTTTTTTTAACTCTGTCACAGTCGAGAAACTCCACCACGTGTAAACTAGTTGAATCAAGTGACACTAGGGGACTTCCGGCACTCCTAACACACGATGTAAATGTCATCATAAACTACCAATGTGGGTATTAGGAGGTGGTTGGTTGTTCTACTACTACTACTTTTACTATTATTACTACTTCTACTACAATTACTACTACTTCCATTTATAGAGTTCTACTACTACCACCACCACTAACAATATTATCACTGCATAATAATAATAATAATAATAATAATAATAATAATAATAATAATAATAATAATAATAATAATAATAATAATAATAATAATAATAATAATAATAATAATAATAATAATAATATTCACATCTGCCGTAATGAAAATCAAACAACCAATGAAAATACAAACAAAAACGTAAACACACAAACCAAACAACACCTAACAAAATACCCCTACCAATACCCCTCCAATACCCCTCCAATACCCCTCCAATACTCCTACAATACCCCTCCAATACCCCTCCAATACCCCTACCCCTTCAATACCCCTCCAATACCCCTCCAATACCTCTACCAATACCCCTCCAATACCCCTCCAATACCCCTTCAATTGATCAATAAATAAATATTCCATGAACAAAGAACAATTAGACTTCATCACGGACAAGTACCATCACTCTCTCCCTACCTCGACTTTGATCCTGAGTCTTCGATAAATTTCTGGGGTTAATAATTCCTTCAAAGAGGCGAGGGGATGTGGTCATTTATCGCGTCATTTATCAAGTGGCAATCAGTTGAAATGTGAATAATGTGATGGTAACTTATGATGTTCTTGGGGAGTTGGTGATGTAAGTGAAGTCAGTGTTTGATGTGAGGGTAAATTAGGGTAGATGAGGGATGGAGAAAGGGACAGATGAAGTCATAAGAGATAGAAATGAGAGAAAGAGAACGGGAGAGAGAATGAGTATAGAAAGATATAGGATGTCACCGTGAAATGCAATTCAGTGGAAAAATATTATTTACAAATATCTTATTTGGATAATTTTACTTTTCTCTTGCTCGAGTGTGTATGTGTGTGTGTGTGTGTGTGTGTGTGTGTGTGTGTGTGTGAGTGTGTATGTGTGAGCGCAAATAAATGTGTTTGCACGCACGCACACGCACACACGGATACTAATTCTCATTTACTCAATCTACTTTAAAATAATTGTCAACACAAACATGAATTTCTTGCACAATATTTTTTTTTCTGTTTCATAATATCCCAGTCAGCTGATCCCGCCGTCCACGAATCAAACAGTTCCTCAGTAAATAAAAGGGCCTCTGTCAAGTGAGTGATCCCATTTAAGCTCCGAGCCATTTACAACTATCTGAATTTCATCAACTGTGTCATTTATTTTGTGGGAATATCAGTCTGGTGTCAATGTTGCAATTTAACTGGGATTTATATGTAGTCAGACTTGCTGGTAAAATGGACAGGTTTTCAATAACAAAAAATCTAATTCATCTTTTTTTTTTAACACGTCACTCTAAGCTGTTGTCAATCATATGAAGGTAAAAAGTGTGTGCGTCAATCTTCATTAATACCGTTGGGAATATTAATATGTATAAAAAGTGTCCCTGACTGGTTGACTATGTATATATCTGTATCCCCTGGTGTGACAGAGCTGTATACTGTACTGTACATAGTTAGTATTACGTCTCTGAGAGGTTAATGCAAATGGTGGTGTTGTGGTAACATTCAGACAGCAGGGGGAAGAATGGTGTACTTAACTTGACATTTTCCCGTACAGTATTCTACTCCCACAGCGTAATAATAATAATAATAATAATAATAATAATAATAATAATAATAATAAAAAATAGTAATGATAATAAAAGTCGTGTTAACATTATTTTTATTCCTAAATGCCAAGAAATTCTAAATAAATCAGTATTTAAATTTACTCTATAATCTTAAATAAAATAAATATCTACAAACTTTTGGATAATATCAAAACATTTTAAAACCCCGATCAATGTTTTTATCACATCGAACAATTAAATCCCTGATCATTGTCAAGTAAAGTCCCAGATTTCTGCCTCTTTTTCCTTGGCGCTTCTCCCATCCCCCCTCAGTGATCAGTAAATGGCAGGTCGACTTCTTGCCTAAACCTGGTAAACTTGTCCAGATCCTTGTCGATAATTCTTTACCAGTTTTGTGTCCTCCTTTGATATCTTTAAAATGAAGAGACAGAAAAAGAGAGAAAGAAAGTGAGAATTACTGAAGGGTTGTGATGGTAATGATGATTGATAGCAAGTGTTGTAGAGGTGTTAATGATATACAGAACGACTCTCACTACTGTTGACTGATGTAAATGTAAACAGTTTATATGCCTTTCAAAATGTATTATTCATTTGTAAATACATTATTCAAACAACATCTTTGACGCCTTTGTGACGCTTTGCATGACAATGTGTGTGTGTGTGTGTGTGTGTGTGTGTGTATTGTTTTCCGAAAATATGATACAGGTGTGTGTGTGTGTGTGTGTGTGTGTGTATGTCTGTGTGTGCGTGTGTGTGTGTGTCATCTAAACAAACCTCATAAACAGACACACAGTATAAGTAACACATCATATTGTTGGTGTTTATTGACTTTTACAACTCTACAACTTCGTGTGAAAAGGGTTGTAAATGCGTACCTAAAGTTGTGAGTTGTGAACCTTTAGTATATTTATACAACTCAAAACTTATCATCTAACAGTTTCATGTATCAGAATATAATATAATTTGTTGTATAATTTTTGTTTCACGTTTTTCTAGTTAGTATTTCAAAACAGCATTAGAGAGACAGAGTTACTTTAGTCATTCATTTGATCTGTTGATATTTTTGTGTCGTATTTTGTGACATTAAACTTTGGTTGTTACTGGACTAATCACGTAGTTCATTACTCTACAGTTCGTTACCTTTACAGTATCGTTACCTCAATTTAGTCTAACCTTCCACCCATTCAACACACATTTTTCTCAATTGATGAAAAAAAAAATATGGTTAATCAGAGTATAAAGAAATCAATGTAATATTAATAATGGAACCTAATCCTATGACTCCTTAACCCTTATAGTTAGATTAGGTCAGTTTGGAGTGTCAAGATTAGGTCCCCATTTAAGATACAGCTATGGAAGATGGGAGGTGGGGGGGGGGGGAGAGGGGAAGGTGGAGGGAGGTCGGGGGAGGAGGGAATGGGGAGGGAAATGTGGGGGTAATGTAGAGGAAGGTGGTGGGGAGGTATGTGAGGGGGGGGAAGGTGGGAGAGAGGAGAATGTGGGGGGAGGGAGAGAGAGGAATGCAGGGAAAGGGAAGGTGAGAGAAACAAAACACACAATAAAAATATAACAACTCTCTAGTCTAGTGTACCCGGCAGTAACCCCCCTCTACCCCCTCCTAAACACCAGTGCTAGAGACACACACATCTACGCCACTTATGTAATGGAGCCAAATTACAGATCGGTGGCGAAATGGGCCGTGATCACAGACCATCCGTGTAATGGGGTTAAATTACTGAGCGTTGTTGCAGCGGAACAAGTTTACGAGACACTCCTGCCTTGAAGAGAAGGAGATTTTTACATCATTGGGGCCATTTATTAAAAGTGAAGCAAAAAGCCGAGTAGTTTTATAGGAAGAGAATTTAAATATAGAGAAAATGGCTCGTCAGAAAAGATGATCATTTTTAGCCGTGGAAAGATTACATGTTGGTGATGTTGTCTGGTCTGTATGTGTGTGTGTGTCTGTCAGTTTTTTATCACTAACTGCCATCTGATGTTGACTAGATACCTGCGATTAACAACACTCTACCTATTGACAACACTCTACCTATGAATACCAATGACGTGTGGATGTTGTCACTATCAACTTACCTTCCTCACCAGTCACCTCCTCCACACCCACAGTATATCAATGCGTTATAATGATCTCTGACTCTATAATTGTTAAGGAGATATAATATAATCTATATTCCCTTATAGCCTATATCTACATCTCCATATAATCAACGTATATTAATTATATAAGCGAATTAATGTTTTTATAATTTATATTTTTTAGTGACAATTGTACATCGTTTTAGTTATGATTATTGAATAGATATGACGAGAGTTATTTAGAGTTTAAAGTAAAGAGAGAAAGAGAGAGAGAGAGAGAGAGAGAGAGAGAGAGAGAGAGAGAGAGAGAGAGAGAGAGAGAGAGAGAGAGAGAGAGAGAGAGACTGAAACACGGGTATAATATGGTCTTTTAAGTTTCATTAAATTTGTTCTGTTATCTGTGGAATTTTTGCTCTCTCTCTCTCTCTCTCTCTCTCTCTCTCTCTCTCTCTCTCTCTCTCTCTCTCTCTCTCATTTTCTTTCATTTCTAACCAATTTGCTCTCCTTTCTTTCTTTGCTCCCCCTCCCCCCACGAATCTCCCTTTCACTCTCCATTTCTCCTTTCTTTTCTTCCCTTCCTTCCTCTCTCCATCCGCCTTCTTCTTTTCATCCCTTTCCCTTCCCTTATCTTCCGTCTTCTTCATTTTCTTCCTATCCTCCGCCTCCCATCCCTTCATTCCCGTTCCCTCCACTCTCTTCACTTCATCTCCCTCCTTTCCTCTTCCTTCCCTTCTCTTTCCTCGTCTTCCTTCTTCTCCACTACCTTCCCCTCCTCCCCTTCCTTTCTTCCTCTCCATTCTCCTCCCTTCCTCATCACTCTCCTCCTCCTCCTCCTCTCTCTCTCTCCTCCCTTCCTCATCACTCTTCTCCTCCTCCTCCTCCTCCTCCTCTCACTCCTCGTCTTCCTCTTCCTCTCTCTCTCTCGTAACCATTTCCGGATCGACACCAGCTGTGAAACATTGCATCTCTTTGGTTAATTTACGAGCTTCCGCTACCACTAAGACACACAAGCTCTCCGCTCTTCCCCTCAAGTATTCAATTTCAACCCCAACCAATGATGATACAGTCACAATCAACTCGTCAATTTTTTAACCCCAACTAAGAAGACAATCTCCATCTATTCTTCAGCATCAACTTCAACTATTAATTAGTGAACCAGGATATTTACTCAATTTCAACCAGTGATAAGACAATTCCAATCCACTTGTCAACTCTATCTCATGGTAAGTCAATCATCATCCATTATTTAAATCTCAAACTCAAATCTCTCTGTCTCTATGCCATCTCTATTATCAAGTAGCTCATTCAACTGTACTACCCTGGATACATATATGCAAATATCTTTCAACTTTACATTACCCAAAAAAATTTTGCATCGAAATCAATTTTTTTCGTTGACTGAATGACAGAGTTTATGTGATTTCTTGTTATGTTAATTTTTTTTATTTATTTATTGTTTATTTCGTCTTTTTTCTTTAAGTTTCGTTGTCTTTTATAGAAACTAATCTAGTGAAAGATATTTATTAACCGTGGTATTTGAGCTGACACCTGAAGCATCTAAGACAAGAAAATTACTATAGAAGTTTATTAGAAGTTATAATGATAAATAAAGTACTGTTTACGTCACCTGAGGATGACTGACAATAAGTAAACATTGGTGGTCGAATCTGACTAGTTTACCCAAATGGATGGTACAAAGTGTGCGTTTTCTGTCATATTATGAACTCATTTTCTCTGGAGTAGCACGGAAACATTCACCACACCTATGGACAGTCGTGTTACGTTGACACTAACGCTATATTTCGAAACCCATGATGAAGAATTTAGGTAAAGTTCCCGTCTGTTACAGTGAAGCGTCGAGGTTCAAGTCTGACTGTCTGAGCCACCAAAATTAGTCTCTTTTCTTACCAACAGATGGCGCGCACTTGTTGGGAGAGTCAGTCACTTAGCAATGTGATTTAAGTGTGATTACAGAATAGTATGTAAGGGAGGGGTTATATATTCCTGAAAGTGAGAGTATTAATAATATGTAATTAATCGCCGGCGTGACAAGTGGCGTCACTGGTATATCCCGGGAAGGTGGGGAGGGTGGTGTGATGGGTGAGGGAGGGTGGTGTGATGGGAGGGGAGGGTGGGTGAGGGAGGGTGAGAGTGGTGTGATGGGAGGGGGTGTGATGGGAGGGGGAGGGTGGGTGAGGGAGGGGGAGGGTGGTGTGATGGGAGGGGGGAGGGTGTGATGGGTGAGGGAGGGTGGTGTGATGGGAGCCACACACCCTTCCCAGACGGCGGTTCTTGGCACCTTCCGCTGTACCTGATGGATGGCACCATTCCCCACTTCCCAGGATGGGTGAGGGAGAGGAGAGAGGATGATAGCTAAGTCATAGTCGATAAGGACAGTTCAGGTACCTATGTTGAACTGGTGAGTGTTAAAGTCACCCACTCGAATGATCAGTAATAATAATAATAATAGTTGCCCCTCGTGTAACGAGGATGGCAGGCCCAATGGCCACCTAGGCGTGAATTTGTTGAAAGTGTAGAATCTGTCGCCAACACAACAACCACATCCCGAGTTAACGAGCTGCATGACCCAGTGTCAAGGAATAGTCCGAGAAGACCGGACAACTCGCCAACTGCACTGGCTAACGATTACCCCGGAATACGATCTGCAAATCGATTAACATCTAGGTTCCCAATTACTTCTGGGTAGACAGAGGCAGATGGCGTAGAGAGACTTACCCATAGTTTCACCCCGCCCGGGGATCGAGCCCAGGTCCGCTCGCTTATGAGGCGAGCATGCTGACCATTACACCGCAGGTCACCATAGATCTGATCAGCAATAACACACACACACACACACACACACGCACAGTTTCGTATAATATAATCCACTCAAATTTTTTATTTAAACGCCGGAGTTACGATAATTAGGGGATTAATGTCTCGTATCTAGGAAGAGAAGTTATATTAGGCATAAGGATTATCGTATTAAGAGGAAATATTTATGATGCTTCTACAGTCAAAGTTCACTGTCTATATTTTTTTATTATCAAAGAATATTTAATCCTTATTTAATGCCTTGACCCGTGAGGTAAAGAGACATTATTATTATTATTATTAAGAGTAGTAGTAGTAGTAGTAGTAGTAGTAGTAGTAGTAGTAGTAGTAGTAGTTGCAATTATTTGAAGGAAAAACTTTTGAACAATATTAATCCATTTTTTCTTCAGGTATGGACATGATAACTAGCCCACAGGAATCTAGGCCAGATGGGGATTACCTGAACGTTTACCTGGTTATATTACCGTGATATATAGCTTGGTGGTATAGTGTGAAGGACTGCGAATGCTAATTAACATTCCTAGTCCTTGGCTATCGTGAATATATCGTCAGTCTAAGTATTGTATGTGGCATTAAACAAACCTTTACTATTATTATTATTATTATTGATACTGTTATTATTAGTAGTAGTTGTAGGAGTAATAGTAATAATAGTAGTTATAATAACTTGACTAGGAGCAGTAGTAGCAATGACATTGATGATAATAATGATTGTAAAAGTGATAATGATAATATTATTAGTAAATATTATGATTAGTATTATAGTTATACATGTTTACATTGTTTCAACTGATAAGTTTCCTTTATTCAAAAACATCTGATTAGTAAATAATTAATTAGTGATGAGAATTGTGTGTGCAATAATCTAATGTCATTTGCACAACGATCCGAGGCCATTGTATAACATTTTGACCCAATATTTTTAATCCGTTAATTTAATGCATTTATTGTGTTTGAGGTTCTGTATTAAACAATGAAAACCTGAAATGCGTTATGTAAACAAAAGAGTTTTGTTTACATGCTGGGCACCAACAGTTGTTACGTAAATTCACACAGACGAATTTAAGTTTGTTTACATAGGATGAGAGAAGCATTCAGTGACGATGTTACCAAATAGTGTGTCGGAGCTACATCCCACATGACAAAAAATCTCATAATTCTATAAAGAAAACTCCTGAGGATTTTCACTATTTTTTTAACTTTAATGCACATAATCCGGTTGTGTTGAAACAAGGAAAACATGACATTAAGTTTGCTGAAGAAGCGACAAGAAGTGGTTGGCCTCCATCCCTTCGGCGAATTCCTCCCAAACCACCAGAGTGACCTACTGTATGTCTTAATACAGCAGGAACCAACCAATGAGCGCTGCAGTACTCCCTGGTTCTTTCATCTCATAATCAAAACATTATCTAAAAATAACATCAACTCACTCAAGCTAGACCATCCACGTGCACTTGTTCAGCCAAATCCTTCAAAAAATATCAATACATACTTAATCCTTTAAAAACTGATCCTTTATAGCATAATATAGTAAAAAGTACAAGACCCAAGAAATAGCTGGGCAATCTGATTAGGATCTGTTGCCTTAGAGAGAGAAAATATACATATGCAAATTAAGGTGAAGGGGAGACAGCTTTTGTAGATCTTCCAGGAGTCATTTAGTTCTCACTTAACATAATACGTCGACACACACTCAGATTTCCTCCACTTGTGTGTGTGTTTTTTTGTCCGTGTGTTTGTCGATTGTTTTTGTTTCGTACTTCTTAGGAGTCATGTCATCGCTAGTGCAGTGTCGTTGTTACTATTCATTTTGTCTGTCTGTCTCATCTAATCATCACGTTTATATATATTTAATTAGTTCTCCGTCATTCTCCCTTCCACCCCGTTACGCGTACGATCATTGACTGACCCATTATAACACACACACACTCCTCCACACCCCCCCCCCCCTCCCCTCACACACGCACCCACCATAAGGACAGACTTCACCCAGGAAAGTACATAGAAATAATCCCCATAAGTCTCTGTGAGGGTCATCAACACACAACCCAGATATAATCTACATACTTCAGGGTCATATCTCACGCCAGCCTTTGACCCCCCCCCCCCCTCTCTCTCTCTCTCTCTCTCCCTGAACGTGACCTTTGACCTATCATGACCAGACACTAGAGGCTTCCAGGTTGATAATACTACTTAGTGTGTGTTGTAGATGGAGGTATAATACAAATAACTCTGACCTCAGTGGGGAAGACCTTAACCTATGATGATAACGGTGATGGTGATGAAGATGGTGATGAAGATGGTGATGAAGATGGTGATGAAGATGATGATGATGATGACGATAATAATAATAAAGTTCGTTCACACGGTATAAAATACGTTTCATGAACTACAAGCATTCTGTAATATCAACATTAGTTCAGAATATTAACATTTCCTTTCTGATGTTTAGCCTCACTAGTATCATGTAATAAAATAATGAATCTTCTAACATAACATTTAGAATATAATCTAAATGCAACTTTAACGCATTAACTATTATCTATGTCAACTAAATCTCAAAGTTAATATGACGAATAAGAATTGTATAAGAAGATCATTTAGACTAGAGAGCTAACACGAAGCCCTGACCTTATTATAACGCGAGAGGAAGGCCACAATTAATGAGAGGAAGAAGGGCGGAAGAATCACACCCCCCCCCTTAATGAGAGGAAGAAGGGCGGAAGAATCTAATTAACTCTCTTCTTCATCTGTATTTTTCTATATATGTACAGTACACAGCATTAGAGGCGAGTCCTAGGGGGGAGACTAATGAAGGCTCCCCAACCTTGTAAACACTAATCAGAGCTTAAGGAGGCTTCTGATCCTAGATTAAAACGGGGAGGGAACTTGAAAATGCCAATCAGTGTTTCCCCATTCTCAAGGACATTAAAACCGTGTTAATTCTTCATCATTGACCAGAGAACACAAGAGACGCCGCATTAAACGATAAGTAAGGTATATCAGATCCAGCCAAGACTCCCGGGGATAATTTCAATCCCTGAGGAACTTTAAAACGTATGGAAATAAAACTAATATTAACTCAATCAAGGTTTAGGGAAGAACTTAACTACAATTAGGATTTCCCAGGCATCCCAATCAGAAGACCTTAATTTTGACAGTAGGGAAGTAAGGTAGGGAAAATCACACCAGGAACCTCATCTCATACGCAAACACAGATGAGGCGGGTGACAGCTACCAATCTTGGCTTACATCACCCCGCCATTACTGACGCCGCAGGTGAACCCACACACTCCTATCACCAACACTCACGCTAGATAATTAATTACATTACCTGGTGACTTTTTTGTGAATTTATTACTATTATTGGTATAGTTATTTTAGCAGCCTGCGAGGTGAAGCTAATTAAGTTGCTGTAGACATGAAAATATGATCGCTGTTAGTGTTTTTTTTTTGTGTGTATTTGTGTGTGTCTGTTTGATTATATGTCTGTCTGTCTGTCTCTGTGTCGTTGTCTGTAACTTACGGATGATGGTAGATGACAAGACAGATTATTAGTCTCTCTCTCTCTCTCTCTCTCTCTCTCTCTCTCTCTCTCGCTGTAGTGTAGGAGAGAACAACCTTCTGGGGGCGGCTAACAAATGGCCTTCATATTTCGGGCGTCATCCCACACGTGATGAAGTGAGGGAAGTGACTGTGAGGCGGTCGTCTTACAGCTCAATGTCTCAGCTCCGACTTCTCAGCTTCTCCTCTCATCCCACTGTCCCATCGCACCATCCCAACTTACTTTCCTAGTTTTTTTGTTTTGTTTTCTCTCCCAGATAACTTTCCCATTTCACACTCCCAGCTAACTGTCCTCATTCACTGTCCTAAGTTCCCCTCTCAGCACACTGTCCTAGCTCCCCCTCTCAGTTCACTATCCTAGCTTCTTCTCTCAGCTTAATGTTCTGGCTTACTCTCCCAGCTTACCGTCATACCTCATTGACACAATATATCTGTCCCAGCTTACAGTCTCAACATACAGTCTCAGAATAAGAGTGATAACCTGTGGTTGGTAATAAGAGGAAGCACAGAGGCAATGAAGAAAAAGAGAAATGTAAGAAAATAAATAATAATAAACTAATTAAGAAGAAAATATGAATCGGGAAACCATCGTACTACAAGGGATAGTAAATATAAGTAATAACTCTCTAAAAGTAACTATTATCCACACTTATCACTTACAACGATCCAGCTGCCGTGAAATATATATTTTGTAACATGATATTTGTAATAATATAAATAAAGGCGATGTAGCATATCTAACATTATATAACGCAATATAGAATCATAATAATAGTTATACGTTAATACTACTACTAAATAATAACAATAAACATACATAGAGATAAATATATCCGCATTGAGGTAGTTATATCATATAATATATAGCATGTTCCATCTCTATTGTTGCCCTTAACCTAGATTACTGTGACCTCGCCTCACTCTGTGGTGGTCAGTCTATAACACTCAGGTGGCTGACGGTAAGTACACACTGTCAGGCGAGCTGGCTACTGGCACCTCTCTCTCTCTCTCTCTCTCTCTCACTCTTTCTCTCATTGAATCTCCCAACTTTCCAATGTGAATAGAAAAAATGTTTATCAGTGAAAGAAAATTAAAGTATAATCTGTGACCTGAATCTTCACCGATTCTTCCATGAAATATTATTCTTGTTGATAATTTCACTAAAGGTATTTTCGGACATGCTGATTAAGGATCTGGGTTAAATAACATAAGTTTGGGTAAATAGTATTAACTAATGACCCTTGAAATAACTTTATCCACTGTTATTAGGCTAATGACTCGGCTCACGTGTGTTTTATGAGGTATTTTTTATACATTTTCTAGTTTACAGATTCATATTTTTTTCCGTCATGGCCCCCTACCAGTTGACCTCCCACCTCTTCACTAATTAACCTCTGACCCCTACCCCCCTACTAATTGACTTCTCATCCCTGTCCTCAAGAACTGAATTGACCCCCACCCACCTACGAGTTGACCTCTCACCCCTCTCCTTCCCACTAATTGAACTTTGACCCCCCTCTCCTCTTACGAGATTAACCTCTGACCCCACCCTCTACAAGTTAGAATGTGACCCCTACCCCCTTCAGGTTGACCTCTCACCCCCAACAACTTGACCCCTGACCCCCACAGTTCATTACATTTGGTTTGAGATAAAGAAACTAATATCAACAATTCATAACAGTAATTAGTAACACAACATATATATAGTTACCTGTAAGTATAACATATTACTATGAACACTAACACAGGTGAGATAATTAATGTGATGGATGGTAATTTTTTTTTCTTCACCTGTAGTGTTGATGATGCATATGGTTAGTTGTTTGCACCGCATACTTTGTGTTTACTTTTCCTCCCTCCCCCTGAGGTATTGAGTTATCCATTTGTTTACCTCTCTCTCTCTCTCTCTCTCTCTCTCTCTCTCTCTCTCTCTCTCTCTCTCTCACACAGTGCCATCTACCTTCAACCTAATATGTAATACAGTGGCACCTACTGGTTTTAATTGAGTTAGTTTATGATAGCCACAACTCAGCCCAAATGAAACAACAACACAGAAGCCACATATGTGTCAGACACCAGACAAATATTTATTCCCTTCGTTACGTTGGCTTTATGGACCTAATTTATTTTATTTATTTTTTTTTACCCAAAGTCCGGATTTTTTTTATTATTTTATTTTAAGAACCGATGATAAAAAATAAAATAAAAATCACAAGATAATTTTTTTTCTTTTAGATTTTTTCTTTTTAATTCATTTATAATTTATATTTATTCTAAAATGGCTAAAGTATTGTGTAAATTAGTTTATTTTCGTTCATCGTCTTTAAAAAAAAATATGGTATATACAAACACACACACGATATTTCTAAGCAGGAAAGTGATCGATCTTACTACAGACAAGGACTTGAAGCACCATTACTAAACGACCGCTTTGATCAGTCACGTGCTGCCGCCACCTTCTCGTTAAGAGGCTACGTCACCGATACTCAAATACGAGTCTAAAACACGTAGTGATATGGTGAGACTATTTTTCAAGGGGTTGGATTATGGTGATTAGATAGGTAATAATGAAGGTGAGATTAAATGATGAAGGCCAGGGAGGAGGAGGCCAGGGAGGAGGAGGCCAGGGAGGAGGAGGCCAGGGAGAAGGAGGCCAAAGAGAAAGAGACCAAGGAGAAGGCCAGGGGAAAGGAAGCCAGGAAGAAAGAAGCCAGGGGAAAGGAAGCCAGGAAGAAAGAAGCCAGGGAAAAGGAAGCCAGGAAGAAAGAAGCCAGGGAAAAGGAGGCCAGGGAGGAGGTCAGGGAGAAGGAGGTCAGCACCACAAAGATAAGATGTTAAGTCAGAACGACCTACGAGGGCTCTTATCTCCCCACGTCGCCCACAGGTGCTGCCCTCTCACGCTCCATTACCTGCCTGACGAAGTTGTGGCTGCCCTGTTCTTGTATACTGTGTCCTAAGGTGATCTATGTCGGGTCATCCATTTTCCCTCTACACTTGAGCAAATCCTGGAGGTACAGACTCAATATATGTTGTGTCCTATGTTGACTATATGGTAGACTATGTTGATTTATGGTGTCCTATGTTGACTATATGGTGTCCTATGTTGACTATATGGTGTCCTATGTTGACTATATGGTGTCTTATGTTGACTATATGGTGGACTATGTTGACTTACAGTGTCCTATGTTGACTTACGGTGTCCTATGTTGACTATATGGTGTCCTGTGTTGACTATATGGTGTCCTATGTTGACTTATGGTGTCCTATGTTGACTTACGGTGTCCTATGTTGACTTATGGTGTCCTATGTTGACTTACAGTGTCCTATGTTGACTATATGGTGTCTTATGTTGACTATATGGTGTCCTACGTTGACTATATGGTGTCCTATGTTGACCATATGGTGGACTATGTTGACTATATGGTGGTTTATGTTGACTTACAGTGTCCTATGTTGACTTACGGTGTCCTATGTTGACTATATGGTGTCCTATGTTGACTATATGGTGTCTTATGTTGACTATATGGTGTCTTATGTTGACTATATGGTGTCTTATGTTGACTATATGGTGCACTATGTTGACTATATGGTGTCCTATGTTGACCATATGGTGTCTTATGTTGACCATATGGTGTCTTATGTTGACTATATGGTGTCCTATGTTGACTATATGGTGTCTTATGTTGACTATATGGTGTCTTATGTTGACTATATGGTGGACTATGTTGACTATATGGTGGACTATGTTGACTATATGGTGGACTATGTTGACTTATGGTGTCCTATGTTGACTATATGGTGGACTATGTTGACTATATGGTGGACTATGTTGACTATATGGTGGACTATGTTGACTTATGGTGGACCATGGTGACTATATGGTGTCCTATAAGGTGATTTAATATAGTGACTTTATTTACACCTCATACATCTGAAAGAATCAATGTATTAAGCATCTCAATGTATAGATTCTCCAACAGTCGTAAGGTAATACTTTACATGTAATAAGAGAGTACAAGTAGTTATTGTACAGGTAGGTATTGTAGAGTCTAAGAAATACTTAAAAAACATCTATACAAGTCATTATAACTTTAATGACCTAGTTCACAGCTTTGTTAAATCCATAATTAGAGTTTAAATTTAACCTTAATATCTACAAGTAACAAAAGAATATTAACACCTGTCTTTTATTTTAACTTTGACAATAATGTTAAAAAAAAGTTCAAATTTCGATTGTGTTTTTTTTTTCCAATTTATTTTATTGTTTTATGGTATTGTCTCAAAGGGCGGATCTTCAGATGATATACAGAGAACCTTGGGTGTACCTTTCAATCGTGTAATTTACGTTGGAGGTAGTAAAAGAGAGAGAGAGAGAGAGAGAGAGAGAGAGAGAGAGAGAGAGAGAGAGAGAGAGAGAGAGAGAGAGAAATGAGAAATATATAAAAAGATCGATAGAGATAGAGGAAGGAGAGAAAAAAAAGGGAGAAGAGAAATGGTGAGAAATGTTTAAAGAATAAGAGACAGAGAGAGAGAAGGGAAAAAGGGAAAGGAAGGGAAGGAAGGGTGTGGATAGCGAGGGAATGAAAGAATTAAGAAGGGAAAGAAGAAACAAACATAAGAAACAGAGACTTAATAGATAGAGAGAGAGAGAAATAGACACAGACAGACAGACAGACAGAAAAAAACCCATCTTTATACCCGGTAATCAGAGTAAAATATTCATTCTTCTGGCTAAAGTTTCACCATCTTCTCTCCCCTGACACAGTTCTGGCAGAGGTGTGTTGCCACGGCCTCACGGTAGCTTCCTTCTGCAGGAGATATGTGACTTTTTCTGGTCCAATAAAAATAAACCTCAACTTATCCTGTGTTTTATGTTCCTGTCAATATATTTTCTCTCCTTCCCATTTTGGTGGGTGGGTGGGTGGGTGGGTGGGTGTATGTATGTGTCTGAACTGTGTCTGTCTGTATATGTGTCTGAACTGTATGTCTGAATGTCTCTCTCTGACCTATGCCTATTAAAAAAAATGAAGAAAATAATGAAAAATAAGAAAAGAGGTAGAGGAGCGACTGACGACCTAAATATTTATATATATAAAAGTTGAACCTCATGTAAATTAAATAAAAAGACAATATTTTAATTTTGGTAAATTGTTAAGTAGAGTATATAAAAACATTACAAAGTCTCAGTACCTGTTAAATTATAAACCTCTGACAATAAGAATTATTTAGAAGAATGGTTAGGTTATGTTAGGCAATGGTTAGGTTAAGTTAGGTTAGGTTACGTCAGGTCAGGTGTCTATATTTAGTAAATGTCAAGATCTATATACACACCATTTATCTACAACCACATTTATAATTAAGTAAAAAATATCTCAGTATTACGTCTTCACTTTAAGAAATATAACACTAATTAATCATGACTACTTAAAATGACATTAAAAACACCTTACCTTCACTATATTCAAGTGAGTTTGGCATTATGAGTGTAATAAATGTTGGGTAATGACCAGGTAGAGTTACTTCACTTAAACACTTTCCCAGGTAAACATCATTGATAGCAGGTGACGATATAGTACCAGGTATTTAGTAATCAACCATTCTCCGCCAGTGAGTGAGTGAGTGAGTGAGTGACAAAGTGATGGAGAGAAACATTATCGGAATTGGTGATGGGTGGGTGGGCCTCTCTCTCTCTCTCTCTCTCTCTCTCTCTCTCTCTCTCTCTCTCTCTCTCTCTCTCTGTGGTTTTGTTTGTTTGTGTGTGTGTGTGTGTGTTTGCTTGCTTGCTTACTTGGATGTTGGTGTTTATTCCTTTTTGCATTTTGATGTTTGTGGTTGTGTGCGTATGTGTTTGTTTGCTTGTTTGAGTGTTCGTGTTTGAGTGGATGTTTATTTTGTTTGTTTGTTTATTTTGTGGGCACCTGTCTGTCTGTCTGTCAATCTGTCTGTCGTTATCTCTCTCTTTCACATTTGTCCTCCTGTTTATTCAGTCTCCCACATTCTCTTTATTCGAGGTTGAAATCGTGTAAATAACAGCCGCTGGTAACTCCTGTTTGTAATGCTTCAGACTATGTTTGTTTACGTAATGATCACCGCGTGTGAGTGTGTGTGTGTGTGTGTGTGTGTGTGTGTGTGTGGGTATGCGAGTGTGTGTGTTAGAACAAGAATTACGATGAGAATGAATTTAGTATGGAAATTATTGTCGTTAATGAAAGGACGGACGGACAGACAGACAGACAAGACACGGGAAAGAACAGAGGAAGATGGAGAAAAAAATAATAATCCAAAGAACAAACAGAAAATGACAAAATATCACAAACAAACATTCTATATTCCAGTAAAACAGCGACTCACTTTGCTGTTGTTGTATGTATGTGTGTCAAGTACAGTACCTTAAACGTCCCCCCCCCCCTCTCTCTCTCTCTCTCTCTCGCTGGTAATGGGAAGACTGAAAAGCTTTTTGTGTAATGAGTGTTTTATTTTTAAAAGAGTATTAAACCTCGATCTAAACCATTGTCGATAATATTTTGGTTCGTTTTAATTAATTTATTTGTTCACCATTTATAATTATTAATGTGTATTTGTCATTTCATTTGGTTTTTTTATATATAATTTGAGGTTAAAACTATTTTCCATTAGATTATTATTTTGGTTTAAATGGTTTATATACATATGCCAATTTTAATATTACATTTGTGTTGGTTTTTATTTGGTTAATAGATTCATCAGTTATCTTATTCATCATCAGTTATCTTATTCATCATCAGTTATCTTATTCATCATCAGTTATCTTATTCATCATCAGTTATCTTATTCATTGCGGTATTTCCTTATTTTTAATCGATTTATCTATACTGCCAATACTTCAATTAGATGTTATTGTCTTTAGTTATGAGCACGAGTTTAATTATCGGTATATTTATGATGGTAATAAAAGGCAGGAAAACAAAAGATATTATATGGAGTAATTTTGTCTCTCTCTCTCTCTCTCTCTCTCTCTCTCTCTCTCTCTCTCTCTCTCTCTCTCTCTCTCTCTCTCTTTGTGTGTCTCTCTTAATCCCTTTTTCATTCATATCTTTATATTTTCATCTGCATCTCTCCTTTACTGCCTCCACCCTTCCTTCCTTCCTTCTTCCCTCCCCTGTATCTCCTTCACTTTTCCCTTTACACACCCTTTCTATCCATCTATCATTTCAACTTCCTTCCCCTTTCACCATCCCCTTCTTACATTCTTCCCTCCGCCTCCTTCTCAACCTCTTATTCTCCCCTCGCCTCTCCCTCTTTCCCTATCCTCTCCTCCCTATCTTTCCATTTTTTCCCTACACCCACCTTTCCTTATCACCCTCCCTGTCACCTTCCCTCCCCCTCTCCCCCACCTCTCTCCCTCCCCCTCTCTCCCTCCCTCACCCTCCCTGTCTGGCCACCACTGTCAACAGCATCACCTGACACAGTATACACTACCTGGAACAAATACCTGTTAATTACACTACACAGGGTTTTTTGTTCCTCCTTAATCCTGGCATATGCTACGTCCCCTCCCTGTTATCCAACCGCTGACGTGCAACATTTTTCGCTTGTATCCTGTGAAACATATGTGTGTGTGTGTGTGTTTGTTGAGGTGTATGTATGTATGTATGTATGTATGTATGTATGTATGTATGCTTGCGTACGTGTGTGTATGTGTATGTATGTGTCAGAGGGAGAATAAAATATGACTTTGCCACAACCAGATAAGCACATGCAAATTCTAGCGTTTTAAAGCGATTACAGCGAATTATCACAGTCAGTGTTGGTTGAGGAAGGTGGGAGGACTACGGGGTGTACATGTGTTGTGTATATAAGGTAGAGAAAGAGGTGAGAGAACTTTCATGGAGTGAGAGAATGAGTTTAACTATTTACAATTCCTTAGTTTAGTACAAATATTGTTACTGTATGTAGTAGATTCTAGCTGTACACGTCTTAATTTAATAATAATAATAAGTATACCTATTTACTTAAACAAATCTCAAAAACTATTTTAATATTATGTTACAGTTTAATAGCTGTAATAAATTCTCTTTTATTTTGTGTACTTTTATTTTTAGTGGTATATTTTCTCGACAGTGTTTCTCAGAGTTGCGTAAGAGTATAATAGCCACGCAACTACTGCAGTAAAACTCTCCATTCTTTAGATATCTTCTTTTTATAGCTTTCGTTTATTTTTTGTTTACTGTTCCGGGGTGGGAGAGGAGGGGAGAGAGGGAGAGAGGGGAAGAAGGGGAAAGGGGAGGAGGGGGAGACAATGGGTAGGGAAGGGACGGGGAGAGAAGGAATTGGAGGAGAGGACAGGAAGGGAGGAGGAGGAAGGATGAGGGGAAGAGAGGAAGGGATGGAAGGAGGATCTGAGAGATGAGGGAGGAGAAAAAGATGCTGGGAAGGGAAGAAAGAAGGGAGGGTGGAAAGAAAGGGACGAGGAGAAGAGAGGATGGGAAGAAAGGAAGAGAGGAAAGAGATGGTGAGAAGAGAAACGTAAGAAAGACAGGAAAAAAGGATAAGGGTAAAGAAAGGAAAAGCACACGAGACGGAGAAGCAGAGAAGAAAGGAAACTAGAAGGAAAGAGAAAATGTAAGAAGAAAAGGGAAAAGAGGAGAGGAGAGAGGAAGGTAAGAATGAAAAGGAGAAGAAGAGGGAGGAGAGAGAAGGAAACAGGAAGAAGAGAAGATATTAATAACTCTTCCAGCCTATATACTTCGCTATCCACCAATACCAACACTAACATGAAAAACACAACACACTCCTGGTTAATGAATGGATGAATGTAAGAGATGAATATTAATCACCTTGTATAGATCTAAAGTAAAATTGTAAAATACTCCTTAGAAGAAAAAAAATTAAATAAGATATAAAAGTTTAATAGGAGATATTATCTAGAGCTTTTCCAATATCTGGGTCTGAGAGAGGTCGCCACCCCCCCCCCCCCTCCCACAGAGGACTATCAGGGGGTAAAAAGAGGTAGATGGAGGTAGAGAGAGAGAGAGAGAGAGAGAGAGAGAGAGAGAATAATAAATAAAAACGAAAGTAAAAAATAAAAAAAAAACTACAAAAATATGAAAACGAAGATAAATAAAACGAGAGACAAACACACACGCGCACACACACACGCACACTCGCGCACGCACACACACACACACACACACACACGTGCCATCGCTACTCTAATTGTAAAACCCGATAACACAAACCTGATATAAATTCAACATGCATATTCATTTCTCCAAACATCTATATATATTCATTTTTCTCCTTAGGGAATTAACATATTCATAACACATTGAACTCCCATTAAAGTGGAGAAATTATTCCATTTTTATCGAGGAATGATAAGAATTATTTGTTGTATTATATTATTAAAGTGAAAAAAACTAACAGTTACGTAACAGTAACAAAATAATGCTCTACATATTATTATTATTGTTGTTGTTGTTGTATTGCTCTTATCACTAATTCTTTAAATCATGTTGTTGTGTTTTTCAGTTGCAAAAAAAAAATATATATATATCACACACAGGATAAAAGATAGGATAGTTGTAATGCTTCCTTCTGTGGTGTGTCTATATGTAAGCAAGTCGTGTGTCAACGAGAATCCAATGGTGATATGGTTACACTACTGATATTGACACACTTGAAAACTGTTAAATAAAAAGTATATACTTCGTTAAACAATTACATCGTAACCATTAACCTTAATCTATATGCATAGAAAAATTAAATTCCCACAATGTCTTCTGCAGCTTATTTTTACACGTAGGTCAATGATAATGAGAGGTAACACCATACAGCAATAAAACATTTTGCCGGGAAAAACACTCGTACAGTAAATGGGATTAAATATTCAGGTGTAGCTAAAATTTAGGTTAGCAAAACACACCAGTTAACTATGTTTTTCGCACGTGAGGTTGGATATAATAACAACATGTACACGACCATGTGAAGAGGACAACGTTGATAATAATGGTATTTTGGGAATGTTTCAGACCCTCAGCTTCACATTAGTTTCCCCTGCATCTGGACTGAGTGTTGTGTATGAGTGTTTATGTCTACGGAATTTACACTGTCTTTTGAGGTTATGTAATGCTTGATCACAATGATTCTGACACGAATTTAGCATCACCGCCGTCCACCGTCACTGAACCTTATCATGTGAGATTGTGTTTCTTAGATGACTCCCTAAAAATCTCCGCCTCGCCTCACACTCTCTCTATTGCCTCGAGTATCGTCTGTGAGTGGAACATTATCACTGCTTCAGTTATTTGTCACAATATACGTTGCCTGGTTCATTAACATTCAGATTATCACGAGTTTTATCTCCTGAAAATCTAGTGTTGATGTCAGAGTTAATACGATACTGATGGCATGTGGATAGTCCGTGTGTGCCGATAACTTAGTCCTGTTCTAATTAAAATACAGACAACATCAGGTCCAGTAAATACATGTAACACTCACAAAGCTTCCTCTCTCTCTCTCTGTTCCCAGGCAATAACGTCAGCTCTTACATGCAGAAAGTATTGCCCCAACTTCATACGCAATTCTAATCTCTATGACAAGAATGTTTGGTATTTAAAAAATGTCGACAACGATTACACTCATATCATTAATTTGTTCTAATTATGAACCATTAACAACCTGCCTGAGCTGCATGTGATACGTTGACAAAGCTAACGAGTCGTGTGATAGTTGTTTAGTATACGCGAGTCCTGGTCGTTTGGTGTACAATTTACAGGTCTCTTCGTTAATGAAACAAGAATAAAATACATGTGACTATTACCCTCCTGATTGGACAAGTTACCCATATTATTTACCTTTAGTTTACAATTTTCAATCATAAGTTATTATTATTATTATTATTATTTTTTTTAGTTCCTGTTATGGTCACAGGGGCCAATTAGGTTTGGGAATAAAAATACACAGATCGGTTGTATTTTCAGCTTAAAAGTTAGTCAATTATTCCTTGAACCGGTATGTATAAATTGCTACATTGTTGATCAGTCGTTATAACAAATTTTTGAATAGAAAAACAGATTAATATGAATACTTAATTAGACCGATTAAGGAACATGCAATAATAGGATTCTTATTTTAAAACAAATTTGGTCACCGTGTTGCTGTTCTAATGCTTAAATGTGTGTATATATACTAAACTGGTATAAGATAATATGATATACAATCCCCCTCATTTCTTGAAAACAAATAGATAAATAAAATGAAATAAATAAAACATAAGAATGAATACCTGACTCATATTCTCATTAACTCGCTTCAGGTAATGCCTCTTAACACGCACCTACAGTATAATGAGATGACAGGCAGCAGTACAGTCCTACCCGCTCACCCTCACAACACAGTAATTGAATGTAATACAATTTTACTGCCCCAAAAATGTATATTAAATTAGCCATTATATACTGAGGTAAGGGAGGCAGGTACAGATATAACAGAGCTAACAAGGTCATGGAGAAATAGTTAATGCTTTATGTGAGGGGGGTAACAGGAGTGTGACCCCAGCACACCTGTGAGAACTACCTGAATAATGTGAATAAAGTAAAGTATGAATAATATATTACACAGCTGTTATATCGTTATAAGAGCAATTTATATTTATCTAACAGCTATTTATAGTGTCATGAATATAGTTATATAGCAACCAATAGGAGAACTATAAGGAGTAAAAAAAAATAAAAAAAATTTCAGTAAATAACCATTGATTTTACACACACACACACACACACACACACACACACACACACACACACACACACACACAGAAAAAGATACATATTAAATTGAATTACAGACACAATAACGCATGGCTGACCTCTGAATTTTCTGCCAACAGTCAGGAAAACCATGATAACTTTGTTGGTGTAATTGATGGTGAAGTTTAAGAGGCGACTAAACATCCGCCGCGTTGGTGAGTTACAATGTTTAGGTTAGTGAGTCACGATGTTTAGGTCAGTGAGATTACTTCCACCCCAATAAGCTTGTAAAAAAAACACCTCAACATCAAAGCATAAATCTGCTTAGTTATACATTACGTGAATACAAAAACAAACACATTTTACATTACGTGAAGACAAACAAAATATTATACATTACGTGAAGATAAAAACAAACATTTAATTACGAAAAAAAAGAAACCACATCATATTGCCTCACGTTCTTGATTTACTTATAAAAGCCGATAAAAAAAATGAATAAAATGAAGGATAAAGCTTACACTACCAGCCTTTTAGCCGGGGACTCTACAACCTTTGACTAACCATGTGTAAAACCAGGCCGCTTTGATACCCAACTCAACACACACATTCCTTCTCTAAGTTTACAGTCCAGATTTATGATTAGAAATTCGTGTATTTACGCCGAGAGTTGGGATATACATGTGAAATAACAAGAGTGTATGTTATTTCTCCACTGGCAAAACATCACACATACACACTGTTAGTCTTAATGGAGATTCATAAACAGAGTTGTGTGTGTGAAGAACAACATTTTAATACTGTATAGTCTATCCCCATTAGTTAGTAGTATCTCTTCTTGCAGAGGAATTCCAGGCTTTCATAGGTGTGTAAAATGGTGTTATATGAAACTTATTTAAGGAGATGTATTCTTTAAAGGGTATATTGTATGTTTCTCTATACATTTATACTTATCTAAGACATCGAAAATCACTCGGGTCTCTAATGTTAACTGTGAACCTTTAAAATGACCTCTGACACGAAAATGTACCTAGGGAGGAGAGATATATTTCTTCAGCACAGGAGAATTTTTAGACGATAAGAATTTAGAATCTCTCAAAATTCAGAGATATACATAAATATATTTCTTCTATAAAATCAAAGACACCTAAAAAAGTCAAATTAAGAACCATCTAAACAAACCAAAAATGTGAAAAATCTAATAGAAAAATCGATAAATCTAAAAAAAATCAGAAACATTCTAAAAAAAATCAGAAACATTCTAAAAAAAATCAGAAACATTCTAAAAAAAATCAGAAACATTCTAAAAAAAAAAAATATCTCCCAATACCCACAGTTTCACCCTCGATTCTTCTCTTTCTTTTTTCCCCTATTCACCCCTCCGTCCCTCCCTTCCCTCCTTCCCTTCCCTTCCCTCCCTCCCTCCGTCCCACACAAACCCCTCGACTCGGGACAGTAAGAAAAAAAAAAAAAAAAAAAAAAAAAGTCCTGATACAAATGGTGACCCGTCCGTCCGTCCGTCTCTCTCTCTCTCTCTCTCTCTCTCTCTCTCTCTTAGAAGTCCCCGTTCGTGCAAGGTGGCTAAATTGATATCGAACCCGTCACAAATTGCCTGACCAGGTATTTGAGGAATGTGTGTGACGAAAAAAATAAAATAAAATAAAGGTTACAAGAATTGGACGAATGAAAAGGAGAGGAGGGAGAAGGGTGAAGATGAGAGAGATTTTGAGAAGGGAAGAGAGGAGATAGGAGGTCGAGTACTGAGAGGGGTCCTGGACTATCCTATCTTACGGTTTAGTTGAAGTTTGTGTTTTGCAGGTAAATACTAAAGGTTAATTAGGTAATATTTTGAGGGGGATTAGCATTCACGTGCACACAAACACGCACACACACAAACTTACACACTCACAATCACTCAAACCCACACTCACACACACACACACACCCACAATGAGCCACTCGCACACACACACACACACACACACACACACACACACACACACACAAACTTACACACTCACAATCACTCAAACCCACACTCACACACACACACACCCACAATGAGCCACTCGCACACACACACACACACACACACACACACACACACACACACAAACTTACACACTCACAATCACTCAAACCCACACTCACACACACACACACACCCACAATGAGCCACTCGCACACACACACACACACACACACACACACAAATATATACACGGAAGTAAATATCAACTCATTAATAGTTCTTTAAAAAACATCTTATACAGATTTCCAAATTATAAAAAAATTCGGCAAAACTTTCAAATTATACCGAAACTGATAAACGTTTTTACACAAGTTAAAAAAAAAAGTATATATCAAAATACCCAGAAAAGATTAACTGCATTAGCATTTTTCTTGAGTTTCATTTAATAGGAATTATAAAAGCAGAATTTTAAGAAGAGTAAATGAAGCAGATTATTAAACAAAATTATTAAAAATCATTAAAAAGTATTAAAATTATTAACAAAATATAAAATAAAAGCCGACATACTACAGGGCGGTCGTTTGGGTCGTAATCTGTATTGAGTCGTTATCTGCCCTCTTGAGATAATTACGATAATTATGATAATTTATGTAAATGTTAATTGCACAGGCCTCAGGTATCTCTTCTCACAGCCAGGTAGTGTTGTTCTGCACCTACTAGTATGTATGTATGTATGTATGTATGTATGTATGTATGTATGTATGTATGTATGTCTCTCATTACCCCTCCCTCTCCCATCTCCTTCACAGCATCCTACACAACCACGACTAACCCTTCCCAGGCAGTCAAATCTACTTACAACATGCTAGACACGTGTTAATTTAGTCTCTACATGTACCACTTCTACCACACACAGCCCCCTACACTCCTTGGTCTAATGGCTCCTTGAGTGGGACTAAATGGCTTGGCTTACGCATTCATTAGTGGCATAGTGGTGGTGGTGGTAGTGGTGGATGGAAGAAGGAGGGGGAGGGGGGGTAGCACGTAGCTTTGTCATGACCCGGAGAAATAAAAATCAGTGCTTAAATGAAGATGGAAAGTAGCAAATGGTGATATTATTATTGGGAAAGTGACAAGTGATGGCTATTCATTGGTGCGAGGAAGTTACAAGTGGCGAATAAATTATAGGTAAGTGACAAGTTCGTGATTAATGGTAAGAGAAATGACAAGTGGTGATTTAATTATAGGGGAAGTGACAAATGGCGAATTGATAAGGGAGTAAGTGACGAGTAGCGATTTAATTATAATACGAGTGACAGGTGACGATATACAACACACAGTCACGAGTAACGATACATTACACACACACATACACACCCACCCAGCCACGACCTGCAGAGAGAGGTGACAAGCGATACGTGGAGATTAATTAGATATACAGTATATCGTGAATCAGACGAAACAACGGTTATAAGTATCGTTACTCAAGGGATTAAGGTCATCGTACTCAAGGGGTTAAAGTCATCGTACTCAAGGGTTAAAGAAAGGGGGGGTGTACCTCTATTGTTCATCTCCTTTATTTTTCTCTTTGTATAACGTAGACTCCCAAAACATCATTTATGGGCTCCGTCTATGGGGCATGAAGGGCCATTAATTTTACTCCCTCTTGAGGCGAAAACCACAGATGACTTGGGTGAGAAAAGGTTTAGAAATTAATAATAGTTTTTCAAGAGTTTTGTTAGAGGTGAAAATATGGAGTTTCGTGAATAGGAATAGGAATGGGAATTGGACATCAGGGAGGTAGTTTTCAGAGGCGGGGCAGACGTGAAGGAGAGATGTAGTTAGGAGTGGGAGTTATTGTCGTAGTTAGGAATGGGAGTTATTGTCGTAGTTATGAACGGGGAGTTATTGTCGTAGTTAGGAACGGGGAGATATCGTCGTAGTTAGGAATGGGAGTTATTGTCGTAGTTAGGAACGGGGAGATATCGTCGTAGTTAGGAATGGAAATTTTTGCGAGTTTTTGTCGTGGTTAGGGACGGGGGGACTAATGTATGGTAAAGCCAACAGTATTAAGGTGACAGGTGGTGTATATTTCTACATAATGTTCGTCAATAAAGTCTACCAGGGCAAGTGTGGACGCAAGCAGTAAATAAAAGATAATCTTAGGGGGATTGATTTAGAGGTCATTCACAACCAGTACTACACTATCAACCACTACCTACCACCACTATCTACCACTACTAACACGCCTACAACTATCTATCATCACCTACCACCATTACCAAAACCACTACTACCACTACCTGTCACCACCACAAATCCCACCTTATCCCTCAGGTAGAAGTGGGGAGATGGTAGCGAGAGGGGCTGAAGGGAGGTGGTAGCGAGAGGGGCTGAAGGGAGGTGGTAGCGAGAGGGGCTGAAGGGAGGTGGTAGCGAGAGGGGCTGAGGGGAGGTGGTAGCGAGAGGGGCTGAAGGGAGGTGGTAGCGAGAGGGGCTGAGGGGAGGTGGTAGCGAGAGGGGCTAAGGGGAGGTGGGAGTGAGAGGGGGCTGAGGGGAGGTGGGAGTGAGAGGGGCTGAAGGGAGGTGGTAGCGAGAGGGGCTGAGGGGAGGTGGGAATGAGAGGGGGCTGAGGGGAGGTGGTAGCGAGAGGGGCTGAGGGAGGCTAGCTGGCAGGATCACGCACCAGGAAGAGCCTTAAGGAGCGAGGGTGATGACAAGTGCGTCCGGTCCCCTGTGTGGGTCTGAAGGCCTCTTGAACCTTTACCAGTGTGTGAACGTGTTTGAGTGTGCGTGAGTGGTAAAACGAGGACCGTGTCTGTCTATCTGTCTGTCTGTCTGTCTGTAATGGTCAGCATACTCGTCTCATAAGCATGTGGGCACGGGTTCGATTCCAGGGCAGGGTGAACTATGAGCAAGTTTCTTTACGCCATTTACCTGTTTATCCAGTAGCGATTGGGAACCTGGATGTTATCGATATGCTGATCGTGTTCCGGGGTAATGGTTTGTTAATTTAGACCTATTATAATATGAGGTTATTTAAATCACAGACTTGGTACATTTAAATCACAGACTTGGTACATTTAAATCACAGACTTGGTACATCTAAATCATACAGTCGGACACGCTAAATAACACACCTAGATCATCTGAATCACATATCAAGAATAAATACTCCTGTTCAACTAAATTACAACTTTGAATATCTGGGTCACTCACTCGAAGCTACTATATATCCCATCTTTGGCCTCTTGAAATTACACATTCAGGCCACACGTAAATCACACCACGAGAACCATTAGAAACACAGCATTGGGTCATCAGAGTCGCCTCTTTGAAGACAGGTACACACATTCATTCACCTTAGGTTAATATATCATAGCGTGATAGGTGGCTGCTCTTAACATTCCCGTGTGATAAATCATGAACGTGGTTTGTGGAGATGATGACAGAATACACCATTACCAGTTGACGTTGTTAATGGGGTACGTAAATAACCTTCATAGTACAGAATGGGGGATTAGTTAGTTGATGGGGGCGGCCTCCATAACACCCTCTCTCTGTCATCACCATAATGGGGACTTTATGTAAGCATTGACGATTTTATAACTTTTTTATTCAGGAGGAGTTTAAATTAGTTAATAGCTGAGTCCTGTGTGTGATGCAGACTAGGGTATTATGTGAGTAAATTGAGTGCATCACTGTGTTTACTACCTGTGACACACTTTAAACAATAGGACGTGAAAATAGGTCCCGGAGGCAGTGTGGGTAGTGTGGACACAACTTAATAAGAAAGTACAGTTACACAAAGAGACGAGGAGGTAGTTTAACCGGTACTACAGGCTATCACCTTCATTTTCCCAGATGTAAAGATGGCACCAATTTACAGCTGGGTAAACTGAGGGTGAGGCTACACTAACCTGTGACCCATCGAACAGGAGGCGAGTATTGTATCCACTCAGCCATCACCATTAAAAACTACTAAATATAACTGACCAAGATGACCAAAAAATATATTGAATATAAAGTACAATGAAGCGTATAACACGAAATATACCAAAAGAACAAGATCTCCACAAAATCTTACTATAACAATTCCACAAAAAAAAAAAACAGTGGGCTGAAACGCGAGAGAAGGATATGTGTTTGAATACTGTTAAAGGAAGCCATAACAAACCATGCAAACAAGCTCACGAGACAGAGTAAAACACGAACTGAATCACAACACAGTTACACTAATGGTTTGTCCTGGCGATGGTAGACCCTGGGGACAAAAGGATGCTTGTTGGGGGTAATAGAAGCTACATTTAACAAAAATCTCACGTCTTTAGCTGTATAAACTGGTGCTAAAGTGTAGAGGCCCTTAACAGTTACACCCTTAGCTGGTGGGTTGTTGTAGGTGTATAAACAGATGTAAAGGTGTAAAAACTGCCCTCAACACATGACTTAAATCCTGGTGTCAAGCAAAGAGCCCAGGAAGACCGGGTAATTCTCCAACCGCACTGGCTAATTAGTATCTATGGCACCCAAACTTCGAATCGAATCACATCCGACAGTTACTCGTAGAGAGAGAGAGAGAGAGAGAGAGAGAGAGAGAGAGAGAATGACTCAAAGGAACCAAAACAAAGACCCATCCTCACTGGGAACCCAAACCTGGTCCTCTCGCTTGTAGGTGAAACATAAGAACCACTACGCCCAGAAAACATAAATAAGGAACAACAAAGAATAATACACTAAAAGACTATAGAATCGAAAATAAAAAGAAGAATGAAAAAATAAGCAAACAAAAGCAAACAAAATAAAAATATAAACAATAGTAGAAAATAAACAACACGAAAAGAAAACATCACAGGAGGAAAAATCTAAAATGAAAAGAGGAAAGAATGAAACAATGTGGAAGAAAGAGTATCGAGAGAAACAATATCACAGAATGGAAGGGTAACCAAGAGAGAGAAAAATATGAAACAATAAGTGACGTGCAACACCGTATAACAGAGAAGAGATAGGGGAAAATAAATAGAGAGAAAGATAAAGTATTTTAGGTGAATAACCAAATCTCGTTATCAATACACTAGTTTATATACACTATTCAAAACGCCAAATTACATCACTAAAATTGGTTTGTTAAGTTGTTGGTTGAAGTCACTCATGACGTTAATTATGCCACAGTTATTAATTATACTTTAATATAATACTAATAAATAAAAACACATATGTAAAAGTTTAATTATATCTAGGAACATTCTAATATCGACTACAACTACATGAAATACAGTCACAATATGTTTACTATGTTACGAGCTGCTAGTGAGTGTGTTTACGTTGGAGATATTACACCAGCAGATTAGTAATGGTTAGGTAAGGTAAGGTAAGGTAAGGTAAGGTAAGGTAAGGTTAGGTTAGGTTAGGTTAGGTTAGGTTAGGTTATTTAGTATGATATCCCCACCCCAAGTAACACTAACAATGACCTAACTCTCTCCTTGGGTTTTAATAATTTCCACTTTAAATCTACATAAATAGATATTTAGTTCATTTAGCTAACGGTGGGGTTAAGACCAGGTCACTGCCTCGTATAATTGGGAAATTTAGAGGAATATCGCTGGTGCTCACACAAACAACACCAGAGCCAGCCAGCCACCTCGTCTCTCTTTATTTACGTTTCTCCCTCAACAAACACTCGTAATATTTTATAAGCGATCGTAAACATTTCGCCTGTATTGCCATCCTTTTTGGGTTATTTTCACTGTTTCACACTTTTAAGATTTATAAGCTTGATCTCAATTTTCTTTTCACTACAGACAAGATTGATATTTTTCGTGAATTTATTTCGTGTAAACCGCTGCTCACAACAGTACCGGGTGTAGATATCATCATAACTCTGCTTCCTACCTACGAGAAGTCACACCACAAGACCATCGACGAATTATTTTGTTCTCATTAAAATTATCACCCTTGAAAATAGCAAACAATAACGTATGAATCAATCAGAATAAAGTGTCTAGCGAGCGACGGTCTCATAGCGGAGGTGGAGAACGACATAGCTACACTGTGAAGGGGAGCCTAGTCTAGTTTACACACACGGCATGCTGCTGGTGGTGTCAAAATTCATCTCTCTTGTAATTCCACTCACTCACCCCCACTCACTCATTCACCCCCCACTCACTCATTCACCCCCACTCACTCATTCACCCCCACTCACTCATTCACCCCCCACTCACTCACTCACTCACCCCCCACTCACTCAGTCAGTCAGTCAGTCACCCCTGTGGTACCTGGTTCTCTGTTATCATAATTCACGAATTAACAGGAAAGGAAGGGGAAGGAGGGAGAGAGGGGATAAGGGAGAGTAAGGAGGTAGAGTGAGGGAGAGAAAGGGTAAGGGAGAGTAAGGAGGTAGAGGGAGGGTAAGGAGGGAGAGGCAGGAGGGAGAGTGGGTAGAGTAAGGAGGCAGATAGAAAATAGATGAAAGGTAAAGGAGAGAAAGGAGGGAGAGTAGGTAGAGGGAGAGGAAGGAGGTAGATGGAGGGTAAGGGAGAGAAAGGAGGGAGAGGGAAGAGGGATAGTAGGTAAAGGGAGGTCACAGACGCCAGCATAAAACTTCAAGTCTGATGACACTCTGTGGTAAATTAATTTCTGGTTTTCCATGATCGAGGCTTTCTGTGTCGCTGAGTAGGATCACACAGACAGACAGACAGACAGACTGCTTGAAAGAGAGAAACTGACACATAAATAGTTGGACAGACAGACGGATACATTCTGATAGACAGATTAAAACATAGGCAGGGCGATACTGTCATCTGGGCAGACGGGTAAACAGAGAGGTTGATTCACAAGAGAGAGAGAGAGAGAGAGAGAGAGAGAGAGAGAGAGAGAGAGAGAGAGAGAGAGAGAGAGAGAATAGAACTAAGGAAAAATATAAAGAAAATACAAGACGTTTGAGAACACAAAACACAAAGAAAGAGAAGAAACAGAGTAAAGCTGGAGAGGAGAAAACGTATAAAGAAGATAACTATTAAAGTGACAACGAGAGGACTAAGAGATAAAGAGACGGGAAGAGAAGAAAGAGACGATAGGAAAATTTCTCTTGGTGTTGGTATCTCAAAATAGATACGTCTCATGTAAGTGTCCTGTTTGTGTTGTTGTTTTGAAGCTTCGGATGTTCTAATATATATGTGTGTGTGTGTGTGTGTGTGTGTGTGTCAAGGGGGGGAGGGGGTTGAAAAGCAGAGTACAAACACCAGCTGCAAGGTGATTGGTCAGGGTCAGTTGCAAGGCGATTGGTCAGGATCAGTTGCAAGGCGATTGGTCAGGGTCAGTTGCAAGGCGATTGGTCAGGGTCAGTTGCAAGGCGATTGGTCAGGGTCAGTTGCAAGGCGATTGGTCACGGTCAGTTGCAAGGCGATAGGTCACTGTCAGTTGCAAGGCGATTGGCCAGGGTCAGTTGCAAGGCGATTGGCCAGGGTCAGTTGCAAGGCGATTGGTCAGGGTCAGTTGCAAGGCGATTGGTCACGGTCAGTTGCAAGGCGATTGGTCAGGGTCAGTTGCAAGGCGATTGGTCAGGGTCAGTTGCAAGGCGATTGGTCAGGGTCAGTTGCAAGGCGATTGGTCACGGTCAGTTGCAAGGCGATTGGTCAGGGTCAGTTGCAAGGCGATTGGCCAATATCACAGATGAATTTCGAATCAAAAGACGACTGACCAAACTCATACGCAAGACAAACTAACCAGAATCAGTTGGAATGCGTTTTAAGCAAGAGCCAGTTGCAAGACGATTGTTTAGGCTTCAGTTGCAAGACGATCGGTGGGGGTAGGAGGGCAGGAGAGGGGATTCAGGAACCTCCCCTCGACTCGGTCCTGCCAATCTGGGTAGTTAGAGACCCAGGCGGAGGGCATCAATGTCTGCAGAAGGAGGGTTTATTGAGGCGGGTCAAGAGTGGCTTGCCAATATGTTAGCCTCTCCGCACGACTCCAGTGATCTGGGTGAAATGGCACGGGGGAGAGGAGGCCAGGGAGGATAAGACAGGCGGACTGACAGACAGGCGGACGGACGGACGGACGGGTAGGATTGACAGAAGGAGAGATAGACAGGGGGCCTAGAGAGAGAGAGAGAGAGAGAGAGAGAGAGAGAGAGAGAGAGAGAGAGAGAGAGAGAGAGAGAGAGAGAGAGGATGGAACCAAGGAGATAGCTGTGAGAGTGAGAAAGAGGAAGGGAGAAAACGTACCAAAATGAAACCTGCTGGCGTGACATACGAGTTTAAAAAGGAGGTGTTTGTTTGAGGAGTAAACTGCGTCACATAAAACACTAACAGAGAAGCTGAGGTACAATTCCTTCCCGGACACACGAAACTGGCGGCAGCAATACGGTCATGTTGTCATTATTCTCTGTTATTGACTTGAGAACCGATCCTACAGACATAACCGTACTGACAAAGTGTACTGTACCGTCTCTTGTGCTCTATGTCCAATACTTCTCTCGTTTTTATCCCCAGAAGTACTTTGTGCTAACGCCTTGTAGTCAATTTTAATATTGGTTTTATTGTCAATTTCCCTCTGAGTTTGGGTCTTCGTTGTCCCTCTACTCTCTCTCTCGGAGTGTTACTGAAGTAAATAATGATGAAGTTTGGCCATGTGGGGGTGACAGTGTGTGTGGGGGTGACAGTGTGTGTGTGTGTGTGTGTGTGTGTGTGTGTGTGTGTGTGTGTGTGTGTGTGTGTGTGTGTGTTGGGCCGCCAGTCGTGTTATTGCAGAGGTGCAACACATCAGGGAAATGTGGCCCATAAGTTTGTTATGAGCTGACTACGTGACACACACACAGTTATATGTATTTTAACTACTACATATTCTGACCTGTTACTATATTACTGCTCTGTTTAGGTATTAATATATAACAACAAATTAAGTAAACAAAGAGTAGAGAAAAATAAGATACTGGTTGCTAACTCTTCCACTCTCTCTCACTTTCCTCTCTCTCTCTCTCTTATCTCCTCGCTCGTTTCATCACCATCTGTGACTGTGGATACCATCTGGGCCCCTCCTTGACTGGTAGCCATCTGGTGTGTCCCTCATCTGTCTGGGCTAAATATACTCTCTCTCTCTCTCTCTCTCTCTCTCTCTCTCTCTCTCTCTCTCTCTCTCTCTCTCTCTCTCTCTCCAATATACAGTATGTATGAGTATATATGGTATGGTATATTTTACACATTACATATTTTGTTGGGTACTAATTGTAACACACACACACACACACACACACACACACACACACACACAGAAACTAACAGTTATATAAGTTGCTACAATGGACTTCGCTGGTCTTGGCTATTTTTAATTCATTAGCTGTAAAGTTCACCAACGTCTAGTCATTACGTCTTACTGTAAATGTGTCAAGAACAGTTTCCTAGTAAGGCTATTATATATACTATTTAGGAAAGGCTAGTTACACATCCCTGGTGTGTTTTAATCATGTTAGTTTGTTTGTCTATGATGTTAGTTTACCTGTGTATCTTGTTATTTTGTTAGTCTATCATGTTAAACAAAAATACCATTGACTTTTATATTCTATTTGTCTGCATCACGACATCTGGTTGACTATCATGCCTGGTAATGCAACGATATATCACACTGAATCTCGCCTGACAGCCTAACATGAGTGCTAAAAAAAATAACATCTGGTTAGTTATCATGCCATATCCCCTATCCTAGTTAACATTACATCACGTTCATTATAACTCAATATTTTAAGGCTACTAAACACGTTCTTCCTTCTCCAGTGAACGAACCTGTGTACCTGCTCTTGTGAAACGAATTGCTAACCTTATCGACCAGAAATCATGAAGGTTATAGTTGTGTTAATGTCATCGTGGCGTTATATACAGACGTCCTTCCCGCTTATACAAACACTGATTCCTTATTTACAATTCAATTTTGCTTTGTTTTTTTAGGGAGTTTAATTTTAAATTGTGTCCTGTTTTCAGGTTGGTAATGACGTAATTAAATTTTGCTGTGTTGATGTTAGGGATGGTGGTGGTGGTGGTAGGTGTGGTGGTAGTGGTGATAGTGGTGGTCGTTGTGGTGATAGTGATGATTGTGATGGTGGTGATAGTGGTGATGCGTGTGGTGATAGTGGTGGTGGTGTAATGGTAGCGTTGGTGATGGTGATGATAGTGGTGCAATGGTGGTGTTGGTGGTAATAGTGGTAGCGGTGGTGGTGTTGGTGGTAATGAGTGGGAGCGGTGGTGGTGTTTGATAGATCTGCAAGTGGTGGTAGTAGTAGTGGTGGTGGTGGTGGTGGTTGAAGCAAGTAGTGGGTGAAGTAGCAGAAGTAGGAAGCAGATAGGACACCCGCAGACTGAGTCCTACAGATAAAGTTAAATGTATCGTATCCTTCAGAGCTCTACTAAATCGTCCTCCTTGACTACTGGCGTTGATATGAGGTGCCCTAGTCTATTTGGTTCTCTTCCTTGGGTCTCTTCCTGTTCTCCTTCTTGGGTCTCTTCTGGTCAACTCCTTGCTGACCTTGAATCATGAACCACCGATGTGATTGTCATTTTTGATAGAGTAAACAGAGCCCTTGTTATGTAAATCTAGAATGGGACTGTCTTCTCCTTCTTAAATTTCTCTTTTGTTGTTGTTTTTATTGATGTCGTTAGTCTTCTTCGCCTCAGCTTTCCCTAATATTTCTCTCTCTCTCTCTCTCTCTCTCTCTCTCTCTCTCTCTCTCTCTCTCTCTCTCTCTCTCTCACATAAGCAACAGCCATAAACGTAAACCAAGAGACCTTCCTCCAGTGAACAGGGTCTCCGGCTGTGGTCAGTACATATCCTCCAAGACGGTCCGCCAACCCGAGGCTATATGCGAAAAATTCCACATTTCTCCTCCCAGGTCGATGTGGCGTTTTGGCTGCCGCGGATTCTTAAAGATTCTAACGCTGCATTTTCCTCGTAGCTGGAGACGTAAGAGCCCATCTTTCCGGCTGGCTTCGGCTAAAGCACATAAATAACACGCAAAATGGCATAAAATATATACTGAGACTCTACCTTACTTGGGCGTGTATTTTGAATAAAGGATAAACATGATGATGAATATATAATGCTACTTTTTTCTGTGTTTTTTTTTTTTACTATAAGAATTATTGTATTAAGTTGGGACAAATACTCCAGTTCAGGGTTAATTCCCTTAAATACTGAGACTGTATAAGGACTTCAGAGTATCTAAATTCATAATTCCAAAATAATTTTTAATTTATAAACATTCCATGTACCACAACACCAGACTGAAGGCATTAACTGTACATCCAAGAGTAATATACTTTCGTTATGAGACAAAGATGAGAATTATGTAAGACAAACGATACTAATACATCAGTTTATGGAGTCATTGGTCACAAATGATGGGTCGTATCAGGTCACGATTCCCGGTAGTTCCGTGTTCTGTTATCCAGTCATGTGTCTCATTAACATACGTCTTATACAGGCTCCTGGAAGCAGCAGAGATAATCTTTGTGGTTATTTAAGTGGTTTTGTCTAGTGGATGGTATGATGATTCAGGTGATATCTTGGGTGAGGGTAGTCGGGTGTGGTGTTATGGTGAGTGTGGTGTGGTGAGGTGTGGTGTGGTGAGGTGTGATGATGTGTGGTGTAAAGATGAACCTCTCTCTGTTATCGCCACACTATAACCACCTCCTCCTCTTCTCTTACTACCACACTAATACCTCCTCCCTCACCACCACACCATTACCATCTCCTGCTCCCTCACCACCACACCACTACAACATCACCCGCTCACCACCAAACCATCACCTCCCCTCACCATCACTTACCCCCCTCAGCACTACATATATCAAAGCATTTACTCCCATCACTACCCATTACCATTGCTATTATTTATCATTTACGAACCCATAAAAGCGACCATTAGCACTTCTCTCTCTCGCTTTGGTTCACAGTGCTTCTGCTCCCCCCTCCTCTTCCTTCTCCCGCTCCTCCTCCTCTTTCTGCTCCTCCACCTCCTCTTCCTGCTCCTCCACCTCCTCCTCTTCCTTCCCCTCTTCTCCATCCCTCCTTCAACAACTTTCCTCTTCCTCTCTCCTCCTCCTGTCCCTCCTCTTCTTCCCCATCTCCCCTTTATTCCTCTATCCCTCCTCCCTTACCCCTTTCCTCTTAATCCTTCTCATCCTCCACTTCGATTATTCCTCCTTGCCCTCCTCACCCCCTCCATCCCTTTCCTCCCCTCTTATTCCTCCTCTTCTCCCTCTTCCTCTTTATAACAAATTTGAAAAACGAAATTATTTTAGGTACAACCCACAAAGAAAATATATATAAACAGTCACCTAAACACCTTTCACAAAATATGAACACCAAAGTCATCTCGACGCCAGGGTGCATGTTGACACCACCACACTCTATGTTGGGTAATGTTTTCCATATATCAGACTGTCAGTTTTGGTCAAGCTCGCGGTGTATATCGTGTTTGACCTCTATCGGCAGACAAGTTCAATGACCCCTCCCCCCCCCCCCTCCCCCCAGCAGCAGCAGATATTGCCCAGTACATTTGGTTGGGTGTTCATGTCAGGTCAAGTGTTAGCTAACCAATTCAATGTTTGATGTGAAGCGTCAACAACAGTGATGGTCTGTGTGTGTGTGTGTGTGTGTGTGTGTGTTGGAAATATTCTTTTGTGTTTAAATTTTCATGGTGGTGAGATAGAAAATTAACTTTCCTCCTCTAAATGACATACAACTCGTGTTAAGAAGGTCCATCTCTAACACGGGAGCTATTAACTATAACAATCTATAAAATACGGAAAAAATCGAATTATTTACAAATTTACGAAAAATTAAAATTAAGTACATTAATTAATTTTCCTCAATTTAGGTCCAGATTTATTTTTCATTCGTAATTTATTCATACGAAAAAAAAAAGGATTTATTCACAATAGAAAAAAAAGATCTTAACACCTTAGGGTTGGCTACCACAGCCCTCCACTCCGATTTTTTTTTCCTAGTTGTCTCTGCGAATCATCCCGAATTTTACACATCTCCAGGGACCACAGGTTTAATATCAAACGTTCACCCTAGTTTCTTCCCTCCCCTCACCCTCTTTCATTCAATTTCATCCATTAATATCTTTCCTATCATCCCCTCACCCCTTATATAACCTTATCTTATATATCAAACTATTCTAAAAGTATTTATTCATGATTAAAAAAATATGGTTAATAAATGAAAAAAAATAAATGAGTGATATAAAACCTCTGTAAATTTTCCTCATTCATGAATACATTATACTATGTGTGTATGTATGTATGTATGTGTGTATGTATGTATGTATGTATGTATGTATGTATTTTCTCATTAATATACAAAATTTTAATATTTTCTTCATTCTTATATAAAACATCTATTATTTTTTTTTTACATGTGACTGAATATACACCTGCTTCAGTCACACACACACAGACACACAACTGAATTATGCACTACAGTCTTACACACAACCAAATGTTTCAATCATACACAGAGCTATACCTTCCACACGCTTCATTCGTACACACAACCATACATTTCATTCATACACACAACCATACATTTCATTCATACACCAAACTGCATGCAATACTGTTAATTATTTTACACCTACAGTTTATACATCAGTGAACCTACCGGGACCTTCCATTTTATTAAACCAAGTGAAAAAACACATTTATCACACTCAAAACAATTTCACGAGGCAATAAACACAGAAGCGTCTCTCTCTCTCTCTCTCTTTCCTGTAAAATTTCACGGTTTATTAAATATGTCGCCGGAAAAATGTATTTGATATATTACAGGCAGCGTACCGGATTTATTCTTCCTGGAGGGAGTGACATATGTGAATAGTGGATACACAACAACAACAACAGTAGCAACAGCTAGCGGCGGCGGCGGCGATGAAGTGGTGTTGGTGGTGGTGTTTATGGGCGGTGGTATTGCTAGTAGCGGAGGTAAAGGTGATTTTGTGTTTACTAGTAAGCCAATAGAAAGGGATTTGGGAAAGACAGAGATAAAGATGAAGAAAAGTAAACAGACAACCAGAGAGAGAGAGAGAGAGAGAGAGAGAGAGAGAGAGAGAGAGAGAGAGAGAGAGACCCTCTAGCCAGTACCACCCCCTATGTTATCATTTGAGTCACCAAGATGGACAAAACAGGTGTCCCCCCCCCTCTCTACATTATTCCAATACGTACCAACACCCCGCCGACCTCTCTACTGTCAACACATGGGGGAGATAGCCAACTTTTTCCCCGTACTGTTGTTAGTATTGTGGCCCGATTGGACGATATTTAAGCTGCGTGTGTGTGTGTGTGTGTGTGTGTGTGTGTGTGTGATCAGGGAATGTTAGCATATAAGTGTACCTTTGTGTTGTGTGTGGATGTATGTATGTGGTGTAATGGTCAGTATACTCGCCTTACAAGTGAGCTGACCCGGGTTAGATCCTCGGGCAGGGTGAAACTATGGGCAAGTTTCTTTTTGCCATTTGCCTCTGTCTACCCAGCAGTAATTGGGAACCTGGATGTTAATCGATTTGCGGATCGTAGTCCGGGGTAATGGTTAGCCAGTGCAGTTGGGGAGTTGTCCGGTCTTCTCGGACTATTCCTTATCACTGGGTCATGCAGCTGTTAACTCAGGGTGTAGTTGTTGTGTTGGCGACAGCATGTACACCTTAAACAAATTCACGCCTAGGTGGCCCTTGGGCCGGCCATCCTCGTTACACGAGGGGTAACCATTATGTATGTATGTATGTATGTATGTATGTATGTATGTATGTATGTATGTATGCATGCATGTATGTAGGTAGGTAGGTAGGTATGTAAATCTAGTACATATGCATCTCTACTAATACGACTCTCACAGGGACAAATTAATTAACTTAACACCAATATTACAAAGAACACAAAATAATACTTAGTTCACTGTAATTTAAACAACTCAAAAAATAACATGTCAGAAGGGTGTACTGTATGTATGTCAGAATTAAAAGCTTAACGTTAAAAAGAAAATTAAACGAATGACAAAGTATTTGTTTTCATTTATGTATCATTAATAACAAATATAGTTTGTGTTTGATTGTCAATACCTGTGTGATCAAACAGTTGTATGGATATGTACGTTAAGAGACAGACAGACAGACAGACAGACATTGTAAGCATGTGTACGTCTGCGTGTTTATGCGTCTATGTATTAACAGCACTCGCAGATCAACTTTCAAAACAAGACAATTCCAGATACCTTTATACACACAAGAACCAAAAACAGCAAATACCTAATCTAACTTCTCTCAATTGAAACCCTCATCAATTAATCCAGAAATCAAATAGAAACCCCTCAAAGCTTATCCCTCACCCGCTCTATGAAGAAACCTCACATTGCCGATCAATAGAGTTTTTCTTAGTCCTTAAATACATCAATCAACATCGATGTAGATAAGGTTACCAACGAGGGAGACTGAGAGGAGATGAGAACTGTTCATAACATCAACTTGAGCCAAGTGAGAGAGTGTAAAAATGTCTCCCAGTTTGTGTCTCAGTTAGGACACCCGTTCCTGGGGTTGTTGCCTTAAAGCACAACTAAAAATAAATATGATACTGAGTTCTAATTGTATTCATTATCTAGATTAATTGGACACTAATTACAAAAAAATATATATATATAAATAATTAGGGATGAAGTCTTTGCGAATGTTATGGAAACGCTTTTATTGTTTTTTACCTAAAATAGCCAAAAAAAATACTAATCTTCACATTCGAAAAAGAATCAAATGAATTAGGTTTTGATGAAGAAACTCCTACATCGACTCGATACCCTGAAGGCAAGTTGTGTACAGCTTCCCAACAAGAAGTGAAAACTGAATAAACAATAAATTGAAGGAATACCTAAGGACAATTTGCATACAACCTTTATACCAAAACACGATAACTTTACTAGAATTTGAAGATAACTTTGAGTATTTTTTTTCACAAGATTAAATAAAGCAAAAAATAATAAAAAAATATTAAAACAAAAATATCCTTAAAATATCATACATAATAACTTTTATATCAACAGAAGAAAACAAACAACACGATGAACAACGACGTAAGAAAGAAAACGTTCAATGTTTTTGGGTGAATAACTGCTAAACCTTGCAGGGACATTCAGAAAACATTCACAAGCAGCATATCAAGAAACTCCTTTTACTCACTGGCTGGATTCCTGAGCGAGATCAAAAGGTTGGAAGCCTTAAATGTATGAATATTTATGTGGGAGGAGAGAGTTGGGTAGTTGAGCATGGAGTGTTGTGGGTACTGTAGGTGGGGAGCAAGGCTGTCACGTCACCCCCACACCCAAGGGCTCTTCCTCTCAATGAATTTATTTCACTATTACCGTCTGTTTCTTTTTTTGTCCACTTAGAACGAACTATAAAACGAACACACAAACAGTCTCTCTCTCTCTCTCTCTCTCTCTCTCTCTCTCTCTCTCTCTCTCTCTCTCTCTCTCTCTCACAATGATAAATGAGTCCAAGCAGAAATAATAGCATAATTACCTGAAATATATGCTCATTACCATCAAATTAATTACCGTAATGGAGATGAAGGTGTCACATATTATTCATGGCACAAAAATGCCTTCGAATCACAATCCTGTTTTATGATGCAGTTGAAATGGCGACGTAAATCTTCGTGTTTTTTTGTTCATTTCTCTATCAATAAAAGTAGTTTCATGTTTTTTATATGATTTTTTTTCTTCATATTTCCAAGTTGAAGTGATTTTATATATGTAGCCTGTAGGTCTTACTGTATGGACTGTAAATCAAGGTACATATTGTCTTTGTAGTGTAGGTCAATATATGTAGAAGGGCTTGTTTATGTAGAGGCGCTATATCGGTCAATATACTAAGAAACTGTATTTTTTTTCTACAGATTTAAATATTTTTGTAATGAGAAGTGAAATATTTAACACTTTAAGGGAACATTAATTTCTTATATCATTCCTTCCTCTTTAATATCATGTCTCGAGGTATATAATTTATTGTTAAAAATAAAAATTCGTAGACAGATCAATAATATATGAAAAATAACACCAAGTAAATATTACAGATAAATTATATACAATATTTCGAGACCTATATGAAAAGTTACCATTTGTTATGAGCTAAACTAGACACTGTTATTATAGTACGTGTAATGGGTCAGTAATTGAACCATCATAAAGAGTAAACTGTATGTCATTTGGAAGGCAATTACCCCCACCAGGAACCCACGTAAAGGAGTACTCAGGTGGTAAATACTTGTGATTGTGTTTAATGTTTGAGGGGGAAGACTTAACGCCAGCCTCTCAACCCAACGAGTGATAGTGAGGGAGAATTCAGGTCCCTGTATGATTTAGTGTTAACTTTAAATTATCACCTTTTGTTTACCTAAATATTTCTTGTCTGTCTATTATTTAGCTAGATTTTTTATTTCTATTTTCTATGGTATTTTAGTGTGTATTAATGTGATTTCTAACCACATTTTCCTATTTAAAAGTGTTAATGTCGCTGTTTTGACTCGGTAGGTAACAAATTCCCGCATTTGTTGTTAATGATATATATTTAAATAATTTCCATCACTAGAGTTACTTACAGCTAACAACGACCTCACTAGAGTTACTTAGAGCTAACAACGACCTCACTAGAGTTACTTAGAGCTAACAACGACCTCACTAGAGTTACTTAGAGCTACAAAGACCTCACTAGAGTTACTTAGAGCTAACAACGACCTCACTAGAGTTACTTAGAGCTAACAACGACCTCACTAGAGTTACTTACAGCTAACAACGACCGCAATAGAGTTACTTACAGCTAACAAAGACCTCACTAGAGTTACTTAGAGCTAACAAAGACCTCACTAGAGTTACTTAGAGGTAACAACGACCTCATTAGAGTTACTTAGAGCTAACAACGACCTCACTAGAGTTACTTAGAGCTAACAACGACCTCACTAGAGTTACTTAGAGCTAACAACGACCTCACTAGAGTTACTTAGAGCTAACAACGACCTCACTAGAGTTACTTAGAGCTAACAACGACCTCACTAGAGTTACTTACAGCTAACAAAGACCTCACTAGAGTTACTTACAGCTAACAAAGACCTCACTAGAGTTACTTAGAGCTAACAACGACCTCACTAGAGTTACTTAGAGCTAACAACGACCTCACTAGAGTTACTTAGAGCTAACAACGACCTCACTAGAGTTACTTAGAGCTAACAACGACCTCACTAGAGTTACTTAGAGCTAACAAAGACCTCACTAGAGTTACTTAGAGCTAACAAAGACCTCACTAGAGTTACTTACAGCTAACAACGACCTCACTAGAGTTACTTAGAGCTAACAACGACCTCACTCGAGTTACTTAGAGCTAACAACGACCTCACTAGAGTTACTTAGAGCTAACAACGACCTCACTAGAGTTACTTACAGCTAACAAAGACCTCACTAGAGTTACTTAGAGCTAACAACGACCTCACTAGAGTTACTTAGAGCTAACAACGACCTCACTAGAGTTACTTAGAGCTAACAACGACCTCACTAGAGTTACTTAGAGCTAACAACGACCTCACTAGAGTTACTTAGAGCTAACAACGACCTCACTAGAGTTACTTAGAGCTAACAACGACCTCTCTCTTATTTGTCATAAGTAAACAAACTCGGTTCTTAAATTTTTTATTTTTTTTATTTCTATCAGTAAAACTATTTTCTTATTTCATCTATCAATAAATATATCTCTTATTATTTTCCCATTACTTATTAAACTCACTTCAAGTTTATAATCAGGTGTGTGTACTTAAGTTGATATTTAACTAATTTAATCTAATTTAAGTATTAATTAGTTAAGTTTGTGACCAGAAGTCGTTTTAAATTTGTGTTATGATATAATTTAAGTGTTAATAATCTGAAAGTATATCTTAAGTGTTTCATCTTGTGACACTTGTGGCACTTGTTACTTCTAGCAAACAAACAAACCCGAATCTTACTTTTCTCAATCAATCATCAATCCTAATCATCAACTTCTCACTACCCCATCAACCCCCCCAAAATCAAATACATAATCCTATATTCTTATTCCTGTAATTACTGTAAAAAAAAAATAAGGCTTCTGACGTAAAATACAGACATATTTATGCCTCGGTGATATGCAAATTCCATCAAACTGGGGTCAGTGACGTGAGATAATTTTAGCGTCAGAGGGAGGGATAGGAAGAGTGTCAGGGAGTATTGTTTCATAACCGGATGTAACGAAAAAATTCTCCCTGTGTTATCTGCACTCATGTCATTAGAGATGCAAATACGGTATTCGGATTAATGATAATTATAATGATGATAATGACAATGATAAAAAAAAATAGAAGAATTAGGAGAATTGGGTTTTAAATATACACAGATAAGAAAAAGTAGTCCGCATGATGTATGACTTTAGACGTAATAAAGGGATATTACAGGTATTTCAACGTCAATATTCTTGTCTTGTCAGGGGGTACCAGGGTCAAACTAATGTGGATCCCTAACCTAACCTAACCTCGATATAGCTCAAATAAATGATTGTGTATTATCTAAATCGCAATGAAATATTTATGCCAGGATCCTCTTAAATATATGTCTTAATTCTCTGTCACTATCAGTCAGATCCTGTGCCTGCCTAATACAGTCCTCTCTCAATCTGTCTGTTACATTAGCTAAACAGCCTGCACCCTCTCTCACACACACAGACACAAAAGTTATAAAATTTGCTCCATAAGTGACAGCTGAATAAATGCTTTGGTTATATTGGGTGTGTACATGTGTGTGTGTTGAAGGAGATGTATGTGTTGGAGGAGATGTAGGTGTGTTGGAGGAGATGTATGTGTTGGAGGAGATGTAGGTGTGTTGGAGGAGATGTAGGTGTGTTGGAAGAGATGTATGTGTTGGAGGAGATGTAGGTGTGTTGGAGGAGATGTATGTGTTGGAGGAGATGTAGGTGTGTTGGAGGAGATGTAGGTGTGTTGGAGGAGATGTAGGTGTGTTGGAAGAGATGTATGTGTTGGAGGTGATGTATGTGTTGGAGGAGATGTATGTGTTGGAGGAGATGTAGGTGTTGGAGGAGATGTAGGTGTTGGAGGAGATGTAGGTGTGTTGGAGGAGATGTAGGTGTGTTGGAGGAGATGTAGGTGTGTTGGAGGGGATGTAGGTGTGTTGGAGGAGATGTATGTGTTGGAGGAGATGTATGTGTTGGAGGAGATGCAGGTGTGTTGGAAGAGATGTATGTGTTGGAGGTGATGTATGTGTTGGAGGAGATGTAGGTGTTGGAGGAGATGTAGGTGTGTTGGAGGAGATGTATGTGTTGGAGGAGATGTAGGTGTGTTGGAGGAGATGTAGGTGTGTTGGAGGAGATGTAGGTGTGTTGGAGGGGATGTAGGTGTGTTGGAGGAGATGTATGTGTTGGAGGTGATGTATGTGTTGGAGGAGATGTATGTGTTGGAGGAGATGTAGGTGTTGGAGGAGATGTAGGTGTTGGAGGAGATGTAGGTGTGTTGGAGGAGATGTAGGTGTGTTGGAGGAGATGTAGGTGTGTTGGAGGAGATGTATGTGTTGGAGGAGATGTATGTGTTGGAGGAGATGCAGGTGTGTTGGAAGAGATGTATGTGTTGGAGGTGATGTATGTGTTGGAGGAGATGTAGGTGTTGGAGGAGATGTAGGTGTGTTGGAGGAGATGTATGTGTTGGAGGAGATGTAGGTGTGTTGGAGGAGATGTAGGTGTGTTGGAGGAGATGTAGGTGTGTTGGAGGGGATGTAGGTGTGTTGGAGGAGATGTATGTGTTGGAGGAGATGTATGTGTTGGAGGAGATGCAGGTGTGTTGGAGCTATATGTGTCGTTAGATGAGATATTGGTGTTGAAGATGTGATATATTGAATATATTTAGATGTTATAACCGGCTATATGTACATAATAGCTCTAGAACACATATATGTATACGGTATATGTAGAGTATAATATGTATAAGTAAAACAGTAAATCTCTATTTTTATGAATCCTATTTAATAACTGGAATTCGACAGGATTGTTCAGGTAATCTCAGTTAATTCGTCTATTATCGAATTGCCTCCCCAATCCTGCCAATTAACCTGAAAATCTCTTGTACAGAAAAAACAAACAAAAAAAACAATGAACTTGAAACTTCGCCAAAAAAAGCAAAAAAAAAAAAATTGCTATATTTTGTCACTAAATTATTTCCGGTTTTTGTGAGGATGTTAAATTTTCATGATTTGGTGATGGTAATGGTGGTAGTGTTGGTGGTGGAAGTGTTGGTGGTGGTAGTGTTGGTGGTGGTAGTGTTGGTAGTATTGATGGTGGTAGTGCTGATGGTGGTAGTGTTGGTAATGTTGGTGGTGGTTGTGTTGGTAGTGTTGATGGTGGTAGTGTTGGTAGTGTTGGTAGTGTTGGTGGTGGTAGTGTTGGTGGTGGTAGTGTTGGTGGTGGTAGTGTTGGTAGTGTTGATGATGGTAGTGTTGGTAATGTTGGTGGTGGTAGTGGTGGTAGTGTTGATGGTGGTAGTGTTGGTAATGTTGGTGGTGGTAGTGGTGGTAGTGTTGATGATGGTAGTGTTGGTAATGTTGGTGGTGGTAGTGGTGGTAGTGTTGATGGTGGTAGTGGTAGCAATATTGATGGTGGCAGTGTTGATGGTAGTAGTGGTGGTAGTGATGGTGGCAATGTTGATGGCAGTGATAATTAAACAATGGAGACAAATGGAAATAACAAAAACAACAATTACGGCTACAATAAACACGTACGAGTTTTATGAGTTAAGATACGATACATCAGATACACTTAACATACTATTGAAGACACGAAAATACAACCCGGATATCGAAGCAGCATCCATGACCTTCAGTTACTTAAGACACACTAAAAAGGTCAATTGTCAATAGTATGAAAAGGTCACCTCCTCAAGCAGTGTGTTGCTGTGGGTGGCAGTGTGACTTGTGTGAGTTGTTGTGGGTGGCAGTGTGACTTGTGTGTGTTGCTGTGGGTGGCAGTGTGACTTGTGTGTGTTGCTGTGGGTGGCAGTGTGACTTGTGTGTGTTGCTGTGGGTGGCAGTGTGACTTCTGTGTGTTGCTGTGGGTGGCAGTGTGACTTCTGTGTGTTGCTGTGGGTGATAGTGTCACCTACACACAGACGCACACACACACACACGCACTTAAACACAGTCGACTTTTGATAACAATGTTGAGACACAAATACCTGAATTCTGTTATGTCTCAGTGATTGTACATTTATATGACTGGAGACGAAGGTGAGTGAGAATAGTACACGACCTTAATGAGAAACTATTGGTTGAGAGACAGACAGACAGACAGACAGACAGACAGACACAGTACCATCAAGAGTTATTCAGTAAACCTTTAAAGTACACAAAGTTAACTAGAACTGTACGGTAATTTAACCCTGAAATAACAGTGTATCAGGTTAAGGAGCCATGAGATTCAGGTAAAGGAAGGACCAGAAGGAAGGTGAAAATTCCATTACCACGCGACTGGGGAATAAATCATGAGAAGGCATATAAATTGGATAGGGCTAGGGGCCGGGCTAGAGGGTCTGACCAGGTACTTCTGCCCACGACCTCCCGCCGACGCCATTATAATTGTTTACATCAAGGCAGTTACAGTGTGTATCGAGAATGTGTTTGAAACCTAATTTATGGCACCAATATTGATAATTAATATTCGAAATGGAAGCAGCGCTCAACTATCACAACAAAGCAAATATTGGACAATTTTGTTACATAACCAATTTATATTTTATTTATTTTGTGGTCGATAATATGGTGAAAAATAACATACTGGTTATTGTTGCTTCAAGGGACGTCATTATTAACGTTTATAGCCGAGTTTTACACAAGAGCTGCCACAGTAATAGTTTATAACTTATAGTATCGGGTAAATTAAGTTTTTCTGGCAACACTTGTTATAGCGCGTCTTATCCCCGCTTACACTATATTATATATCATTCTTAATCTAATATATATGTTAGTTAAAACTCGAAATAAGTCCAGCTTTAACTTGTTAAAACTAGAAACCACAAAGGCTGTATTAACTAGGCAAAACTATAGTTACACTTGAGGATGCTGGAGAAAACCTGAAATCCAAGACTAACTTATCATTAAAACTAATTTTAACTAAACATTTAAGTTAAGACTACAGTAGTTCCAACAAAAGCAGGGTGTGAGAAGAGCAATTATTTCTGGAATTACCGAGTCTTCTCAGTAACTAGGCACTATAACAGTTAGGTGTTGGGAAAACTAGTGATATTGAGGTGGGGGTGTTCACTGAGTGGTCACCATTACCCATCACATGAGCCTTCACTACTGGTGGTGACAATCTCGTCTGTCCGAGGCGGCCTGAAGTTACTGTGTTAATACGTTAAAAGACAACCATTAACCTGGTAACTAACATGAGTACCTTACACGTGTAGAGGAGCAGAATGTGTACCTAGAGAGAGAGAGAGAGAGAGAGAGTAAATAACGACCAGGTAGCGAGGTGTTTGTGTAAAGGTGAGGTGAGTATAGGGAGCGAGACCTGTTAAGATGAGAGGGTGTGACAACATCCCAGAATAAGGGGACAAGCAGAGAGGGGAGAATAAATGAGGGGGAAAAAGAAAGAACACGATGATGGAAGGCATGATAATGAAAATGGAGAGAGGGGAGACAGATGAGGAAAACAAGGGGTGGGCATAGTGGAGGAAGCGACAACTTTATCTCCAACGTAAAGTATTGAGGAAAGTGAGGGAGGGGGGAAGGGAGAGATAACCCCCTGCCCAGGTGAGGAAGAGAAAGCGTTGTGACATAATAAGAGGGGAAAGTGGTGTGAGGGAAAGGGTGTGTGTGTGTGTGTGTATGTGTGTGTGTGTGTGTGTGTGTGGTCGCAATAAGCTTAATATGTAGGGAGGATATTTGTCTCTTGCCTCTTTTTTTTTTGTATTTTCCTTTTTGTTTTTCCTAAATGGAGATGAGAAAACGTATACCTCTGACCCCACCTGACCTGACTTGACCTGCGCTATTAGTGTAACAGCAAATTTGGCGTCAATATTAAACTGAGACTGTACCGTGTACCTATTTCATCCCCAATAACTAGGAAAATGAGTATAGGATTTTTTTTTTTAAGGATTGGAGTCCTGGGTTAGTATAGGAACTGCAGGAGTTTATTAGGTAAGATACTGCTTTTAAGATACGTCGGTGGGAGTTAGGGACAGTGAGAGGAATAGAGTGGAAGGACAGAAATAGCAAAAGAGTTTGTTTGGAATTATTTATGGAGACTGAAAGGAAAAGAAAAATATTAGGAAAATTATATTACTTCGATTATGTGAAAGGAACAGAAAAGGTTTTAGATGATATGTCTAATTATATTGTGGACTACCAGGTATGACTGCGTGTTTGATTGGCACTCAGTTGGCCTCCACGTGAGATCAATTACCCTAGAAAATACATAAAAAAAAATTTGGTCAACATTGCTGGAAAAATTTTATGAAATTAAGGGGAAAACTAAAGTCTTCAAACTTGCTTGGGTGAGCGTCTGTATATGTGAAAAGACAGATCATCATTCATACATCTTAAGAAGATCCAAGAACTCAGAAACTGTCAATAGAAAAGAAGAATCTCCAGCACATCAAAGATGTTTACCTGGAAGTATTTATCCAAGAAACTTCCCTAAGATGTTGTTGCCTTTGGGGGAAATTCCTGAAATATTTCCCCCACTTGAGTCACACGTAGTACATTGTTGGTGTCTCAGGCAGCAGTTACGTACCCAACTAACTCCCTCACGTCGGTGTTGGGGAGGAAATATTTACCCAGAGAATTACAGCACTCTCTTCCTCTTGGCGACGATTAAGACAAACAAAAACACCTTAATTAGCTTCGTGTTGCGAGCACAGTTTTGTTGTTATCATGATGTACGTACGTGACTCTGTGTGTGTGTGTGTGTGTGTGTGTGTGTGTGCGCGCGTTTATCAGACGTTTACCTGAAAGCGTTTTTTATTTACACCAATACCATGACAATGAAGGCTTATAGGATTAATTTACATATAACATAAGATGTACTACTCCTCATCTTAAACCCATAAAAACATTGAATAACTGGTTGACAGGTTACATCAGTTTCAAAGATTTCACCACTTGGACTAAAAGATTTTGTTAAGACTCCAACTTTCAAAATAATACAAAAAAATAAACTTTCTCATCAACTTGAAGTGAGAAACAAAATTTACTCCTTACTGGGTTCCTCACTTGTACTACACAGCACTAAAACAACAGTAAAATATAACCATAGCTTTTGTTTGGTTTATATGGCTGTAAAAAAAAAGTTATCCTTCTTGGTACATAACTTCGTGTGCTGTAAATCATTCTGGTGTAAGTTTCCATCCTGTTGTCTTCAAAACCTTAAAAATAACGCGCCTTCTCTTGTCTGCGTCTCCTCTAACTTTCTATTCTACAGGTCTTCCTCGTACTCTACAACGTCCACCTCTTCCTCTACCACTTGTATTTCCTTCTCCTCTATAACCCTTCCATCTCCTCCTCAACACGCCCAATCCACTTCCCCCTTACCCTCCTCGTCCTCCTCCGCCATCACCTCTTCCTCCTCCTTCATCCGCCTCTACCTCCACCACTTCTTTGTCCTCCTCCTCCACCACCACTTCTACCTCCTCCTCCAACACCTCCTCCTCCAACACCTCCACCTCTACCACCTGATCTTAATCTTGGCTTTGTTTTCTTTTTCCTTTTTTCACGATAGTAGGAAAACTGGTCTCCAAGATCACTGCCAATATATCAGGAAGTTCTTTATAACTTGGTATGATAATCCTCAATAATCCTCACCCAATCAGCTCTCAACCCCAATAACCCTTCTCCCCTTCAGCTCTCTGTCCCATCCCTTCCCCCTTCAGCCCTTTATACAACCCCTTCCTCTCCCTTCAGTTCCCTGTGTCTCCCCTGCTGCAGCCCCCCTTTACGAGCCCCATACTCTAGCCCCTTTATCTGGCCATTTTTTTCTAACCTTTTCCAGACCCCTTCACCCCTCTACCCAGACCTTTTAATTCCTTCGGCATCTCCTCTTTGGTCCTCCCTATCACAGTCTTTCTGCACCCCCCCCCCCCCAGCCCCTCCAACTCCCTTTCAGCCTCTTTATCCCCCTTCACCAGCCCTTCCAATCTCTTCAAACCCCTTCACCAGCCCTTCCAATCTCTTCAGACCCCTTCACCAGCCCTTCCAATCTCTTCAGACCCCTTCACCAGCTCTTCAAGATCTTTAAGCGTCATTCTCCAGCTTCCCGAGACCCGTTTTCTAACCAATTTAGTCCCCTCTTCAGTGCCTCCAGCCCCAGCCCGCCTCTCTTACTCTCTCAGTTGGTGTCACCGTGAATGGTAATGACAACACTGGCGTGGCCACAACAGTAGGACTAGGGAGGGGATTATGGCCTCGTAATCCTGGGGCCCTACGGTCCTTCTACGTTACGTCTTGTCCATTGACACTGTTGCTTTAAGGATCTTTTTTATTTTTGTTTGTTTTGTTTTATTATGTCGGTGTTTTAAAGGACTTCAATACAGAGGGTTTTCTTCCCACGAAGTTTTGTTTCTGAAAATTTATTGATGATTATATATATATATTAACCTGAATACCTCCCCCCCCCCTCCTCCACACACATACACTCATATGTTGTGTCTTGTTATTGGCCATTAGACTCCTAGTGAAGGATTAAAACGCAATATACTATGAAGTTAAGTTGGGCAGATTTTAGGATTAAATTCCCATCATATTTATACTTATTGTGTCAGGCTATTGGTTGTGTAATATAGAATAATTTTATACCATATTCAGAAATTCACTCAGAAAACATTTTAACATTAAAAACCTTGGGTGAGATAACCATGTGTACACTATTTCGTATATTGTATAAAACGATGAAATGGGTCGTAATTTTCAAGTCTCAGTTACGATGTGTTTACGACCGGATTATATCTTATTGTGAGACGGAGTTTATGTGTATTTTAGCCTCAAGTTACGACGCATTCCACTTTACACAATAACAAACCTCTCGATTATTATTATTATTAAACGCTTGAACCTTGAGCATAAACCTCGTATCAGATAAACAGACCAACAGTGATGAATATATCTCAGCTGAATGTAATTCTTTGGTGCATCTCAGTCAGTCCTGCTCCCATGTCTCTTATATCTCTCTCTCGTGTGTCTCTCATGCCTCCCTCCTACCTCTCCCATATCTCTCTCATCTCTCTCTCCTGCTTCTCTCATATCTCTCTTGTGGCTCTCAATGACGTCAACTCTTACGTACTTCAAATGCGTCAAAGAAAAAATATATCCCTTCAATATTTATTTGTTGACTAATATATGTACTGATCTCACATAAGACCTTTGTTGTTTTAAGTGTTGTAATACATTATAACAACTAATGTCATAGAATATTAAAAAAAAAAGAGGAAGAGTCCCTTTTGTTAGTAAGAGAACCTACATTAATTAAAGGGATCACAGTGTAAATTATTCCTCTATTAAAAAAACACAGGAATAAAGATCTTTTATTAATATAGTTTCTTATATCCCGGCCTTAAGTTAATTGAACGAGGCTTAACCTGACCAAACTTACTCAACAGGCGACACACACATACAAATCAATTTCCATCACCGAGAAATTATTAAAGAAGATATTTTTTATGATTATTCGAAATATTACTCGGCGTCTAGGGAATCATGCTGTGTATTACGTTTTGGTCAGTTTATCCATCTCATAGGTACTCAATATAGTGATCCATTTACGTCTGGGGGGAACTATTAGACTATCTTCTAATATACTATAGGAATAGCTGTGTGTCTGTCTGTCTGTTCTGGGCAGCCGAAACGGCACAACGTTTTTTCATCAAACTTGGTGGAAAAATCGCAAAAAATTCGTAGAGTAGAACAAACCTGGTCCCATGTCGATGGTTTCTTTAGGAAGGCATTAATTAACCATTTTGTCGCTGTATGCTGTCAGCCAGACGGTGGTTGCGCGCTAGCCAAGCACGAGCGTTCAAACTTTTACCAGGCACGAAGAGCCCGCGATCACTTGTGTTTACTTATAGAGCAAAATTCACTCATTGTACAGATCGATGTTATACTGAATTACGTTTATTTTTCCGAATTATTTTAGTATTCGTGTGCAGGTAAATATCCATGCAAAGCCGGATAGTGGAGGAGGACTTAGGATCATGACGTTGTTACGATGATGAAATTCTGCTTGTTACAGCTGCGTTGATTTAAACTTGGCTGCGTTGTACAAGTCACAGCTGCGTTGTACAGGTCACAACTACAACAAATACATCACGTACCTACAACATACATCCTCCCCCCCCCCCCCACTGAGCCAAACGTTTATACACTACTCAAATCCCTCTCCACCACCTTGACCCCTCTCACTCACACACACACACACACACACACACACACACACACACACACACACACACACACACATATTACGCGGCACCTAAATTAAAAACCAGCTGGCAGGTCACAATTTGGGTTGACTGTCCACTACACACGGGGCCACAATAACACGGGCAAAATCACAGTGACTGAGCCGCTAACACGCACGTTAAACATTATTTGTCACTGAAACAAACGCAGAGTTCCCACCACTACAGCAAATTGTGTTTAATTATCAGTAATGGAAAATCACTCTAGGCCATTTGATGAATATTGTAGATTATGTTTATGGTAGCGAGAGTAAATATTCCTTTTATTATTTGTTCTATATTGAGTTTTTTCCCGTAATATTTTCCTGTTGCAAAAATTATATATAGGATTTTTTTAATGAGTTTGTATTTACGTTTCGATAAAATTAGCCTCGTGAAAAAAAAAAGGTGTGAAATATTATCTTCGAGGAAATAGTCTTCTTTAGAAATAGATTGAAAATTTGATTAACTTAAAAGTGGAAATAAGTCCTGGGTAAGACAGGTCTCTAAAATGGTGTTGAAAATTTGTCTGTAGAAAAAAGCAATATGAAATGTCTACATAATGACTTCAATGTATATTAAATGGCTTTATATAATATGCAATAATAAAAAAAAATGGATTGATGTGATAAAGTGAAATAAAGATTAAAGTCACTACGATCGTGGAGGGAATAATAGAACACTAACACCCCCACACACACACCCACACACCTTCACCCACACACCTTCACCCACACACCTTCACCCCTCCCACACACCCACCACCATACCAAATAAGATAACTCCCTCTCATATGTCTTAAAATAAACGACAAACACAACCACTCGTTTCCAAGACTCACAAGGAATATTTTTCGTCTTCACTGAACCGTCTCGCCTGCGTCCTTAGCTAAAAACTCCTCTAATTCTCGGTTTCAATTGCCACACAGTCTAATGAAATCATTTATATTCAACAAGGGCATCTTCTTGGGCATTAGTCACTGTCTCGTTTACGCTTTTCCCATTTCACAAGTCTCTTTAGTCTTCCAGCCAATAGGAATTCTCGTCTTAGCGTGACATCACATTCTTCACTCCTTCCCGCCTGCCTTAGACTGAATAAATACTGTAAACAAATGAATACTTGCCTACACATGAATATACCGGGTATGTATGTATGTATGCATGTATGTATTGCTTTTTCACGTATTATCATTTAAGGTTTTCCTGAAGGTAAGATCGTGTGTGTTAATTATCTTAATGCAGATTCAGTTCCTCTTAATGTAATTACCTGGACACGGTGAGCAAATTATTACCTGACTGTGGAGGCGCTTAAGAGCAGGTGTGAACATGAGGGATGTGACCTTGTCTGGGTAGGTGAAGGTAAAATATGTTGTAGTGGTGTTGTAGTGGTGTTGTAGTGGTGTTGTAGTGGTGTTGTAGTGGTGTTGAAGTGGTGTTGTATTGTGTGTTGATGGGTGTTGTAGTGTGCTGTAGTGATGGCAAGTGTTGTAATGGTGTTGCAATGGTTGTAGTGGTGTTGTACTGGGTGTTGTAATGGTTTTGTAATGATGTTGTAGTGGTGTTGTAGTGTGTGTTGTAATGGTGATGAGTGTGTTGTAGTGATGGCAAGTGTTGTAATGGTGTTGCAATGGTTGTAGTGGTGTTGTAGTGGGTGCTATAATGGTGTTGTAATGATGTTGTAGTGGTGGTGTAGTGTGTGTTGTAATGGTGATGAGTGTGTTGCAGTGATGGCAAGTGTTGTAATGATGTTGTATGTAGGTGTGTGTGTGTGTGTGTGTGTGTGTGTGTAGCAGAGACAGCTATCAGCAGGGCAAGGAGAGAAGAATCACTCTCTCATACACCACAAACTCCAATTTCCTGTAGAAAACTTTTAATGAATTTCCCCAATTTTTCGATGTAAGCCACGACCCCGCCCCCCTCCCCACCACTCAATCTTCCCCTCACCCTCCTCTTCCTTCCCCTCACCCTCCCCTCTGTGTGTCTCTACCCTCACCTTCCATCTTCATCTCTCATATTTATCGCCTTCTGCATACATTCCCCTCTGCCCTTCTCCTCCCCTCTGTCTCTTATCTCCCCTGTTTCTCTTCTCCCCTCTGTCTCTCCTCTCCCCTCTGTCTCTCCTCTCCCCTTCCTTCTTACCATCCCCTTCACCTACTGTACCTATCACCACTCACTCCTCCACTCACCCTCATTTCCCCTCTGACAACAAGGTAGAAGAAATCAGCATAGTGATTGGTTGCTGTGTGGTTGTTGTGTGGTTGTAATGGTGCTGTTATTTTTGGTTGTTATTGGTTGTGAAGGAAATTCTTAAGAGGCTGACAGTGAGCATAAGTTAAGGTTTACTGAACTTGTAAAACATAGAAGTAAATATAAATTGAAATTGTGTTCTGATTTCCCACTGTTTCTCCCCTATTTTTTTCCCAACATTTTGCTTAATTAAATAATCAGTACTTTGGTCAATATATCACCTATTTAGGCAACTCTTTACCAATTTATGTTATTCGTGTCCCAATTTTAATCCATTTATCATCCATTGTGAGTAATTTCTAACTCATTTTACCAAAAGGATCCCCAAATTGCTTTATTTTTAACTCAATTCTACTCTATTCATCACCCAATTTCATCCTATCAACCAATTTCAGTCCATTTCATAAATTTAGCTTGTAGCCTATTTATCATCCCCTTCCCAATTTTAGCTGATTTATCATGAGAAAGGTACAGTTCTCACAAAGAATTTCAGGAGCATTACCATAAATTCTGAGTTGTGTGTGTGTGTGTGTGTGTGTGTGTGTGTGTGTGTGTGGCAGTACATCAGCAGGGTGACACGGCACAAAGGTTCCCACTCTGCGTAATGAAGAGAAATTTCACACACAGACACCGCCTACCTACTTGCCTACTTACCTATCTACCTACCTCAATTCTCCACTCCTCATATGTAAAAATTCACTCCCCCCCCCCCCTCCCCCTTTCCTCCCTCCCTTTCTCTCCCTCCTAAACTGGATATATGAATTTTAGTATGAAAAATCCTAAGCCTTTCTCCTTACCCCTTTTTCTTCATATTTTTTCCTATTTCCCCCCCCCCCTTTCCTTCCCCTTTTTCTCCTCCTCCTTCCCTATTTCCTCCTTTTCCCCCAATTATCACAACAGGAATAATATTTAATGTGTGAAAATATTGGATATTTTGCGTTATATTACCAATTTATGACTATTTTATTTATTTTGTGGTCGATAATATGGTGAAAAATAACATACTGGTTATTGTTGCTTCAAGGGACGTCATTATTAACGTTTATAGCCGAGTTTTACACAAGAGCTGCCACAGTAATAGTTTATAACTTATAGTATCGGGTAAATTAAGTTCTTCTGGCAACACTCGTTATAGCGCGTCTTATCCCCGCTTACACTATATTATATATCATTCTTAATCTTATATAAACATAACTCGTGTCTTATATAGATATCGTAATACAGTAACAGACAGACAAACAGACAGAGAAAACAAGAGATGAAGTTAGAGAGACACGGAATAATGAGGAATAAAGAGAGAGATATAGAGATAAAGAATTAATCTCTCCTTCTCTCATGTACGATCAAAAGCAAAAGTCGGGTCGCGGTTTTGTCCGAAGATTAAATATAACTCGTGAAACATTATGAGAGCCCGACCACAAGGCAGAGAGCACCAAAAGTTTAGCCCTTTGGTATATGTTTTCACCAAATTTCACGACACGACTTTTGTCTTTCATTATACATTACCACCCACCAACACGTTTGCATCATTCAGTTGACAAACCTACAATTATAAACACTAATCATGGCAAGCATTATAGAGACACAGCAGTTCTGTATCGGTACATTTATTCACACCAACCTACAACAGGTGTGAATCAATTAAAATGATTTGCATACTGAAGACCATTAAATATGTGCTGTGAAATACTTTATACCTGTGATCAAGGTATAGTAGAGTGGTAACATGTTTGATGGTTGAATTTAAATACGTTATAGTCATTTATAATAAAGTATTGAGGAGCAAAATTCACAGAAGTCATACAGGAACGTCTTAAAGATGAAGTATATAGATGATATTTTTTTTCTACCTAAGGAATGCATTGTGTAAAGAATGTACACTGAACCAAAACTTCTCAGACACCTGGGCACACACACACACACACACACGATGGATGTGAGAATGAGTAGAATGGGCTTGTCATCTCAGAATGGTTTCAGATTCTTCATTCTATTTTTTTTCAGATTACTTAATGCTTATAGCGCTCGAGAATTTTTTTTTTTTTTTTTTTTGGTGAGTGTGTTCAGTACTGGCCATGATAAACTGCTACAATATCAAAACTTTGCCAGATATCAAACTTAAATACGGAAGGTTTAACACCATAAAACTAGGCATAGTTACAGGACTTTATGGGTAAAACACTTTCATGAATTAATCTAGTTAGGTGGATTTTTTTTTATAATTCTTTTTTTTTTTTACGATTTTCGCTAAGTATACCATAGTATTGAGGATTATGGTGGTGGTGGTTGGAGATGGTGGTGGTGATGGTGGTTATCAGTGGTGGAGGTGGTTGGTGTATGTAGTGGTGGTAGTGGCGATGATAGATTTGACTGACCGAAAGTACATGACCTTTCTCTCACTCCCACAAACATCAAGGGAGAGAACATGACCTTTCTCTCACTCTCACAAACATCAAGGGAGATAACATGACCTTTCTCTCACTCTCACAAACATCAAGGGAGAGAACATGACCTTTTCTCTCAACGCTAACTGGGAAAATTTTGTCTTACTCTTATATGTAATAAGCGACGTAAAATACCCGACAGTGAAAAAGGTCTTGTAAGCTAACTGAAAGTGGTTGTATTAATAACTGTTATGACGTAGTGTGTGTGTGTGTGTGTGTGTGTGTGTGTATGTGTGTGTGTGTGTATTATTATTTAAGGTGGAATGATGACAATGTCTTTTCTATAATCTGAGTTACATGAAGATATCTTAAAGGATCAAGTTTCGTACACACAAAAAAACGAGAGGTAAGGTAAGGTATGGTATGGTAAGGTAAGGTAAGGTAAGGTATGGTAAGGTATGGTATGGTAAGGTAAGGTATGGTAAGGTAAGGTATGGTAAGGTAAGGTAAGGTAAGGTATGGTAAGGTAAGGTAAGGTATGGTAAGGTAAGGTAAGGTAAGGTAAGGTAAGGTATGGTAAGGTAAGGTTAGAATCTCACACGGGGAAAAATTATCTAACTTAAGGACAATATCATAAAAAGAATAAACATTATGTGCCTCGATCCCAGACCCTCAACACCCGACGGCCACGCTCAAGGGTACACTATCTTTATCCCTGGTCATTGGAATCATCTAACCTAACCTAACCTAACCTAACAAACTTACTTCTGTCCCTCTTGTACTAGATATATGGTGGGGGGTGGAGGCGGGTTATTTGTCAACAAAGTAATTCACATAAAAATTCTGATGAAATTATTTAGATTAAATACACGTGATTAAATGATTATTAGAATAAACAAAAATACAGATAAATAAAATAAATATAATTATAAACTTAGAAAAAATCATTTACTATGTATCAATAATATATGGCAGTAACTCATTACCCATAACTTATATAAATATACTGTATATCCAACTTACGGTCAGAAATACACACGATCCATTAACACAAGAGCCATAAAATGTTAAAAGCCTAATAGTATGATCAGGTGTATGAGCATAATACATCCACATCCATCATCACTACAACGACGAATTGGTGGATACATTTATTTTTAATTCTCGGCCAAAAAATCATGTACAAAATCACGTACGAATAAATAACTTAAACGAAAAAAAACCGGACAGACTTGAGTGATCTGAGGCTCATACGCACCACCATCGCTCACGACTTCAGAATAACACACCTTTCTCCCTAATTAGTCTCACCTGATTACCCGCATCCTTATTTTAATTAAACCATAACTAATAATTAAACCATAACTAATAAATAAACCATAACTAATAAATAAACCAGAACTAATAATTAAACCATAACTAATAATATATCGTAAACTTTCAGAACATAAGAACTCAATTATCTGTTTATTTCCCTAGTCAGATCAACACGAACAAAAAAAACCAAGAGACTCTTTACTTAATAACTTTCTTAATTGAGTTGAAATTGTACTTACACATAAATTGAACTGTGGAACACCCCCCCCCCCCTCCCAAAACAAATGTCATTAACACCTGTTGAGGACCAGACAGGTGTTGTGCCTCAGTGAAGTGTAACAATAAAATACACCTGGAAATTATATACCAATCCATGATATAAAAAAAGAATTCATCATTATCATACATTCCATCATTTCATACGGTATATATTTCACAAGTTTTATAGTAATGTTGATTAAATACCGATATAGTGTATAAAATGGCGCAGTTATGTGTTGGCGTCAATCTCAATGGTAACTCTTGATGATATTCCCCCACCATATTGATGTAAGGTTTATCATTACGGGTGTAAATGATATTGGTGCATATGTTACTGCCGCAGATATTCCGAGCATGATTTTTGTTATCAGAGGCTTTATATTGGCGCAGATCCCATATTGGCGCAAATCCCATATTAGAGAAGTTCCAATAATTGTGTAAATCCCATATTGGCGCAGGTCCCATATTGGCGCAGGTCCCATACTGGCGCAGTACTCATATTGGTGTAAATCCCATATTATGGCAGTTTCCATATTGGCGCAGATCCCATATTGTCACAGATCCCATATTAACGCAGATCCCATATTGTCACAGATCCCATATTAACGCAGATCCCATATTGGCGCATAATACAGTCGTTATAATAGTGGTGCAGAAGCCTTACCTATGTAGATGCCGTGTTATTGTGGTAGTGGTGAAGTTTTTCCCGCTGCACCACCACCTCATATTAGCACAAATAGGACCTCAGCAGTGAGCGCATTCTGGCCCGCATCAAAGGCCGGGATTACACTCGGTATTGGATGATTGTAGACGACTCCAAATTGGCCCAAAACACATACAGCGACAATGGCATTTCAAGCATGTTGGAAAGGTTTCTGTATCCGAACACATACTCAATTTAAGGACAATAATAATTTCCAAAACAATTTTAACTCCAACATAACACCAACTCCAACATAACATCAACTCCAACATAATTCTAACTCCAACATAACACCAACTCCAACATAATTCTAACTCCAACATAATTCTAACTCCAACATAATTCTAACTCCAACATAATTCTAACTCCAACATAATTCTTACTAAAACAAATTCCAACTCCTATTCAATTCCAAGCTGAACATTATTCTAGAACAGGAACAAAAATTCGGCCAGATCACACAATATAACATGTAGTGGGACGTGAACATATTTAACAACGTGAACAAAGTTAGAGAACTAAAAAAAAATAAATACTTTTAATATTTACAATGCCCCAGGGTTTAGAGAGAGAGAGAGAGAGAGAGAGAGAGAGAGAGAGAGAGAGAGAGAGAGAGAGAGGGGGGGGATTAGAGATTGTAAAAGAAAAATAGAGAAAAATAAAGAGGCGAGGAAAGAAAAAGAGGAAGAGAGAGCGTGAAAGGAATAAAGAAACAGGATACGAAAGTAAAAGAAAACGAAAAAGAAAAAACGAAAGATAAAAGAAAATGAGAGAAAGAAAATGAAAGAAAGAAAATGAAAGAGAGGAGAGACACAGAGAAGACCTTTACGGCATTTTAGAGCCATAGTTAACAAACTCTGGTGCTCGTATGATACTTAAAAAAATTCCACTACAATACCATACCAATTCTATCACAATTCTCAAACAATTCTAATTTTACCACAATTTCAACTCAAACACCATTGTTTTAGCCAATAATATACGACTGTCTCGATTTTTTTTTATTCATAAATAGAAAAAAAATATTTAGTTGTTTCTTGTTTATTCATATACATAAAGGTGTTACACTAGATATACATAAATATACATAAAAATATACAACGAAAATATTACCGAAAAAAATTTAAACCAAAGAAATTTTTTTTTTTTTTTTTAAGATTAAAATTTATTGAGTTTGATAAAGTGGTGAATGGTATTGAAATTTATTATTAATTTTGTTTAAATCTTTTCAATTTTTAATACACCTCGTATTTATTGTGTGTGTGTGTGTGTGTGTGTGTGTGTGTGTGTGTGTGTGTTTATACTACAGTAACTTGACTCTGGCCACTCAAGAGAGAATAAGTTTACTTAACATTGGGTAGTTGTTCCTAAGTGTGTTGACCTACTTAGAGTACGATCTTAACGACCTCAGTTGTTGAGCCACAAACACACATACAAACAACAATGGTCACACTGCATTATGGTGAACAATGGCTCACGAGAATATTAAAAATATATTTAAATTAATCCTCTGTTTAATTGATTGTATTTATTTATTTATTTATTAATTTATTCATTCATTCATTCATTCATTTATTCATTTATTCTTTTATTTATTAATTTATTTATTCATTCATTCATTCATTTATTTATTTATTTACGTATTTATTTATTTATCATCTTTCATTGCTTAAACTTTCAAAATGGCATTGTGTTGGCATATATTATCAAACAAAACTAAAACTTCCAATTCTTTCCATTTCTATAACAAAAAATATATACACAATCTCCTGGCGCTTACCAATTTCACTTTATTACTTTAAATTGTATTATTAAATTTTAAAACAAAAAAAATCCTTCATCAAGATAAGAATTAATACCTATTTTAATTCTCGGCAAAATTTTAATACTTTTTTTTCTAATTTTCTTAACCTGAGTTCAGAATTCTGATTGTGTTCTCAGGTACCACACGGACCCTGGCCTCCACTATGGCGACTACCTGACCTCACCTGGGGAAAAGGTCTCTAATTAGCTGTCAGGTAACAAAGAGAATTATATATCAGTTTTATGTCAGAAAAGAATGTGAAATGTCATCTTTTCTTCAGTGTTTTGGGGAACTTTTATGACCTCATCTGTATTGCTTGATACGTAGATGTGGGTTAAGTATGTTCTTATGTTGATATATAAATACACACACACACACACACACACACACAAAAGGGATATACATACATACATACTCAGAATATATGTTTGAAGATTGAAATATAAATAAATTAAATAGGCAATACTTTATAATTGAATCAGCAGCTCTATAAAGTTTTAAAACAGCGCATTTATAGTCACTGTTTTCTAAGGCAGTATTACCATGACTTTGATTCCTCTATTCCTGTGGTGCTTCACTGTTGCTCCCACCAGCCTGTCTATCGAAACATTCATCTTTGTTATATATAATGATAAACGATAAAACTCTCCCGATTATACAACCCGCAGCACACAATGCCGGTAACGAGGAGCAATAGTGTAAACAAGGGTGCATCGATTACGTTACGTGGCATCATTTCATAACAAACACTCTAAAAGGCATTATATTTCACCAACCTGTGAAGCGGAAAATGTGTTCAGTTTTGTGTTTGTTTTATATCTGGTGATGCAGATAACTATCATCAAAGCCAGACAGTCGTTGTTGATGGATGAAGAGCACCACAAACGTATGGGAACGGACGGTCGGACACAACCTACCTACTCTTAATTAAATGTTTATATGAATTTATCTTAACTTGGCTAGTTCGTTTCTAAGGGCATAGCCGTAAGATCCTTGGTGCTGAATTGGAAAATAAACAATGACTCTACTAGCAATGGCCGATTGACATAGGTGAGTATTGAGCTAATTTTTACTACGCAGATATGACGGAAAAGAATTTGATTGGTAAATCCTGTATCCGTAAATTTTCTCTGAGGGATGATAGTGATGCTTTTCTGCCGACCTTGCAGACAAACAGACAGGCAGACAGACGCAGACAGACGCAGACAGACTTATCCCAGCCGACCATACTAAGTCGTTCCCGTTTGTGGTACATCATCATATAAACAGTTTAATATCACATCTCATATCCCATTAATTCCGGCTTTTTTACGGCTTTTATATGGGACTAATACCGGCTTTTGTATCGCACTTTTATCATATTGATTATAAAACGATTATTATCTGTTTCAATGAATTTAGTTGAATTTTATTATGAATCGACCTCTTTTTTAATGGGTTGACACCGGATTTAAGAGACTGACACAAGCTATAGGAGACTGACACCAGCTATAAGAGACTGACACCAGCTATAAGAGACTGACACCAGCTATAAGAGACTGACACCAGCTATAAGAGACTGACACCAGCTATAGGAGACTGACACCAGCTATAAGAGACTGACACCAGCTATAGGAGACTGACACCAGCTATAGGAGACTGACACCAGCTATAAGAGACTGACACCAGCTATAAGAGACTGACACCAGCTATAAGAGACTGACACCAGCTATAAGAGACTGACACCAGCTATAAGAGACTGACACCAGCTATAGGAGACTGACACCAGCTATAGGAGACTGACACCGGATATAAGAGACTGACACAAGTTATAGGAGACTGACACCAGCTATAAGAGACTGACACCAGCTATAAGAGACTGACACCAGCTATAAGAGACTGACACCAGCTATAGGAGACTGACACCAGCTATAAGAGACTGACACAAGCTATAAGAGACTGACACCAGCTATAAGAGACTGACACCAGCTATAAGAGACTGACACCAGCTATAAGAGACTGACACCAGCTATAAGAGACTGACACCAGCTATAAGAGACTGACACCAGCTATAAGAGACTGACACCAGCTATAAGAGTCTGACACCAGCTATAAGAGACTGACACCAGCTATAAGATCTGACATCAGCTATAAGAGACTGACACAAGTTATAGGAGACTAACACCAGCTATAAGATCTGACACCAGCTATAAGAGACTGACACCAGCTATAAGAGACTGACACCAGCTATTAGAGACTGACACCAGCTATAAGAGACTGACACCAGCTATAAGAGACTGACAACAGCTATAAGAGACTGACACCAGCTATAAGAGACTGACACCGGCTATTAGAGACTGACACCAGCTATAAGAGACTGACACCAGCTATAAGAGACTGACACCAGCTATAAGAGACTGACACCAGCTATAAGAGACTGACACCAGCTATAATAGACTGACGAGCTATAAGAGTCTGACACCAGCTATAAGAGACTGACACCAGTTATAAGAGACTGACACCAGCTATAAGAGACTGACACAAGTTATAGGAGACTGACACCAGCTATAAGATCTGACATCAGCTATAAGAGACTGACACAAGTTATAGGAGACTAACACCAGCTATAAGATCTGACACCAGCTATAAGAGACTGACACCAGCTATAAGAGACTGACACCAGCTATTAGAGACTGACACCAGCTATAAGAGACTGACACCAGCTATAAGAGACTGACAACAGCTATAAGAGACTGACACCAGCTATAAGAGACTGACACCGGCTATTAGAGACTGACACCAGCTATAAGAGACTGACACCAGCTATAAGAGACTGACACAAGTTATAGGAGACTAACACCAGCTATAAGATCTGACACCAGCTATAAGAGACTGACACCAGCTATAAGAGACTGACACCAGCTATAAGAGACTGACACCAGCTATTAGAGACTGACACCAGCTATAAGAGACTGACACCAGCTATAAGAGACTGACAACAGCTATAAGAGACTGACACCAGCTATAAGAGACTGACACCGGCTATTAGAGACTGACACCAGCTATAAGAGACTGACACCGGATATAAGAGACTGACACCAGCTATTAGAGACTGACACAAGCTATAAGAGACTGACACCAGCTATAAGAGCCTGACACCAGCTATAAGAGACTGACACCAGCTATTAGAGACTGACACCAGATATAAGAGACTGACACCAGCTATAAGAGACTGACACCAGCTATAAGAGACTGACACCAGCTATAAGAGTCTGACAACCAGCTTTTAAAATAATGGGTTAATACAGACATAGAAAATAATAAACAAATAAATAAAAGTATAAGATGTGGCAACAGTCAGACAGTTGCCAGCGAGTGTTAAAGTAAGGAATTAAATCTACCATTGCCGATCACCATTTATAACACCATTTTGGATATTTTTCTGTGTGTAAAGTTTTTTCCGCGTATTTTACTTATTTTTTTATATATTTTTGTTTTTGTAGTACACACCGGCTGCAGCTCTATTAATTAACCGTTTATTATTATTATTATTATTATTACTAAAACACATACACACACACACACACACACACACAATCTGTTAACACCCTCCCCAACCATAATTCTACACACCCCATTAGCCTATATTAGATACCCATTAACTAGTGGGCTGGGTTGCTTGCCCCTTGCATTACCTTCCATTAACGGAATTTGCGCTACCCCTATCTTACGCGAGGGTTTAGTGCCAGGGGTCTCTCTCTCTCTCTCCTGGGGGTAATAATAATAATAATAATAATAATAATAATAATAATAATAATAAAGAACTTTTGAAAGTTTGTGAAGGTAATAGGCGTAATCATAGTCATGTATGCATAGTAATGTATAGATGTGTGTGTGTGTGTACGTATGTGTGTATGTATGTATGTTTGCGTGTGTGTATGTATGTATATAAGTGGTGTGTGTGTGTGTGTTTAAGTGCGTTAATGGCGTGGGATGGAATTCCTGTGTTATGGGACGCGACACGAGTTAAAAAATAGAGGGGGGGGGGGGGAGATATTTATGAGAGAAGGGAGAAGCAGATAGAATACGTGATAAAGGAGAGTTAAAGAGAGACAGAGACTGAGAATTAGAGTGAGAGAAGGACAGTAACAGAGAGATAAAGTGACAAAGACTAAGACAGTATCAGAGTGAGGAGATATAGACAGACAGTTATATAAAGTGAAAATGACAGAGAAAGAGACGAAGAGATAAAGATTAGGGATAAAAAGAGGAAAGAAAAGAGAGTAACAAAGAAAATGAAAAAAAAAAGAGAAAACAAGAGTGAAGGAGAGAGAAAAAATGTCTGAAGAAAAGAGAAGAACGATAGTGAAATAAAGAGAGAGATAAAGAGAAAATGAAACTGACAAAAAAGCGAATGAGTGAGAAAAGAAAAAAAAAGTGGGGGCTAGAAAACGAGAAAGCAAAATAAATGTTTAAGTAGTTGAGAGAGAGAGAGAGAGAGAGAGAGAGAGAGAGAGAGAGAGAGAGAGAGAGAGAGAGAGACAGAAAGAGAAAGAGAGACAGAGAGAGAAAGAAAGACAGATATATGTGTGTGTGTGTGTGTGTGTGTGTGTGTAAAAGAAAGAAAAACAAAGAAAAAACACACTTGTTAGAAGAGGCTCAACCAATTACAATAATACCCACATCATCGTTAGTAAGAGGCTATGCACCAAGAGCACCTGTAAGCTGCTGTACGCTGGAGTCTTCACCAGGTAATTAGTACGCGAGAGTCAGGTTCAACGGCGCCCCTATGATAATTCATGGATCACTGTGGACTATAAACTAAGATTATCTCTATGATTACGGGACCAGCGTCAGTACTGAAGCCTGGAGCAGATGAGAGAGTGTGTGTGTGTGTGTCCAAACTACCCCCCCCCCTCCCACACACACACACACACACACCACCACCACTCCTTGACACACACTCCACGCACTAGAGTTGACTTGTACCATCCACTCACACGCACACACTTAGCATCCTAAAGCCCTACACAGCACCACTTGGTATTCATGTGAGAAGAGAGAGAGAGAGAGAGTATGGGGACGAGACACTATGTGTGAGAGAAAGTGTGAAACATACATACAGAGAGAGAGAGAGAGAGAGAGAGAGAGAGAGATATTACTGCAGGCGATATTTACTCTGAAACTGTCATATGTAATGATTGGCCACAACTCATGGATACTGCTCGCTCTCTCTCTCTCTCTCTCTCTCTCTCTCTCTCTCTCTCTCTCATATCACCGAAATCCATTTTGTTATCCATCAACTTTTTATCAATTTTTTTTATACATATCGTGGCCTTATTATTACTATTATATGTAATGTTTCACTTTCCTCGCTGTATATTGTGTTGACCTATTGAAGGCTATGGTTTAATTTATCACACTAAGGGGTTTAAACTATCATCAATAAAATTTTTAATCATATTCGTTAATTTAATAAACCATCAATCTGAAAGAGTTAAACCATCCTCGAAGTAAACCATCATCTTCAAATATTAATCTATCATCCTTCGGTAAATAAACCACCAAGTGCTAAACCATCATCCTCAGGGTGTTAGATATTCATTATGTCTTCAGTCATATTAAAAAAAAATACAAATCAAGAAAAATTTTCTAATTAAACCTTCCTATCACATTATTTTTACAAACATTCTTCTTAAATATAGTATAGTTAAAACTCGACAAAATTCTCCCCCTAAAAAAAAAAAAGACATTCGCACGACTCAAAGAGGAAAATACTAGGTCAAGTGTAGACTATACCTTGCAATCCTCTCCATGTTGAGGTCAGGTCGCAACCTTTTATGATAAGGTCACCAAACAACAATTACTGCCCCTGTAGTCCACGTTGGAATCTTAAAATTGAAATTCTCTCTAAAAAAATATATAATTCTAATTTTGATTCTGATTTTAGAAGGAAATATAAGTATCTAATTAAAATATTTTATACAGTTTTGTTAGTATATGTTGTATGATAAAGACGTATCACCTTTACCTACTGATCTCATTCACTTGCGAGAAGAAAAAAAAAATCCTAAACGAAAACAAAAAAATTGAGAAAGTTTTGAACGTGGCCGTCAACCTCAGGTCCTGGAATACACACGACTTAAAACGACTTTTCTTTTTCGTTTTTTGTTCCGCTTCTCTGCCTGACGACCTACGACTTTCTACAGCCTGATGACCTACGACTTTCTACAACCTGACGACCTATGGCTTCCTACCTAATGACGACCACACGACTTTTTATTATCTGATGACCACACGACCTACGACTTTCTGCTACCTCACGACCACACGACCTACGATTTTCTACCTAGTGACGACCACACAACCCACTACAACCACTTGACGACCAGACTTGATTATGTACTACAAGATGGAAAATATTACTTGAAGAAAGAAAGAAAGAAAGAAAGAAAGAAAGAAAGAAAGAAAGAAAGAGAGAGAGAGAAATAAACAAACAAACAAAAAGTTATAGATAAAAAAATTACTAAACAGACAGAAGACATGTATTTTCTAGTGGAAGCTGACAGGTGTTTGCGAGACTGACAGAATACGACGAGAGTGACAGTTGGTAGTGGTGCTGACAAGTAGTGATAGGACGTGGTAGGTGTTGGTGGGTTAGCAGGTTACGATAGACGTGATAGGTGTGATGGTGGGTAATAGGTAGTTGACCTGACAGAGGGTGAGGTTGACAGGTGGTGTGGCTGACAGGTGGTTGGGATGGGTGTTTATCTGGACAGCCAACACACGGCACAATAATCCTATACAAGTGACTGTAAATCCCTGTGTGTGTGTGTGTGTGTGTGTGTGTGTATGTATATGTGCATGTATGTATGTATGTGTGTGTGTGTGTGTGTGTGTGTGTTTGTGTCATTTCACATCCACATACTTCACATTAATTAATTTACGTAATACATAATGCAAACACCAATTAACCTGGAAATAAACACGCACACACATACACACACATACACACACACACACACACACACACACACTTACTTTATCATTGTCGATTATTCACTCAACAAGAGACGGAACCTCGGTGAGATTATCCTCTCGGCCAGACACAGACAAAGAAGATAATGTCAACAAACACAGCGACAGCGAACAATAATCTCCCTCCCTCTCTCCCCTACCCCCCTCCTTCCCTCTTCCCCTCCCTCCTCCTTACCCCTTCCCTACCTCCCACCCACCATCCCCCCCCCTCTCCATCTCCCCTATCCCGGTATTCTATTATCCACGACCATTATTGAATTTAACGAATGAAAAGCTCTAGTATTTCCAGTTATACGTCAGCAATGAGATTTCACGCAATTGCTAACACGCAAATTAAGTGACAATACATGAATTTTCTCAGGATAAAAACACTGAAATGAGAACGTGAAATTTAATTGCAAAGAACGACGGTTTTTTTGACGAAATCTTCTCTTACAGGTAAATATGTTTCCTACTGAAGTGTGTCTTCCAGTATCGTAGTTATATATCTAATTGGGTTTTTGTTTTTTTTTTTTAACCAATTTTAATACTTCGCTACAGACTCATTCGCCATATTGGGTGATAGAGCTGGAGTAATGATAGAATATATTTGTGATTTGATTTATAATTCCGTTTTCTTTAATTAAGGTGGATGATAATGTTATGATAAGGCCATAAACAACTAACATATAAAGGTGAAATTCTGTTCTTAGTTATTTGTATTTTAAGCTTATTGCAATGGTGTTGTTATATTGTATCGTTACCTGGGGGATACCTAACCTAACCTAACCGAACCCATACAGAACTATCCTTACCTGATTTACCTGAACCTAATTTAACTTAACTTAACCCAACATATCCTAAACTGACTTAAAGTTACCTAAACTAACCTAACGTAACATTAATCAACCTTCTTAACCTAATCTAATCTACCCTTACCTAACCGAACCATATCTATCTCACCTTAAACTATTCTATCCTAGCTTAAGCTATCCTAATACCTACTGTACAGGTAGTAGGTATTAGGCAGCTACCAAACAGGGAGGTACTACCGCCTGGGAAGATGTTGGAAGCATAGTGTATTGTCTAATGGTAGACCCTGCTGCCATATGGCATCACGAAAATTGTGACCAATTCCCAGGTTGGTGATCTGACTTTCATATACTGTTTCTAACTTTTGATATTTTTTCATTTTGTATTTCTTTGTGGTTCTTTATTATTATTATTTATATTATTATTATTATTATTTTTTTTTTTATTACATTTTCGCCCCCCGGCCCCGATGTGGGTCAGTGATCTGTGCGTGGGTGGGCTAATCTCCGTAAAAAAAGAAAAAAAAAAAATAAATCTAATCCAAATTAACTTTAACTCAGCTAACCTGACCTTACCAATCTTAACCTAACTCTCACATAACCACCTCTCCCTTACTCTTACTTCCCTCTCACACATGACTCTCTCTCTCTCTCTCTTACTCTCCCTTTCTTTAACATGTCCCTCACCCTGACACTCTCTCTCTCTCTCTCAAATCCCATTCATACGGACTCATACCTCACCTCTCTCTCTCTCTCTCTGTCTCATTTTATCTTATGGCTAGAGATGTTATTATTAGTTTTCTTAGTAACTATTTTTTACCTCATATCCTGTGAAAAGAAATTAATTGGCTCTTTATGGTAAATATATCATTAGAGAATCTTATAATAAGCTCTCAATTAATACGTGATAATGAGGTAATTTATCAGTTTATTCAGAGTTATTTGCTCGTATTTAATATCCCATCGCCAAAGACTATACATAATTATGGGTAATTATGTGAGTTTCACCCCCGAAAACATAAATATTTAAATAACATTAATTTATACTTACATAAGACTGTAGATTGATGGAACTTATTTATATTTTGATACTTAAATTATATATAGGCATTTTTATTATATATTTTGATATTGTATTTTATTTATTGGTTTAAAAGTAACAATGGCAGTTTTTGAAGGTCTATCAGAAAAAATCGAAGAGATATAGAGCATGAAAAAATCCTTACTGATAAAGACTACATATTTTTACATTGAAATATATTGTAGTCTTGTTTCTTTCCCTTGTTGCCAGAGCTCAAGACTCGAGAGTAATTGCAAGAGTTTTCGTTTTTATTTATAAATATATATAAATTTTTATGAAGTCTTTTTCTATATTTCCTAACCTTCATAAAAAAAATTCAATATAAGAACCGGCATGTCATATAAGACGTTTTTATTTTTATTTTATTTTTTTTTTCATAATATATCACCATCAAAGCTCGGTACTTGAGTATTTAGTCTAGTTGTAAAGAAGAGTTATTACTGTATGACTTTTTTCTCAAGATATTTTTTTACGTGTCATCATTAGAATTCAGGAATTGACGAGTGTCTATACCAAGTCGTCTATCAGAAAATACTAGAATTTTTGAAGCATTTTTTTTTTTTTACTTTTTTTCCAATCAGAATTTAAATAAAAACGAGAAGGATTAATTATTCAACTATGTAAATAAATCCCATCATTACAGTTCAGAAATATACGACAGTTCATTTGAAGATTTGCATTAGAAAAATTATTTTCATTTAGGAATTAATTTTTGTCCTGTGTCAAAAATTCTGTAATGTTCATAGTTGTAATTAGAGTTGTGGTGATTAGAGGAGTTGTGATTAGAATAGTTGTGATTAGAATAGTTGATTAGAGGAGTTGTATTTTACTATTTTATAAACCATCTCTTGCTCCTACGAACATAATCTGGGGTTGTTCTCATTATATCGTGTTCCCAAAACTTGAATCGAGGAATGAGTCTCTGTCACTATCAACCATTATCACTAAACATTTACCCTCAATCAAATTGTACGAATCCTTCTCTGTTTTTCCTCTTCCCTTCTTTTATTAAGTGGTAGGAAATTCTGCATCAGTTAACGATTATTTAACCTTATAATCAAGAGGGTGAGAGAGAGAGAGAGAGAGAGAGAGAGAGAGAGAGAGAGAGAGAGAGAGAGAGAGAGAGAGAGAGAGAGAGAGAGACGTGTCCCTTACTAATCCGAAGCCTTTTATGACCACCAGCAGGTGGAAGAGGTCGCCACGTGTCCACCCTCCTCCCTGTTCCCCATCTCCATGAAAAGGTATTCTAATTACGACTGTTTCCTAACACTACTGTGGACATGTTGCTCATTTCTACCTCCGTAACACATCATTCTCCCTTTGACATGCGAGTGGTTTAACATGTGTGGCCGGTGCTGTTGCGTGCTGATGGCTCTGTAACGCATGACTGGCTCTGTAACACTGATCCTGTAACACATGACTGGTCCTGTAACACACTACGAGTCTATAACATCCAGCTCTGTTACTACCTGCCGCCTGTCACAATGGCAAATCGGTTCTGTAACGTGTTCTCTGGACTACAACTCATTTAGGGTTACTCAACATATATTTTTTTTTTAATTTCGTAACGCAATTCCTTCTCTGTAAAACACACACACACACACACACACACGGCGAACAATGTTATGTATTACGTGTTTATTATGAAATTCTTTGAAATCTTCTATCCCTTTAAGACCAAGAAGAATGCTTTTGTGTTTTAGGTAACGTGTGTGAATGTTCCACTCTTCATCATTACATTGGACGAGTGGAAATGGTATTATATCCCTAGCCAGTGGGGAATATTCTGGGCTTTGTGAGGGAAGAGAAAGAATGAGTTTTATTTTCGAACAAGAATGCTGCATTGTATATCATATAATTAGATAATCACCGACAGAAATTTGTATTCCCTCTGAAATTTCTGAGTCGAGTAGCGGCCATAAGTCTAGTAAATAGAGTTAGTAAACATTGATAATGTAATTGAACTATGATATTCATGTTAAATTTTAGTTAACTGCGTAGAGTTTGTCGCGTGTGTTAAAACGGATCTACAAACATCCACAAATACATCCACACACACACACACACACACACACACACACACACACACACACTCAAAAACATCTACAGACACCCATAGACACCCACCAACAAACCCTTATACACACCCACAAACCCACACAAACACACCCACAAACCCACACAAACACACTCACAAACCCACACAAACACACCCACACAAACACACCCACAAACCCACACAAACACACCCACAAATACTCACATTATACACCCACAAATACTCACATTATACACATCACCATTTTAAGCTTCATTTTTTTTTTACCTACCTGTGTTAAGCCAGTACCTGTATGAACAAACACCTGAAGACAACTGACTAAAACTTACTTCGTTATCCTGTCAGTCAACTTTCTTCCCCACATTAAGAAACCTTACACACTACTACTTAATTCTACAGTGAGTTTTAAAGTATATGGAAGACGCCCCTAGGAACCAGGTAATGGCGATCAGGTGGGAAGGGAAAAGGGGAAGTGGTAAGGGATATTCTCTTCTGTTTAACGAGTCATTTAGTAATATCTCCCTATACCGGACGAATGAACCCTCCCTATACCGGACTAATGGACCCTCGATATAACGGATTAATTGACTCTCCAGATAACGGATTAATGGACCCTCGATATAACGGACTAAAGGACCCTCGAGATAACGGATTAATGGACCCTCGATATATCGGACTAATGGACCCTCGAGATAACGGACTAATGGACCCTCGAGATAACGGATTAATGGACCCTCGAGATAACGGACTTTCATCTCCATTTAGTCCGTTAAATATAACTTTCATTGTATTGTTTGTTAATTTATTTACAGTTTGTGTTGTAAGCGACAGTGAGTGAAAGTTAGTTTTTGTTTACCCCCTGTTTACTCATCCTCTTCGGTGTTTGCCTTATTCTACGTGGAGAGAGAGAGAGAGAGAGAGAGAGAGAGAGAGAGAGAGAGAGAGAGAGAGAGAGAGAGAGAGAGAGAGAGATATATAAACTTACTTAATACAATTACTACTTCACTTACACAATATTATCGTTAATTTAATTTATCACCACAGTTACATAACACAATGCCTCTGTCCTCAAAGTTACTACCACACTTATTAAACAAAAATTTATCACTTATAAGAAAGTTAAAAGTCTTTATCTCCAAATTCCTCTCCCATCCACTCCTATCCCTCCTCCCACCCCCTTTTCTTTTTTCCTCTCTTCCCTCCTTCTCTCCCTCCCCTCCCTACCTTTCTCACCTCCCTCTCCCATCCCTCCCCCCACCCCTTTCTTTCCTCCTCTTCCCCCTTCCCACCTCCTTCCTTCTCTTCTCCCCCTTCCCACCTCCTTCCTTCTCTTCTCCCCCTTCCCACCTCCTTCCTTCTCTTCTCCCCTTCCCACCTCCTTCCTTCTCTTCTCCCACTTCCCATCTCCTTCCCTCCTCTTCCCCCTTCCCACCTCCTTCCTTCTCTTCTCCCCCTTCCCACAACCTTCCTCCTCTTCCCCCTTCCCACCTCCTTCCTTCTCTTCTCCCCCTTCCCACCTCCTTCCTCCTCTTCCCCCTTCCCACCCCCTTCTTTCCTCCTCTTCCCCCTTCCCACCTCCTTCCTTCTCTTCTCCCCCTTCCCACCTCCTTCCTTCTCTTCTCCCACTTCCCATCTCCTTCCCTCCTCTTCCTCCACCGCGATACTAACTATCTCTCGACTAACTTTTTATCCCTAATGGACTGAGTTAAGGTGAAGTTTCCTTGTAGTCACTCTAGTATTTTGTTTCTTTGTTTGATTAATAGTTTCATTTTTTTGTTTTTGTTTTGTTTTTGTTTTTCGTGGTGTATATTTTTATTATTCTATCGTCTGTTTATTTATCTCTCTCTCTCTCTCTCTCTCTCTCTCTCTCTCTCTCTCTCTCTCTCAGACAGACAGACAGACAGACACAGCCGTCAGTATTGGTACAGTAGGTCTCCCTAACAACAATGTTGAACCATTAGTCTTGGGTCATATTGTATAGCTGCCCCAGTGCCCCACCCTCCCCCTCCTACCCCTCATTTGTCACACACACACACACACACACACACACACACACACACACACTACGTTTAGTTTCTAGTGAGTAATAATCCCTATACCTGTGTGTAGTTAATTAACCCACTAAGTAAAAAACATTAACTTCTCTAATAAGATGTTTTAACCCTTTGACGACGTTGTTTTAACCCTTAGAGGACGATGATTTAACCCTTAGAGGACGATGTTTTAACCCTTAGAGTACAATGATTTAACGCCTTGAGTACAATATATTAACTCTGTAGTCACTCAAAAAACTCAATAAAAAATTATGTTGAAACAATATGATACATCGGACGAAGGATTTTGACAGCCCTACCGAGACAATAGGAGTCGAGAGTGTTCATTCTGAAACTCATCGATCGACCCAAGTTTTTTTGAGTGACTGCATGTCTTCTCTTCATTATCAGACTCACTTAAAGGCTTAAATAAAAACATTTAACAAGAAACGATACTTCATAAAATATTCTTTACCTCAAATTCATAAATAAATAAATAACAGTTTCATGAAATTATAATTGTTTCATCTCATAGAATAAATACGACAAATTAAGCGACTCGATTTATCATGGACAGTTTATGCATTGTCCATTCAATTACATTTTTATTCACTGAAGTAAACATTGGCCAGGGAGGTAGAGCTCAGTATATTTCCACAACATTAAGACTCTTGTCAATATATCATTTTAAAGTAAGAAATATATACAGTGAGGTATATATATATATATCATTATTAAATTCTGTCGTTGTAAATTCATTCTGTCGTAAAAATATTTTATGTAGCGTTAGTGTATTCTGTCTACTGTACATAATTTGTTCGTTCTTTGTAATTGTCATCTGTCTATAGTAAATATTTTCTGTCTCTTGTAAATGTGTTCTATCTGTCGTAAATTTATTCTGTCTATAGTAAAGGCATTATCTATCATAAATGTATTCTGTCTGTTCTAAATTAATTCTGTCTATTGTAGTATTCAACATAAAAGTCATGTACATAAAGGCACACTCGGACGTTTGGGTCATAATCTTACTTTTGTTGCAGACTTTTTTATTTCCTTCTATTTTTCCCAACTGGTTTACACACACACACACACACACACACACACACACACAAAAGGAGTGGTGTTCCTCCCGCACCTCAGCCAGTTAGTGAAGTAGAAAGAGAAAATTTGGTAATTGTTATAATGTAAAGGACAAAACCCAGAAAATATTTTGTCGTCAGTATATATTTTTTTTTTTTTTTACACCCGAGGTTTGTGAGCAATACCTGGCCGTGATTTTTTTTTCCTCGCTCTAACACACTATGATAAGAGAGCTGATATATATATAAGAAAGCTTTCATTTTAAATTAGGCAGCTTTCCTATAGTTTTCAAATTTATCACCGATTGTTATGATAGAAGAGGTGGCCAAGTGGCTATATAACTCGCTATTTGTCATTGGTTCGAGTCTTAGGGCCGGCCACTGTTTCCTGGCGATCCAACAGTAGAATGAGTACTTACCTTAACAATTGGGGAAGATGATGGATGGGTAGAGAGCGGTGATGTGACCTGTATCCACCCACACAGCCTCTAACACGCCATATGATAACCACTTTGTTTTTTTTTTCATTGTTAAAACACACAACTTCTTATTCTCTTGTCGCCTCGTGTGTTACTGATGTTTTAAGGAGACGGCTCACCTTGTACGACTTCCACTATCAAAAACTAATCACCTGATGTTGTCTAATTACTCTAACCTTCACCTGAGACCATCATTCACCCACAACAATTCAACTAACATATTACAGAACCTCCTTAACGTACTGTCCCCCTCTGTGTGTTGTGTACCATAACGAAGTTAAGCAACGTTGGGTCTGCCTGAGTGTCCGCCTCTAATGTTTCAACTCCTGCTCCCACACCCAGCCTTAATGCCTTAGTTACTGAAGGTCCTCACTCTACATCTTCACCCTCCGCCAATATACGAATCATGTAATATATATATATATATATATATATATATATATATATATATATATATATATATATATATATATATATATATATATATATATATATAAGCAGATTATCTGACGGACTCTTGCAGTCGAAAGAGGGGATGAAGGCGCTGAAGGCTGTTACAGCCTTGTCTTTGATGTCTTCTCTTACCATGAGGCAGCAATTACGTCTTAATTAAGTCTGATGATGATGATGTCAACCTTCACTCTGGCGTGTGACTTCATCTTAAAATAACCACGTCATAACTAAATTACGTCACTGCAGCAAGGTGATGATGTACTCAGTCAAAAGGTTACCTGCTTAGTGTAGGGTCTCACCTATACTATCTTGACCACTGTGTAAGTCCTTATGAGATCACTTCGATTATGTGTGTTTAAACTCGTTCTCAATGTCTTATCTGTATGTTCTGTAGTCTGACACCGATTTGTGGTTGAATGTGGGTGCGCCAAGTCCGTAGACTTGCTGCACAGTACGGTGCAGACCTTTGTTATTATACCGGTGTTTCACGCCCTCTGCTGACTTAAAAAAGCTTTTCTGGTATCTAAAATGAAATATTCGTCAGTGATGGTATATTTTAAGCGAAATTTATTTTGTTGTTGTCGAATTCCATCTATCGTGGTGACGGTGTGGTGTGTGCGTGTGATGTTCGCTATATTCTACACTACAAGTTCGTACAATATTCTCTTTCGGTCGCTCTCAATCAATTTGTTGGAGAAATTTACGCTATAACCCGCAGCTGTATGGAGGCAGGTTAAGTACACTATACCAAATCATTGTTAAGACAAAACTATGCCTCAACGTATGTGGATTAATGTAAACAATACCGAATTGTTGTTGACGAGAACGAAATACACTTTGTAGTGTTGAGGTTCACAGTGCTGGAAATGTTTAATGGTATTCTATCCTACAATGCAATATATATTCAAACCTGTTGTTGGAGACTCGGCAAGCAGTTTATGTAAAATGAACAAAAGATCCATTCACAGGAGCCCGAACGCAAAGTGAATCTCTTGTGTTTTCAAGTAAATTATGTGTAGATGTACAGCGAAAGGAACAACACCGGGGAAAATAAGCATCACTGATATCACCTCATTAAGATTAGACTAACGACCTAATACCTAATACCTTTTTTTACTCATCTGCTCATTAATCACTTTAACGATTCCGGAATACAATAATTTAATTTTGGACTATGATGACCACTTATAAATGCACGAGTGGGAAGAGTGGAAGAGGCTGAAAGAACTGCCGACCATTCTCACTCCCTGTGTACCGAAAGCTTTTGTGCCCGAAGGATCAATTTTTATTACACTAACAGGTTGAATAAATGACAACTACAGAAGAAAAATTTACCACTATTATGACCCTCCAAGTCTTGCCTACCTGCACATAACTGTCAGTCTTGGAGGTAACTAATGAAGATAATTATAAGACTAAAACAAAGAACGGGGTAAAGATACATAAATATTACAGTAATTAACAAGTAAATTACCCTACTAATGAAGCAACGGAATAGGGTAAGAGTGAGAATTAACAAATAGTGATAATGGAACAACCAGGTGAGACAAAGAAGAAATGTGAAGAAAGAAGATAAGGCGATTGACGTGGTGATTAGCTGGGAAGAGTATCAGAGAGATTATCATAAAGTTATAAGTGAGTAGGAAAAGTGTGGCTCCCTCTGGTGGATTAAACTCGCAACTCTTTAATAATACAACGTTTATGAAAGCTCTTTTATGATAATGTATTGAGTATTTTATAACTCTGAGTTCAGTCTGTAATTATCGAAGGGATTACAGTTACTGCCTCAATGCTTTTCTCTTTGCTACCCGGTTGAACGTACACCTCGAAACCGGATAGCACCCTAACTATTTTACTGCAGTTAACTCACTCGCCAGGATTATGATGTTGACAATGTTAATTCTTGGATAAACAATGGAGCTATATCCCACCTTTATCAATGGATTACGACCATTCTAATCCTTGTATCATCCTGTCCACACTGAGCCACACACCTAAGGCCTATAGTAATGGCCGCCCTTGAGGTGTGGGGAAAGCTTAGGCTCTCCCATCCACCTGTTAGGTATATAGATTCTCATTAATTTACTTACTGTTTAATTAATGAATGATGAACCTTGTGTTTTGAGACATCATTCTTGGGATTGAAAGGTGTGGTGTGGTGTGGTGTGGTGTGTTGTGGTGTGGTGTGTGGTGTGGTGTGTGGTGTGTGGTGTGGTGTGTGGTGTGTGGTGTGGTGTGTGGTGTGTTGTGTGGTGTGGTGTGGTGTGTTGTGGCGTGGTGTGTGGTGAGGTGTGTTGTGGTGTGGTGTGTGGTGAGGTGTGTTGTGGTGTGGTGTGTGGTGAGGTGTGTTGTGGTGTGGTGTGTGGTGTGGTGTGTTGTGGTGTGGTGTGTTGTGTTGCGGTGTGGTGTGTTGTGTGGTGTGGTGTGTTGTGTGTTGTGGTGTGGTGTGGTGTGTTGTGTGTTGTGGTGTGTGGTGTGGTGTGTGGTGTGTTGTGTTGTGGTGTGGTGTGTGGCGTGGTGTGGTGTGGTGTGTGGCGTGGTGTGTTGTGGTGTGGTGTGTTGTGTGTTGTGGCGTGGTGTGGTGTGTGGTGTGGTGTGGTGTGTTATGTTGCGGTGTGTGTGTTTACATCAAGCCATTGCAACATCTCATACATAAAAAAAACATCGATCTAGACCAATCACTTCCACTTGTTCAGAATACCTAAAACCTCCTTACACGCACACACGCACACACACACACACACACACACACACACACACAAAACACTTGAATAGCTCCAGGCGGTGGGTGGGTGGGGGGAGGAGGCGGTGGGGGGTGGGGGGGGGAGACGGTAGGGGGAGAGGGGGGGCACGTGGCAAACAAAATCTTTATCTTATTACAACAATAATTTACACCATAATAACTCCCATTTTTCAACACGTCGTGCAAAAATCTGTTCGCTATTTTTGCAAGCCAGATTTATCATCAGCATTGAGTCATGTATCACCCTGACGTCATTACTCGTGGGAGCTCCTTCATCTTCCACGCACCAATTTTCAAGAGTTTCACGTTTACGCTGTTAGTGTATCGCTGTAGCCTTGCCCCGAGTTACTGATCTGAGTGAAACATGGATGAGCCTGGCAGGAAGATTGTTATTATGGTGCTTGAAAATAATAGGACAGTAATATGATTCTCGTCTCTAGCAGAAATTTGGCATTTTTACTTGACAGGTACACAATAATGTAACGAGTATAATACCTATATTATGCAAGATTATAAACAATATGGGTGCTTCTACTTGGTATGAAATAAAATGAATGGGCAAGAAGTGCTTTCTATCATAAGTTTATTTTATTCAACATCTGAGGTTTATTTTAGTATTCGATGCTTCTTTTTTATAGCATCACGTTTCTATGTCAATATTCTAGATTTTTCTTGTTATATATTTTTCTTGGTCTCGAGGCTTCACTCACATCAGTTCTGACTCCTTCCTGCCTCACATCAGGGGATAATTTACGCCCCGGGCTCCTCTCCTCTTCCCACCCAACCTCTAGTGTTGATGGCTGAACGGCCTCCTTACCTCCCTCTAGTGTTGACAAATAATTGGCCTCCTTCCCTCCCTACCTCTCTCTAATGTTTAAAAGTGAACGGCCTTTCTCACTCCTTCTCTCCCTCCAAATGTGAACGGAGGAACAGCCTCCCTCCCTCCCTCTTTCCCTCTAAACAAAACTTTGCGTTGCTACCAGCGTCCGTCTCGACATTACCAGTTGACGGCAGTAATAGAAAAAGCAATTGGAAGCAATATTACCAGCGAGAGCAGCAGGAATAGCGGCTGTGGTGGTGTGGCGGCAGCGTTAACCACAGTAATAATGTCCGTGGTAGCGTAGCAGCAACCAGTGACGCAGCAGGAGCATTTGTGCTAATGTAGTAACACCAACACCTGGATGACAGTCACCTATGACCCAAACCTGACACACCTTGAAGTTCAATTGATCACAGTACAGGACGGATTAGGTTAAGGTAAGGATAGGTTAAGTGAAGCTCTGGATAGGTTAGGTTAAATTATGAATAGGTTAAATTGAGGATAATTTAGGTTAAGATTCTTCACGGATTAAAAAATACAAACCACTGAAAGTTTACTACATTGATTTAAGTGAAATTAAGAGCAATGATCTCGTAACTTTTAATGGCTAATTAAACGAATTAATCCCAGTTCATCGCAGTTGATAATGACTAATTAGGAAGCTTCATAATTGCTAGTGTGAAATTAATGACTCACCAGAGATCATGTAACATTATTTCTAGTGGGTGGTTTTCCTGTGTGGTTTGGTTGCCACAGTTGATAGTGGTGTGAGAGGGTGCGTGAGAGTGAGAGAGAGGGGGGGTGACTGGGAGATTTAAAGAGGGGTAGAGAGGGGGGGGAGACTTTGAGAAGGTAGAGTGAGAAAGATAGGGGAAAAGTGAGAGAGAGAAAGATAGAGTGAGATACTGAGAGAGAGAGAGAGTGTGTGGGTGTTTGTGTGCGTAAGAGAGGGGGAGAGTGAGAGAGAAAGGGGAAGTGAGAAGTAAGATGGTATGATAAAAGGAGGGGAGAGAGAGGAGGAGGGAGAGAGAAGGGGAAGGAAGAAGGAGGTGCGGTGCTCTCATATAACAGGACAGTACCACGGAAGATGAGAAAGTGACTAAGACAGTAGGACAGTAACCATATAGTAAAGGAAATAACCTAATTAATATGACAGTGCCAGTCAGGGAAGCAAGGATAGTAACCTTTCTTATGAGAGAGTGCCAACCGGATAAGGGACAGTACCTAGGAAGTAAGGCCAGTAGTTCCACACCAGTACACTATCCATCCTATCAGTAACCCAAACTAGTGACCCGATACGTACCTAACAACAATACAGGCTCTAACAATGCTTTAACTACCTTCCCCTCTCCCTTTACATATCATTTTTACCGAACAAGACAATATCCACATCTTCCCCAAGGTGTCGTAAAGCTGTCTGTAGGAGGGGCAGAAGGCTTGCTTGTGGCCTTCATAAACCTGGTGAAAGGCGGACTACCGTACACCACTAAAACAACTCTACTGGAAATGATGACAATCGATTGTTCCGGGGAATTACGAGTGTGTGGTTCATCCTTTATTGGTGTGTGTGTGTGAGTAGGGGGAGGGGTGGGGAGGGGTGGGGGAGGGGGGGGGGAGGGGTGGCGAGGTGTGGGGAGGGGTGGGGAGGTGCGGGGAGGTGTGGGGCGGAGGTGGGGGGTGCGGGGAGGTGGGGGGTGCGGGGAGGTGGGGGGTGTGGGGAGGTGGGGGGTGTGGGGAGGTGGGGGTGCGGGGAGGTGGGGGTGCGGGGAGGTGGGGGTGCGGGGAGGTGGGGGGTGCGGGGGGGGGGGGGAGGTTGTGGGTGCTGGAAGGTGGGGGTTCGGGGAGGTGGGGGGTGCGGGGAGGTGGGGGGTGCGGGGAGGTGGGGGGTGCGGGGAGGTGGGGGTGCGGGGAGGTGGGGGTGCGGGGAGGTGTGGGTGCGGGGAGGTGGGGGGTGCGGGGTGGTGGGGGGTGCGGGGAGGTGGGGGGTGCGGGGAGGTGCGGGGTGCGGGGAGGTGCAGGGTGCGGGGAGGTGCGGGGAGGTGGGGGTGCGGGGAAGTGGGGGTGCGGGGAGGTGGGGGTGCGGGGAGGTGGGGGGTGAGGGGAGGTGTGGGGTGCGGGGAGATGTGGGGTGCGGGGAGAGGTGTGTGTGTGTGTGTGTGTCATAAGCACAACATGTAAACTTTCAATCATAAATATTTCACAGTCATGATCGTGTTTTATGGACGGCCAGAAAATTAGAATAGGATGATGATAAAACCCAGAGATTAATTTCAAAAGATCATTATAATCCAAAATATACATATTCGTGTATTTTTTCAACTATGCTGATGCTATCATTCACATGGCGTCACCCACGAGGAAGTCGCTTAATGAATGCACAAAATTTGGCATCGGATTTTCATATATCAGTCACTTCCTGTAATTAAAATATAAATGTTTTACGACTAATGTGTAAATATATGCTTCTCCTTACTCCATTAATATTAAAATTACCAAAAATATGAAACAAAAATATGTGATAGTGTTTCATATCTTCTCTTCAAATTTATAATTCATTATTGACGCTCCTGCTTTGAAATCACTTAACATAATTCAGTAAATTCCAGAAGGTTCTTCAGGCATTACTCTCAGGAAATTCTTCAAGTAACTTATATGAGACAAAAATACAGAAGACAACAATATGCTGTCGAAATTTCTCAAGTTTGTAATAAATGAGGCACAAGTTACAACCATTACCTCGTGTGTGTGTGTGTGTGTGTGTGTGTGTGTGTGTGTGTGAATACTTTCGAGTTAGCCCGACTGCAAACCGAGGCAGACAAGCGCCAACGCCTCTAAGACTCTGCCACAGCTCCTCCCGCACTAGATGTAGCCCTCCAAATGTGCAACAATTGTGAACGACTCTGCCGGTCCCATATCGGCTTCTTTAGTCACCTCAAAACTCACTGATGAAGGTGACATCCCTAATAACTCATATCATTGTATCATAGCTGGATGATCGTCATACTCGATTCTGAGTGACAGCAAAGTAGTAGTAGTAGTAGTAGTAGTAGTAGTAGTAGTATTATGTGTGTGTGTGTGTGTGTGTGTGTGTGTGTGTGTGTGTGATATTCTCGACACTGTCATGACAAAAACCTGCAGAGACCCTCGGCCAGATAGAAAGAATTCACCAGGACTGGTTTAATGAAAATGACCCGGCAATCAATGTACTCGTCGATGATAAACGTGCTGCTTTAACTGACTGGCAGAACAACCCTCAGTCTCGGACCAAAGCAGATACCTTCCACAAGAAGAAAGCGGCAGCCCAGCGGGAACTTCGCATTCTAACAAACGACTGGTTTAGAAATAAAGCATGTGAAACTAAAAAATTGCAGATCAGCACACGATGCGCGAATTTTTCAATTACACTAAACATTTTATGGGCCAATCACTCGTGGCGCAGCCCCTCTCCTCTCATCCGACGGTAACTCCAAAATTAAAGACGATGTAGGCCCCTTCAGCGCTGGAAAGAGCACCACCATTCAATGCTCAACTGAAACACCGATGTGGATGTTCTTACTACCCAGCAGGTCCTTCAGCATCCAGAACTGACCCACCTCAGCTATCCTCCATCCCTGGATGAGGTAGCTACTGCCACCAAACAGATGAAAAATAACAAAGCCTCAGAGCCTGATGGAGGACCTCTGCTTACCAGCCGTCTCCACTCTCTCCTGGAGAATAGACAGCAAACTAAACTGGAAACCACACGTCAGTGAAATTATCAAATCCTCCAGTTTCCGTCTCCACCTCCTCCGCCCGAGCTCCTCAGTGTTTACTCAACATTCATACTTCCCAAGCTCACCTATGCCTCCCCTACCTGGGTCTTCCTACCTAAATGCCACACAAAAGAGGGCATGCAAGATTATTCTTTCCCCTTCCTACTCCACATATCAAGAAGCGCTCAACACACTGACCCTCTAGGCTCTTTCTGACCCTCACCACGACCTCATCTGCAAATTTGGTGAGAAGCTTCTGCACCATCCTCGACACCGCGGCTCCTACTACCACCCGAGATCCCTCGTCCTAGGGATTTGCTGTCACTCGGAAACGAGTGACAGCACAGCAAAGTAGTAGTAGTGTGTGTGTGTATTAGTATGTGCGTATCTGTGTGTGAGTGGAAATTTTTACTCATCTCTCTCTCTCTCTCTCTCTCTCTCTCTCTCTCTCTCTCTCTCTACATTACCGCACTCTCACTAAGGATTACTTTTAGTATTAACCCAGGTATGTTTTCACAATATAGCCGCCCGTTCGAACCTATTTACACAATGGCTGGTAATTAAAGCGACATTTTCCCCTAAGTCTCTCCCATTACACGCTATTATGGGTGAAAATGAGGAACGTTTGTTAATGGGGACAGCTGGTGTGTATAGCAGGTGTGTGCAGCAGGTGTTTAGCAGGTGTGTGCAGCAGGTGTTTAACAGGTGTGGAAATGGTTATTTATAGGTACGAACGTCAAATTTTACCTATGTGAAGGAAGGTGGATGGGCGTGTAAGTTTGAGCAGATATCTGAAGGTCTGTATTCAGGTCAGGTTAGGTTAGGTTTAAAATAATTTCACGACAACATAGCGTGCGTGTCTATGTTGGTGGCCAGTTCACGGCAAAATATCCACTGCCCTGAGTTTACTTGTTTTATGAAGCGGCAAGTACAATAGGCAACACACAGCCTCCACACGCTCCGGCAGACGAACACAACCCATTTGAGAAGAGAGTCGGATTTTAGCACGAAGAGACAAAGTTTGGTAGTGTCCAGTGGTCCGTTCCTCCTAAAATCAGACAAACTTCGGCAAACCTGCGGAAGTACTTGATCTAATTTTACATTTAAAGGGATGAGAATAGCAAGTCATATCTTGAAATGGATTTTACTGAGAGGAACATTTTGATATACGGTGAGCATCTGTACGATAGTTTTACCGAAAAATATTTGTAAATAATAAGTTTGCCTTGTATAAAAAAATTAAATTAAATTAAAAAATATTAAAGAGCCTTCCCTAAAATATAACTTTCTTAAATTTTCTATAATCTAAACACGATAAAAATGTACGAGTGATAAATTACAAAAATAACAACTTAAAAATGCATTAAGTATAACATGCACACTTTAATAGTTGACAATAACATTTGGGTAAACTCTACGGATCGCACATTCCTGAAACGTCGTCTAATGTGTTGTTGTAACGGTTTAACAGCTCGACTCCTTTGAAGAGAAACTCGTGAATTTCCAGCCTGAATTTTATGATGTTAGCTAATGGTGGCGGTGGCAGTGCGGCGGCCCACCAACCATCAGATACCTGTACCATTGTTGACAATATGACGCAATGATGCCAAGTGACTGTGCGTACTCTGTTATACAAATGTAAATTTTGAACATACACACACAAGGATTGAGCCCGGGTGGTGCCCCTGAACCATCACCGCCGCTGGAAGAAGTTGATTAGGTTCAATGGTTAAGTCTACTGTTTAACACAACCCAAACTCTCACAGTCGATCGACCAGTACAGTATACCTGAATCACTTGGGCCGGGAGTGGCGATGGATGAGTGCCGTGTGTGTGTGTGTGTGTGTGTGTGTGTGTGCAGAGTTGCTCTTATTTTCTCTAATAAAATACTTTTTTTTATAATTTTGTACTAATCTATAACAAACAAACAAACATTACATCACACACACACACACACACACACACACACAAACTGGTGGTGTCAGCAGCGGGCAAACATTCCCACACGTCATCACGGTCATGGGTAAAAGCAGTGGAGGTTGTAGCGTACACAGGCCAAACTCGGAGACATTTTTTCCATTAGAGTAATCAAATTGGCAAGTTGTGAAGCCCCGGCCATTGTGGTGGGCAGTGGAAGTGTGTGAGGGGGCGCTAGTACACTATATTGCTCAGTGGGCAGTAGGCAAAACTCACTCATTTTACCCAGTTCCAATTATCAACGCAATAAAATCAGACGAAAAAGTTTGTTAAAATTAATTGTCAATTAAGCTCGATGATATAGCCAATATGTAGGAGTTACAAAAATGACAATGGGTAGTTTTAATATTCACTGGTGCACGCCGTGTATATGAAAAATTATATAAAAAAGTTTTTCAATTGTATTTTTTTTAAATTGTATTGTGTGTCACAAAAAAACAAATATGCGGAATAACTTTTTAATATCTAATACGAGTTTGTGTATTATTGTATTGTAAATTACCAATGGAGTGATAAATAATACATTACTAATTCATGCATGAATTCGTTTATAAACACCAATCATAAACAAACAGAAGGCAGGTGATTCATACAACACAACGTAACTATTAGTTAACAAAAACATTAACATTAACTCTACAACGTCAGAGAGAACACGTCACTAACTCAAAAACCACAAGAAATAGTTTTTATTCTCTCAACTGCCTCATTACCGTAAGTACACATGATTTACCCAGATTATATAACCCATAACCATTAACATCCACCCATAACCATTAACATCCAACCACAACCATCAACATCCACCCACAACCATCAACATCCACCCACTACCATCAACATCCACCCACAACCATCAACATCCACCCACAACCATCAATATCCACCCACAACCATCAACATCCACCCACAACCATCAACATCCACCCACAACCATCAACATCCACCCACAACTATCAACATCCACCCACAACCATCAACATCCACCCACAACCATCAACACCCAGCCTCACTCATTGTATAATCCAGTACCAGAGTTGATTATAATGAGGGTCTTTAATACGTGTTCAGTCACCTGCCCACTCCCTCCACCATCTATCATTTTTCACAACACCAAACCATTTTTGTTTGTTTTCTGGTAAATGTAAACCATCATTCCAGGCGAAGGAGGGAAAGATGAAGGCCATTTATTAATTTCGTCAACAATGGCATCTCACGATATATAATAAAAAGGCCTTAACGAGCCACACGAGTGAGAGAGAGAAAACGATGTGGTGGTCTGATAATGTTTTTGTGTGTATTTCAGCTGACTGGTTCCCACGCCGAGCCTAGTGCGCCTCTCCACCACTGTACCTCTACGCTACCACAACCACCACTACCTCCAACATCACCACTGCCCACCCTCTCCACCACCACGTCTTGCTATACCAACAATTTAAAATAAACATTTATAAAAAAGCCACACAAAAATTTCGGATTGTAATAATGGAATTATCTCGATGGCCTCTCCCTCTCTCTCTCTCTCTCTCTCTCTCTCTCTCTCTCTCTCTCAGCATAATCATCATGAGGGAGAAGTTTCAGTAAAACACTAGGGAGAGACGACCCCACACGTATCTAAATTACTCACGATTAATATGTTTATTATTACGACAGAAAGGGAGCAGAGTGTACTGTTTTATGATAATGAGAATCTAATTACAAAATATTACAAAATGAGATTACAGTTCCGTTTTTTTATCACTTTTGAAAGACAATTTTTTTTAACCTAATTTGTCACTGTAAAGACATTGTTGAATCTATTAATACCTTTTTATTACTTTCTATTTGATTTTAAAAGTTGAAAAAATATTGCTAATAGAGAATCATACTTAAACTACACACACAGAAGTCCATCAGCCTAGTGTGAACCTGGAGGGCCTAGAATGTGAGGAAGGAGGAGGAGGAGGAGGAGGAGGAGGAGGAGGAGGAGGAGGAGGAGGAGGAGGAGGAAGAGAGGAGGAGGAGGAAGAGGAGGAGGACGAGGAAGAGGAGGAGGAGGAGGAGGAAGAGGAGGAGGAAGAAGAAGAGAAGGAGGACGAGGAGGAGGAGGAAGAAGAGGAGGAGGACGAGGAAGAAGAGAAGGAGGACGAGGAAGAAGAGGAGGAGGACGAGGAAGAAGAGGAGGAGGACGAGGAAGAAGAGGAGGAGGACGAGGAAGAAGAGGAGGAGGACGAGGAAGAAGAGGAGGAGGACGAGGAAGAGGAGGAGGAGGAGGAGGAGGATCACTCACCAGGTCAAAATATATCCACAATATAATTCAAGAACGGAGACATTTACAATATCCCAAACTTATTACATATATTTACTAATACAACTACAACACATTACAATAATTTTAGGAACTTAAGGTCAGAGGTCAAGGTTATAACGTTGAAAGAAAAGAGATGAAGTTTAGTTGTCACAATAATAAACTCGGGTCTCTTGCACATGCCAACACGCCTGACGTTCACCTCAGTAATTAATTATGCTATTCTGTAATTACAAGTCTGAATTTATTTCATAAAATTTAATTTGTAATAAAATGTCAAATATCAAGGTAGTGAAATGTTATTCCCTAATTAAACACACACACACTTAAAATCCTATAAAACCCTTACCTTAAAAATTATTCATTGTATTATTATATTTTCAGGTATTTTAATCACTTAATTACCTTCCAAATGCCAATATCGCAGAGTTTTAATTACATTTCTATCAAATATGACAAAGTATTTCTCGGGAGTTTCAGTTATTCTGGCTATAACGAATTAACCCAAAAAAAGAATAATATACCAAAGTAATAAAGTGATTCGAATTACAGCTTGCTAGCGTCTCTTGGGGAACTAAGATTCATTACTGAGAACAAGAATTTAGGTCCAATTTAATTAAACTTATTATTGGCGAAATTTTATGTAACTTGGATGTACCTTTCTGCTGCGTGTATTTCATAAATTACCGGACAATAATACCGAGGTTTTTAGGACACAAGACGAGGATATATGCAACTACTTGAAACATTTAGAGACTATCACATATAAAATACGTGACCTGAAGTTGGTGAGTCTAGGAGGTAATTAAATGCAAAGAGAAAATTTTTTTTAGGTCGTTTTCTCCTCCATTTACCTCACCCTCATAGGAGCTAATTAAACTCTCACATTTCTGCCTCTCAACCTGTTTCATTCAAACCTAATCTCCCATAGGTGATAATATATTCTCTTAGTTTCACTCGGAAAAAAAATTGAGCATTTTCTTGTTTCGTTTTTTTTTTTTTTTTTTTTTTTTTGTCATATGGGAAGATATTAAGGGGTAACAAACTTATCCCCGACGATGAGAAACAGTGATCCATCAAGGAAGAGTTAGTGATCCACGGAGGAGTTAGTGGTCCATCAAGAAGTTAGTGGTCCATCAAGAAGTTAGTGATCCATCAATGAGGAGTTAGTGATCCATCAAGAAGTTAGTGATCCATCAATGAGGAGTTAGTGATCCATCAAGAAGTTAGTGATCCATCAATGAGGAGTTAGTGGTCCATCAAGAAGTTAGTGATCCACGGAGGAGTTAGTGGTCCATCAAGAAGTTAGTGATCCATCAATGAGGAGTTAGTGATCCATCAAGAAGTTAGTGATCCATCAATGAGGAGTTAGTGGTCCATCAAGAAGTTAGTGATCCATCAATGAGGAGTTAGTGGTCCATCAAGAAGTTTGTGGTCCATCAATGAGGAGTTAGTGATCCATCAAGAAGTTAGTGATTCACGGAGGAGTTAGTGGCCCATCAAGAAGTTAGTGATCCATCAATGAGGAGTTAGTGATCCATCAAGGAGTTAGTGATCCATCAAAGAGGAGTTAATAATCCCTCAATGAGTTAGTGATCCGTCAAGGAGGATTTAGTGATCCATGGAGGAGGAGTTAGTGATCCATGGAGAGTTACTGATCCATCAAGGAGTGTGTGTGTGTGTCGCACAAAGGGTGGTGAAATGCGTCTAGTGTGGCGGCATTATGTTAGTGTTAAGGTGCAAGCACTGCTTGCTCCCTCTCGCTTTCAGTTGCCGCTGCTTGATAGCCCTCGTGGCAAACAGGTAAGCAACATGCATAAGTCTTCCCCTGCCAGTAAACAGCCTCTTCACCATCAAGACTCCTGCTGTACCTCTTCGTGGCAACACACGGTAACTGGTTGCCTCGTGGGCCCAGACTAGACCAGCAGGGGATCCCGGACTAGCAATGGGCCCCAGAGGGACGGTGCATAGGCCCACTGGCATGTGGACACGTTCTGGAGCCTACCAGCCATTACCCTGCTGCCCTGCGGATTAACCTTGGCAGGTTTAAGGCTACGGGAGTAAACCCCTAACGAAAAATCTGCTGTGGAGCCCAGCATCAGGCAGACATGCTCACAGAGCTCCAACAAGCCCCCAACGGCGGTATAAGCGGAAAGGATGACCACCGTGGAAACCCAACGACTACACAGGCGGACGAAGGCAATGCCTGATGGACAGGCTACCAAGGCGAAACTCAACAAACTGGGCTATCGGCAGTCCATTACAACTCTCCCTCTCCCCAGTCGTTGCAACACTTGCACCACTGGATCAGGAAAAGGAAGAGCCAAGATGTGTGGTTGCAGCCTGCGCTCCTGCCTCACCACATACATCAACTCAGACGCAGCCATCATCCAGCTCATCATACCTTTCATCATCATCAAAACCCCTATACCCCGAGAAGCCCTATGGCAACGGACGAGTGGCGACGGAGACAGGCAGAGATGACTGACGGGAGTCTCTAGTCACAACTCTGCTCATGGTCGTTTATGCACTGGGATCTAGGCAGCAGTGCAATTCGGTCCTATCTGTGCGACTGAGCAGCCCTTTCGAGGAGCCACTCTGCTCACCCCGCATGGGGAGTAGGGTGTGTCAATTTAGGGGGTGAACTGGCTAAATTGAAAATCGAGTAATTTGGTAGCAATTTATTGTAGTCTTTAAGCATGCAAAACAATATTCTGGCATAAATTTTTTTTTATAATAAGTCCTACCTACATCAAATGGATTTTTAAATGAACATATTTGTGAATTTATAACATAACCAGCGTTTGCACACATGTTACTGTTTCAAGTTTCAAATTATTATATTTTATTATCCGTAGTCTATTTGAAAGTAACCAATGCCTTCATACTCTCTTTGCTTTGGTTTCTTGTCATCAGTAGTCTGCTTGCTATTTGTGCTTTGATGTAACCTTCTCGCCTCTCGTGGCTGTAAACATGGCCCGCTGCTTCTGTGACCATTTTCACACATCTCTCCACACTTTGAGTGTGGGAAGGCCACTTCGGCACCTGCATTGGAGTCTCTTTAAGGTTTCTCAATTCTTGGCTAGTTAGACTTCTTGTCAATGGTGGCTCTAAGACTTCCAAACTCAAGTCAACCAATTCTGACAATTTGGTGGCATTGACGTTTATTGGGGGAACTTTTCTTGAATGAAACGAACAGTCTCCCAACTGGTCGTCATCTATTAGCGTTCCTCTAATCTTTAGAATGACTTCTACAGCCTCGGTTCGGAGATTGGTACATTGACTGCAAAGCATTGCTTGCAAAACTGCTTCTGATCGAGCATACCAAGCGGACCTTCTTGCCACAGGTAACACGATGTCCCTCACTACCTTCCTCTGTGTTCTTACTAGCTGCAATTGAAACAAAAGGTGATTGGGCCCATCCACCCACATAGGATTAAGTTTCACACTAAACCACTGGGGAAGATAAACTCCAATAATAAATTCAACAATTAACCTCAAATTCTTCAGCACTTTGCCCTTCAATTCGTGTTTGGAAATCCAAATCCTGCAGAAACGAAGAGCTGTAGTTAACCAACGGCTGTGACTGACAGGTCCAATCTCCAAGAGAGCCAATGACTGAGGCACTTCTCCTGATCTTATTGCTTGGGCAATACGATAAGCATAGGATTGATCTGTGCTGAGATCTTTGATGACTCCTTCAGACAACGCCGGAAGGGGAGGGCCAACTTCGACCTTTGGAAAGGTTGTATTTATTTCTAGTTGTGTTGCTTCATCCAGCATGATGCCAAGGGGACCTGACCACTTGTTGTTGCTCTTTGTAGGACCATCAAGTTCCTGGATGAGATGACGAAGAGGTAGCTCGCCTGTATGTAAATCACATACAATCCAAACAAGTCTTCTTCCTAGTTTTTTCTCTAAATGCGTCATTACACCCCCCTGCCATCCGGTGTTCACTGCAGTTGAATCTCCACCAACAGCCTGCAGTGAACTGCCAAGTCCTCTCTCCTGAACCCAACATAAAATATGATCAGCAATGACCTCTGCATGTTTCTTCCCTTCTACTTCAGTTTCGGGAGCAAAGTGAAACAAAAACCGACCACCAGGCTCAGAACAGACAGAGTAGTGTTCTTCTTTGATGAGACCTGGAAACTTTCTGTTCACTCCCTCTACTTCTAGCAAAACTTTTGTGTCATCTATTCTTCCATCAAACAAAAGACAGGAGAGCTCTCCCTCGCTTAAATCTTTTTCATGCTGATCAGATATTTCCTTCATTATTCTTTCTTGTGCTCTTCTAATTTTATTATGATCTATCACCAAAGATACATCCTCTCGGCTGATGAGGCCTGCATCTATCCAAGCGGCAGTTGCAATTTCTGCAGCCTCACGAAGTCCAGCATGGTGGCGAATACTAGCTAAAGCAATGTTTGAAATATTTCTTGTGTTGTATTTCATTTTCTTTGGTAAAGGTTCTGATGGCTCTTTGGAACTATCATCTGATGTTGCTTCCTGTTCATCAGAAGAACTATCAAAGAAGTGATAAACATCTTGACACAGCTCTTCCTCTCTTTGGATGGCTTCTTCACTCTTCATTTTCTTCTTTTGTTCCCTCTCTCGGATTTGTTCTCTCTTCTTGGCATTAGCAATCTGCTTCTTTGTTTCTGAATAATCTATTGAACCCATTTGCATACTTCCTTGGCCTTCTGCCTTTGTCCTCTGTGCCTTTATAAATTCAAGCTCTAAAACAGGGATCTTCTTTTCACGAGGACAACCACAATCAATGTGGGAATTATTTTCTCTCTTACATGAGTGAGAACAGTTGGATTCAGAACATAATTGTATGGAGCACTTGCAGGTCAAAATGTCAAACAGAGTATCAAGTGTGTGCAGAAATTCATTTTTCCTGGCCAAGTTTCCTTTACCAAGTGATGTTTCAACTGCTTTGTGCCATAATTTCGTTAGTTTTAGCTCAATAGTTCGACACTGATTAATCACAGGTGGTTTGAATAGTGCATTAGCTTTTGTCCATTGATGCAGAAGAGGGACTATCATGTCATTTATGAGTTCTTTATCTGTATAGTTCCTTCTGTCCTTTGCATTTTTTTCTCGAAGGAGTAACCCTAATCTTAGCATGTCTCTCACTGTTGGAAGTTCTGATACAGGAAGCTCCTTCCCTTTCCCAACTAGCAGGCTCAAGTGGGTTGACAACTGACTTCTTGTCTTCAATTTTGACATCTTCACACTATCTGACAAATAGAAAAATATTTCAATGTTTCATAATTCAATTGTTGTTTCAAAAATTATCAATTTGTTTATCAAAAATGCTGTAACAGAAATAACATAATAATTTCTTAGAACATAATGTTTTATACAATGATATAAGTAACTGCGACAATCAATATGCCCTACTTACAATAATTAAAATGTAGAATTCGTCTGGTAGAGTAGGTGCAAGTGCAATGAGAGCAAACCACCGTCTATGATATCTAGAAGGAGAGTGAGCCGGGCGCCTTATCCTCACGCTTGGTACAAGTCAAAACAAGAATTAAACTGTCCCACACGGAGAGCCTGTTCATGTTCATGTTCTGACATGCATATTGTACACAAGCTATAGAACCATAAAATACTCCATAATCCATATGCTTACATGAGATTAGTTAATATCAAGTGAATAATTCTAATCAAGTCTCATTAATTTGTTGAAATACTGATATTTGAAACTTTAAGGTATAATTGATGTAGGTGAGGGTTATTTCAATTCATTTTTGTTTGCTAATCTCAAGTTTAGACATAAAGAGGCACAATATTTTGACTACCAAATTTGATTTTTAACATGTTGACAAAATTGACACACCCTAATGGGGAGGGGGCTAGAAAAGGTAACCAAAACATAGCCTGCCTAAAAACCCAACCTGACTGGGGAAGCACACCCTGGAAGGTCATCCTAATGCGGTCGAAAACAGTCAAAATCACAGATCCAAACAAAAACAAACCATACAACCTCTTATGTTAGCTGCATGGAATGACAGGACCCTTCTGGATACTGGCTCAAATGAGCGACCTGAAAGAAGAACTGCCCTTGTGGCAAAAGAGCTGGCTAGGTACAACATCGACATAGCAGCCATCAGTGAGTCCCGGCTCCCTGATGAGGGCCAGCTCACAGAACAGGGGTCTGCCAAAGCAGCTACTTTATAGTCACCTCACGAATAGTAGACGTAACGGCGGCGGGCAATAGAAAAGGTATAAGGATAGTCTTAAGACAAACCTGAAAAAGTGCAGAATCGACCCCCTCACCTGTTAGTCGATTACTCCACATAGTACCGCTTGGAGGAGCACCACGCGAGAAGGTGTCAATACTTTCGAGTTAGATCGACTGCAAACCGAGGCAGACAAGCGCCAACGCCGGAAAGACATTGCCACAGCCCCTCCCGCACTAGATGCAGCCCTCCACGTGTGCAACGAATATGGACGACCCTGCGGGTCCCGTATCGGCCTCTTTAGTCACCTCAACACTCACCAACCTAGGTGACATCCTTAATAACTCATATCATTGTAACATAGCTGGATGATCGTCATACTAGATTCCGAGTGACAGCAAATTAGTAGTAGTAATAGTAGTGATCCATCAAGGAGGAGTTAAGTTATCCATCTAGGAGGAGTTATTGGTCCACCAAGGAGGAGTTAGTGATCCATCAAGAAGTTAGTGATCCATCAAGAAGGAGTTAGTAATCCATTAAGGAGGAGTTAGTGATCCATCAAGGAGGAGTTAGTGATCCATCAAGAAGAAGTTAGTGATCCATCAAGAAGTTACTGATCTACCAAGGAATTAAAGTAATCTATTTTTAAAACCACCCTGAGAGATCCCTAAGGTACCAAGACGTAATCTAACTCAACCTCAACTTACACTTAAGAAACCTTCAACCATAAAAGCATCACATATAACCCTGAGACTCGCCTACATCACGCACCTACCATGATTACGTGACTTACCCTCAGGAGACACCCGCCTCTTCAACAACCAGTGACCACAGGATTATAATTACTAAACAAGGGGATTTTTTTTTTACCCTGTGAGAGACGTGACCTTCGTGAGGTATACCTGTTGGGGGGGGGGGGGATTTGTTTTGCTTAATTAGTGGAATTGACGATGGTGAAGGTGAGTACATGTGTGAGTTTTCGTAAGAGGGGTCTCTCTCTCTCTCTCTCCCTCAAACATTCAAAAATACAACCAAAGACACAAAATATAATAATAAACACGAAACTAACGATTACACCATAAGAACAATTCACTCTCTCTCTCTCTCTCTGGCTGTTTCTTTATCGTCTTGATGTCGTAGTAAACGTGTGGATAGGCCCGGGTAAGTCAAGAAAGATTTATGGGAGAAACATCATGATAGAACACACTTGGGGAGTCTCTTTGTAGCTCTTGATGACTTAAAGGGAATTATTATTATTATTATTATTATTATTATTATTATTGCTGCTGTGTTGTTGGTATAATTATTGTTGTTAGTGGTAATAGTACAAAGACCAAATTTACAAACGAAAAATAAGATTAAAGAATAAAAATAAATAACGCAGGTAAGAGTTTCAGGTGAATGGAAACCAAATTACAGACATGAAAGGGTTGCCACTCTCATACAACAGATTATTCAGCTATAATTCTAAACACTAATTTACCAAATACACTAAATTATCTTTGTTTCTGTATAATTCCTGAAACTGCGACGGAATTATTATATATTTCCACAAACTGTCATCAATTATTAGTCAGTCAATCTCATGTGCATTAGACTTGATGGAAAAAAAGTATAATCCTACTTTATAATAATCTAAGTCTTGTTAACTCTTGTATGACAAAGTTGATTATACAGTAATAATACTTGTTGAATTATTTAGTAGTCTTCACACAGGAAGCTGGTATTAATGCTTCGATTTTAGACGGTGTTGTTAAGTATTTTCATCGATTATTCTACGAATATCCTAGACATATAATTTAGCACCTGAATACGGAAGAGGAGAAACCTAGAATTTGGTATAATTATCATTCAAGTACTATTACTTCTTTGATGTATGTAATCGATTATTTTACGATAATTATTAATGAATTATTTAAGTTTTCTGAAGAGAGGTATTTTTAAAAATTTATTTGTTCTTCATAATTGGGTTATGCTATATAATCGATTATTACACGATAATTCACAGCCGATCAACTCGGTTTAATAAGGTTTGGTGAGGTGGTGGCAGTCGTGGTAGTGGTGGTGGCAGTCGTGGTGGTGGTAGTGGTGGTGGTGGTGGAGGTGGTGGTGATGAAATGGTAGTGGTGGTGGGGGTGGTGGTGGTGGGAGTGGTGGTGGTGGAGGTGGTGGTGATGAAATGGTAGTGGTGGCGGGGGTGGTGGGGGTGGGGGTGGTGGGGGTGGGGGTGGGGGTGGTGGGGGTGGGGGTGGGGGTGGTGGGTGGGGGTGGGGTGGTGGTGGGGGGGGTGGGGTGGTGGGGGGGGTGGTGGTGGTGGCGGTGGGGTGGTAGTGGTAAAGTGGTAGTGGTGGAGGTGGGGGTGGTGGAGGTGGGAATGGTGGAGGTGGGGGTGGTGGAGGTGGGGGTGGTGGCGGTGGGGTGGTAGTGGTGAAGTGGTGGCGGTGGGGGTGGTGGCGGTGGGGTGGTGGAGGTGGGGGTGGTGGAGGTGGGGGTGGTGGCGGTGGGGTGGAAGTGGTGGTGGTGGTTAAGGTAGTGGTTACTGTAGTGGTGATGATGGGGTAATAGTGGTGGTGGTGATGATGGTGGGGGTGGTGGAGGTAGTGGTGATGGAGGTAGTGGTGGAGGTGGAGGTAGTGGTGGAGGTGGAGGTAGTGGTGGTGGAGGGTGGTGGTGGTAGAGGTGGTAGTGGTAGGGGTGGTGGTGGTGGTAGAGGGGGTGGTGGTGGTGGTAGAGGGGATGGTGGTGGTGGAGGTGGAGGTAGTGGTGGAGGTGGTGGTAGAGGCGGAGGTGGTGGTGGTGGTGGTAGAGGTGGTGGTGGTAGAGGTAGTGGAGGGTAGAGGTAGTGGAGGGTGGTGGCAGTGGTGGTGGCGGTAGAGGTGGTGGCGGTAGAGGTGGCGGTGGTGGTAGTGGTAGTGGAGGCAGTGCTGATAGTGGTACTACTAGTGGTGATAGTACTAGTAGTGGTGGTAGTACCAGAAGCGAAGGTATGGCTATACGGGGAGGATGGAGGCAAAAAAAAATAAAGGATTACTAGTAGTGGCGGTAGTCTCAGTAGCGGTGGTGGTACTAATAGTAGTGGTGGTAGTACTATTATTTTAAACGTGGCTTCCATCCTCCTCTAATAGCCACACCTTCGCCGCCATTTTATTACCTTAAAATTAAATATCATAACATAAACTTAGCTACCACAGCTGTGGTAGTACTAGTAGTAATGGTAGTACTAGTAGTGAGGAAGTACTAGTAGTGATGGTAGTACTAGTAGTGATGGTAGTAGTAGTAGTGATGGTAGTACTAGTAGTGATGGTAGTAGTAGTAGTGATGGTAGTAGTAGTAGTAGTAGCTAACGAAGCCCGTGTGGACGTCAGTGCTCGAGGATTCTGGACGCGGGGACAGCGAGCTTTCTTCGACATCAGGATTTTTGATCCCATGGCCGTTTGTCACCGTAACCTAGCTCTCGATGCTGCGCATAGGAGGAACGAGAACGACAAGAGAAGGGCATATGGGGAGAGAATTCAAAATGTTGATCAAGGCAGCTTCACTCCTCTAGTGTTCACAACCTCTGGTGGGATGGGCCCAAGTGCAAGATGTTTCTACGCCAGACTCGCGGAGCTGATCTCCGAACAGAAGCAGCAGCCCAGAAGTTATGTTACAGCCTGGATGAGATGTCGACTGTCCTTCTCTCTCCTTCGGTCGGCTTTGCTCTGCCTCAGGGGAACGAGAGCTTCTGCCCCTACTCCGACAACTGCTGCAGATATTGACTATGAGGCTACAGTCACTGAATGCCGCATAGATCTGCGGGTCAACTAATTTAACACATAGGATAGCTTCTTATGTATTAGGATATTTAATATTAAGGTAAATAAATGGTGGCGAAGGTGTGGCTATTGGGGGAGGCTGGAGTAGTGAGGAAGTACTAGTAGTGATGGTAGTAGTAGTAGTGATGGTAGTACTAGTAGTGATGGTAGTAGTAGTAGTGATGGTAGTAGTAGTAGTGATGGTAGTACTAGTAGTGAGGTAGTACTAGTAGTGATAGTAGTACTAGTAGTAGTGATGGTAGTACTAGTAGTGGTGGAGTGAACGTACCCTAAACCCATCATTCACCTGCCTCAGAGGGGCCGTCACAGAAATAACATAACAACACAACCCATCGACTAAACTGCAATGACTGCCACACACGCCACAGTGACACACGAGGTATGCAAAGACCACTATGTTACAGTCTGCTCGGCTGTACAGTTGTGGGGGTGATACCATTGTGGGGAGGGGGAGGGGGAGAGGGAGGGGAGGGGGTGAATGAGGGGGAGAGTGGGGAAGGGAAGACGGGGAAGGGAAGAGGGGGAGAGGGACGGGAAGAGTGGGGAGAGGGAGGGAGGAAGGGGGAGAGTGAGGGGGGGAGAGTGGGGAGGGGAGAGATAGGAAATGGGGAGGGGAGAGAGGGGGGGAGAGAGAGGGAGAAGGAGGGGGAGAAGGAGGGGGGAGAGTGGAGAGTGGAAGGGGGAGAATGGGGAGAGGGAGGGAGGAGAGTGAGGGAGGAGTGGGGAGAGGGAGGAGGGTACCGTTGGGGAGGGTGGTGGAGGGTACCGTTGGGGAGAGATTTTGGAGGGTACCGTTGGGGAGAGTGGTGGAGGGTACCGTTGGGGGGAGTGGTGGAGGGTACCGTTGGGGAGAGTGGTGGAGGGTACCGTTGGGGAGAGTGGTGGAGGGTACCGTTGGGGAGAGTGGTGGAGGGTACCGTTGAAGAGAGTGGTGGAGGGTACCGTTGGGGGGAGTGGTGGAGGGTACCGTTGGGGGAGTGGTGGAGGGTACCGTTGGGGGGAGTGGTGGAGGGTACCGTTGGGGGAGTGGTGGAGGGTACCGTTGAGGGGAGTGGTGGAGGGTACCGTTGGGGGGAGTGGTGGAGGGTACCGTTGGGGGGAGTGGTGGAGGGTACCGTTGGGGGGAGTGGTGGAGGGTACCGTTGGGGGGAGTGGTGGAGGGTACCGTTGGGGGGAGTGGTGGAGGGTACCGTTGGGGGGAGTGGTGGAGGGTACCGTTGGGGGGAGTGGTGGAGGGTACCGTGGGGGGAGTGGTAGAGGGTACCGTTGGGGGGAGTGGTGGAGGGTACCGTTGGGGGGAGTGGTGGAGGGTACCGTTGGGGGGAGTGGTGGAGGGTACCGTTGGGGGGAGTGGTGGAGGGTACCGTTGGGGGGAGTGGTGGAGGGTACCGTTGGGGGGAGTGGTGGAGGGTACCGTTGGGGGAGTGGTGGAGGGTACCGTTGGGGGGAGTGGTGGAGGGCACCGTTGGGGGGAGTGGTGGAGGGTACCGTTGGGGGAGTGGTGGAGGGTACCGTTGTTCACATAGAGGTCAGCTGGTTCGTGGGTGTACAGGTGTGCATGATTACTCTGAGCTACAGAGGGGGTGTCAAGGTGTCCATTACAATGTAGGGGAATAAATTAGTAGCTCACGATTTTTGTAACTTAACGAACGTAGAATTTAACTCTCAAAGTGTACGAGCTAACTTAACCTACCTTAAGTTAACCTAACACAACCAATCTTAACCTCGCTTAAACTAGCCCAAAACAAACTATCTTAATCTAGCTTAACCTATCAACCATACTTAATTTAACCTAACCTAACGTGCTCAATGCCCATAACACAACTTAATACATTATGAAGTAAATCCAGGGTATTAGTATGATACACGGGTCCGGATCCAGGGATTATGTTTAGCCCCGGGGGAATGTGTCAGTCGTATACTGTAACAGTGAACAGTGTTTCCCTGATGGATGGCACCAGTAGGCCGGGCAGGGGTCGGCTGCATATAATAGAATATAAAGGATTTTTTTTTATTCACATGAGTATGTCAATAAACATAGGCACCAAGTATTTTACCGTGTGTGTGTGTGTGTGTGTGTGTGTGTGTGTGTGTGTGATGAAAGATGGCGTGAATAAATTGATTAATTTTTGATGAACAGAAAACATTACAGGTACCAGGAACAGGTACAATAAACAATAACAGTGCACAAACGCTGGCTTTAGCTGTGTCTAAACTGGAACCCAATCTGTATATTTTCTTATAAAAAATTCTTAACATTCACGTACCACTACATACTTGATATAATACGAAATGATTATATATATATATTCCAGGATACACTTGAAATAAGGTTGAGGAAAATTACACCATGCTGGAGTTGCCGGCCGCCCTTCGCCCCTCCATCACGGACTTACCCACAAAAGACACAAATTAAGGCAATAACTCGTGGTGACAGAGAGGGTGGGGCGGTCACTGTGTCTGTCTCCGTCCACCTGCTGGCTCCCTTACCCTGACGGACAGTGTGGCTACTCTGGATTTTCTAACCTTATTACTCATTACACAAAAGTCTCTTACAGGTTTTTAAGATTCTGTTTGTGTGTTCATATATACACACACACTGGGGCGCATGAACACGTATAGTATAGTTGTAAAAGTTGTTAATTTTGAGTCAAAACACAGGTACACGATCCAAATAGACTCAGTGTGAGCAAAACCTATCATTGAAATGCCACTCTGTCTAGTCTCTGTAATTATCTCGCATTTCTCTAACAACTTCAGAGATGTGACAAAATACAAGCCTAACGTTGTAACAACCTTATAACAATCAGTAATAATATTTTCCATTTTAGTCAGAGGCTCAAGACTGTATTCACTAAGTATTTTATTATACAGTCTAATTGGCTTAACCTCAGCGTTAATATCGAGTTTCAACTGATCTTAATCCCCGAATCTTAGTTAATATTGACCTTTGGGTATTATGATTGGAGTTGATTTCTGTCTCTCATTGTTTATATTGTTCCATACAGCTTGTAGTTAACTAGCTTGGGGCACCCGGCGTTGCAAACGTTTGTTTTTGAGGGCCACCTTATGTCTGTTACTACATTATCTTAGCTACACTATATTCACTACACTATCCTCTATACTACACGTCATCCACATTTATTATTATTATTTTTATTATTATTATTGGCAGTAGTACGAGTAGTAATATAGCAGTACTGTATTATAACTATTTTATTATGTAAAACCATTTCCTTCTTTTACCTCTTCATCTCTCACCCTAATTGAAATAAAAAGATATATTTTCTTCAGGAGAAACAGGGTAAAGTAGTAGAGGAGACGGATAGCGGTGATAACCTTGGGAGAAGTGGCGCGGAATTACAATACCGAATTGTACGTGAAGAAATTTATCGTGACAAGTAAGGCATTTTCAAAGGCTCTAATGTGCAAATTGCCAGCCGGGTGTTGCACTGCGTCTCGTATGTTGCAATATCGAAATCTACGAGCTTTTAGCAATACTAGTAATTGTTGAAAGTGTTTCTTAAAATGTTTATAGATCACACTTAGTGAATGTTTAAGGCTAGAACAAGTTGTGAAATCTGAAAGAGAAATTTTTATACGTATAGCTGCTGTTTATTTAACTATGAACTTTATTTGGTATATTTTTGAACGGGATATAAAGAACTATTTAGTGAGCTCCTAGTTGAGCATTTTATATAAGATACGTTTATTACTTGATATATGTAAGAGGCAGGCAGGCAGGCACACACACACACACACACACACACACACACACACACACACACACACACACACACACACACACACATAGCCCTTTACATACAAAATACTTTAAAAATTAATCCTTTACTCTGAATTAACATAAATTATTAGTGTTATTCAAGATAAGCATCATAACACCACACTTGGTTCACTACACTAATAACATGTTTACCTCAACACAGCGGCGTCGGACTCGGAGGCTATAAACACTTCTTTTTTTTTTTTAACAAATTATAAAAGACTCGAGAGGTGAGACTCATGAAACAAAATTACGACTTTTTTTTCTCAGTAGTTTTGTGGATTTTTTTTTCCTACCAGAGAATATGACTTACCAAAGGATTATTTCTTGTTTTAATTATATTTGACTATCTACTCCCATGAATTATAGATGTCACTCAGTTATATAATTACTTCCAGACATTCTACGTCACTTATAGAAAAAATATTGGAATACTATCTTGTTCTATGGCTAAACTCTCTTAATTCTTTGAAAAATATTATCACAGAATACATTTTCTCAACATAACCCAGAAATAAATTAAAAATTTCCATCTCGGCGGAATTTTTTTTTTTTTTTTCCAACAATGAAAAATGTGAGTTGAAATCTACTCCCTCTCACACGAATAAATTTAATTAAAAAAACAACTTCCACAAATATAAAAACAAACATGAAAAACACCTCAGTTCACACACTCCTGCAATAAAAACAAAAAAAGCTGCAATGTTAAGTGTGTTACTGTTATATTTAAGTGTGTTATTGTTGTGTGAAGTTAAGTGTGTTATTATTGTGCTGAGGATAATTACTAAAAACTGAAGTAAAATTTAATTGAAAAATATTCCCAGAAATTATTTATTTTATTTTCATTATTTTTTTTTATTATTATTATTATTTTTTTTTTTATTTATTTATTTTTTTTTTTTGGGGGGGGGGGTCTCATTCAGCGTAGAAACAGAAAGAGAGAATAATGAACGGGAAAGCTAATGATTGATGTATGTTATTGATGGTTGTATTAAATTCAGAAGCTGGTGATGTTAGGAAAGAGGACTAAGTAAACGATGATGAAAGACCCTGCTGAGTATCGCCTTTGAAGGAGCATTTGAATACATTAAAAACACGAACGTAATTACAATGATCAGGATTTATTTACCATCTCTGGCAGCAAAAACATTTAAAACTATAATATTTGTGTAGATAAAGTAATCCAATAACAAATAAACAAGAAATAATCGTAAGAGAAATAAGCTCTGGGAAAAGCAATAGAGTGAACTGATCATTTTTGGTCTCGAGTTCCCCACACATGTGAAAGACATCCATCAGGCAGTTCAAAACAGACAGAAATTGAGTCGAACATTTAGCAGAGAGGACAGAGAGGACGAGGTACGGACCCCAGAGAACAGAGAGGGCGACGAACCGACCCCAGAGGACAGAGAGAACGTGTTACGGACCCCCAGAGGACAGAGAGAACGTGTTACGGACCCGCAGAGGACAGCGACGACAAGGTACGGACCCCCAGAGTACGCGGTGACCTACAGAGGACGAAGGTGGGGGAGGTGGGGAGAGGGTGGGGAGAGGTGTTTTGTGGTGAGAAATCCGGAAACGGGATAAAACTTAAAGCTGATGGCGGGAACATTTTACTGGGGAAAATTTTACTCCGTGTGAAATAATTTTTTTTTTTTTAGTTCGTGTCTTTGTGTTTTTTTTTGTTTGTTTCATTATATTTAATTGTTAAATATATGCGCGCTCTCTCTCTCTCTCTCTCTCTCTCTCTCTACTACGCACCCGCAGTTCTCATTTCTGATGGTATTCACGTTACTACCTCACATCTCAATACTAATTATCTCAAGTCAATTAGCAACAGTTTACCCGAGACTAATTAAGTTTTAGCTCTTAATTGAACCGTTAATTGTTCTCTCGGGTTGACTTAGAGACGACGTTAATGACATGGAAATAAATGGGTTCCATCATTGATATAAAATGGAATCCCTCTACCATGATTATTCATAGTCTCTCTCTCTCTCTCTCTAATACAATGTCTCACACAGGGAAAGCTTTATATATTTACAGTGAGAATTTAACGTTAATCTTTGATAGGTTAGGAAACAGCACGTGAATCCACTTAGCATGTTGCTTACTGCTGTTAAATATTTATTGCCTTCCCTCTCCTCCTCCTCTTCCTTCTCCTGCTTCTCCTCCTAGTGTTCCTCCTTAATCGCTTCTTCTCCTTCCTCCTCTTGCTTCTTCCCCTACTTCTCCCTCTCCTACTTCTTCTCCTCTTATTCCTTTCTCCTCCTCCTCCTCCTGCTTCTCCTTCCCCCTTCTCACCCTGTTGCTTCTGCTCCCCCTTATCCTTATTTCCTTCTCCTCTTCTGTTATTAATTCCTCCTTCAAACTTCTCTTCCCTTTGCTTCTTCCTTTCTCAATACTTCTCCATCTTACTCTATTCTTTCTCCCTCTCTCTCTCATCCTGCCTCCTCTTCCCTCCTCCAAATCATCTTCCTCCTCTTCCGTCCTCCTCCCTCCTCCACGTCCTCTTCGCCTTCCTCCTCCTATTCCTGCTCCTCATCCTCCCTATTCCCTTCTCCCTACCATTACTACCACCGAGATACTCACAGGTCCTTGATCGAGGCGCCTGTTATGTGCATACTCTCTCTCTCTCTCTCTCTCTCTCTCTCGTTAGTTCGGTTATTCAATTACAGTTCGTCACTCTGCTTACTTCTTGTGACCTTATGAATGCAGATTGAAAACCAAGTATTTCTAAGTTAAGGAGTTTGGTGAAAATAGACTTAAAACAAGCACGCGAATCATTATGGTGATTGCTGTTATCTGGAGCCATTCGAACCCAAATTTGTACCCGAAGCCGATCTTGTAGTCGAACCCGAAGCCGGAGCCATACTCGAAGTTACTCTTTTTATAAGTAAAATATGTTGGTTTTGTCGAGTTAAGTGAGTTTAGGTTAGGTTTAATATCTGGTATATTAATTTAAAAAAATTGAGTTTCGTAGGAGATTATTGTTATCTGGTTAAGTTTGGGTTTAGGTAACGAGTTAACTCACTTAAGTAACAGACGTAATAAAAATTTCCTGAGTCGAGGTCAATTTTCCTAGACAAGGTGATTCATGTTAACAGATTTGACTCGTAATCAGTTGTGGCAGAAGATCAAGGTATCATCTCTAGCAGTACCTATACCTGTCTCTCGTACTCCGGTTGAACTTGTATATAACCTTGAGGCGATAATAACGAGGCTACATATATCCCAAAACATATGTACTGAGTATGTTGATATATTCTTAAATGCCATGAGCACCTCTCGTGTTTTAAATAAATAGAAAAATAAAGGCCCTGGATATGTCTATTTTTGCGCCAGAAAGAATTACTGTGTTCAATACAACTACCTCATGTGTTCTACTGTTCTCTTAAATTCTTCTTCCTTTTTGTATATAAAGAATTTAAATAAAAGTATAATTACCTTTTCAATTACCAAAAATGCGCTCCTATATTGTCATTACCTCGGAAAAAAACTATTACATTAACGTAATTACCCGGGTAAGTGCTAATTCGTTTATTACATTACATATTATAAATTTGCTTAATGAAGGCTTTGTATCGTTTTGGATTATAATTATTAAATAAAACAAGTGTGTGTGTGTGTGTGTGTGTGTGTGTGTGTGTTTGCAAAAGTGTGAAAATCATTGGTTTTATTATTTGTGATAAAAACAAAATACAATTCACAGCAAAAAAAAAAAAAAAAAACAGCTGGTTATCGCATTCAAATATTAATTACATTAATCTGGTGCCCATTTATTACACACAATAAATCCGTGTAATAGAGACCATTAACCTAATGTTTTTATATCACAAATGTAACCTTAAAATAAATATAATAATTAAAAAGAAAAATGTATCGGTCTTTCAGAAAATTGCCCTAAAATACAAAGGACTTTCCTGCCTGTACACAGCATTGAGCTGGGCATACCAGAGCAATTGATGTCATCCATTGGCCCGAAACACGTGGACTGAACATATTCCATTTGCTTTAACGTCACAGTAGGAATGTGTCACCACGTATGAGAGAGAGAGAGAGAGAGAGAGAGAGAGAGAGAGAGAGAGAGAGAGAGAGAGAGAGAGAGAGACTAACAAACTGATAGAACGAGAGAGTACCAGAGAAAACAGGAGTGAGAGAGAAAGAAAGAGAGGACAAGAGAAAGACAGAGAACAAGAGAAAGACCCAGAGAGAGAGAGAGAGAGAGAGAAAGACCAGAGATATACCAAGAGAGAAAGAGACACCAGAGAGAGACCAAAAGAGAGAGAGAGAGAGAGATAGCAAGAGAGAGAGAGATAGCGAGAAAGAGAGAGAAATAGCAAGAGATAGAGAGAGAGCGTTGTCCGGCGCGAGAATAGATAGACTATTATTGCCGCCAACCAATATCCATCCACTGGTCTATTACCAGGGAGGGAGAGATGGAGGGAGGGAGAGATGGAGGGAGGGTGGGAGGGGAGAGAGATGTGTGAGGAAGGGGTGTGTATGAAGGAAGGAGAAGGTGGGTGGGTGGGTTTTAGGGGTGGGTGGGGGGTTGGTGATGGAAGCAGGAGGCATGTGAGGGAAGATATGTGAAATATAAACGTGGGATAAAACAGAGATAAAAGGAAGTATGAAGGAGCCACAAAGGGAAGGGAGAGGAAGGAATAAAGATGGTTAAGGGAAGGATATGGGAGAATGGCTGGATGAGAAGGTGAAGGAAGGAAGGAAGGAATAAAGATAGAAAAATGAGTAATGGGGGCTAAGGAGGGGGAGATAATAAAGGAGTGAAGGAGGGGTGTGTAGGTGGGATGGGGGGTGTGGGTGGGAGGGGGACGTGGGCGGAAGGGGGTGTTGGTGGGAGGGGAGGCGGTAGGATGGGTGAGTGAAGAATGGGAGTGGTGGGCAAAAGGAAAATTGGTGAGGGAGGGAGGGAGGGGCGTGAGGGAGGGAGGGAGGGGCGTGAGGGAGGGAGGGGCGTGAGGGAGGGAGGGAGGGGCGTGAGGGAGGGAGGGGCGTGAGGGAGGGTGGGGCGTGAGGGAGGGAGGGGCGTGAGGGAGGGAGAGGCGTGAGGGAGGGAGGGGCGTGAGGGAGGGAGGGAGGAGTAGGTGGGAGGGAAGGGGTGAGTGAGGGAGGTAGTCGGTTGTACTTCTGGACCAGCTGGTGAAGATGTGGTATATTGGCTTTGGATTTTTCTAATACAGGGTAGAAGAAAGAAAGAGAGAGAGAGAGAGAGAGAGAGAGAGAGAGAGAGAGAGAGAGAGAGAGAGAGAGAGAGAGAGAGGGAGGTTTATGTAGTACCGCCAACATGTAGTTCATTTTTGCTCCACTTGAAATAATATAGTATGATCTTCAAACTTTTTTCCCACTGTTGTAACCTAATCTTAAACCTACAGTCTTAAATTTCCAACAATACAGTGGTAGTTGTGTAGTTATGAAGCTGTACTGTATTTTTTTTTAAACGTTGGTCATCAAGAAACTAGCGAGCACAAAATATGATGTGATTTAGTAATATCACTGCCATCTCTGTTCCCAACTTGTAAATACAGTGTTGCTCTTAATATCACTACTGAGATAATAACCTGTTCAGTGCAACTACAATAAAGTGCATTGTTTAACTTGGCTGTGATATTTGTTCTTATTATTAAATGGTGTAAAAGTGGTACATGAAGCTGTAGCTACCACCATCACTCTTACTGAAGAATCTAAGGAGTATAATTATTCCCTGAAGTAGGCAAATAACTATATGTTTCTGCGATATAATCAATGTGTTGCTTTGAGACATTATTCCCAGATAATTAATTTGAATGTCAATAACCTACAGACAACATATAAATTGTTTATACTGAACAATCTGATGTATCACACAATATCAGGCAAGAAGCAATGAGATTAATTGTGTTTATACTTATCAACCGCTTGGGGGCACCACCGTCGCGGCGGATAAGAAATTTAACATTGACTGAGCCATCGTCCGATCCTTGGTACTACCCAGCAACATAAACAGTGAGAAAATTATCGCTTCTGTCCACCTAAGGTTTCTGACGCACGTATGGCTGCAGCAGCAACACTCACTCACTCAAGTCATCGAAACTGCTTTAAATTTGGCCTATAAAGTGAGGCGAGGTCTTAGATAAAATAAAGGTTGAGCGTTGTGTGTTAATCCCTGTCTATTCCTTTCATTTCGTGATGTAGTAAGAGAGAGAGAGAGAGAGAGAGAGAGAGAGAGAGAGAGAGAGGTGCACGGATAGAGAGGGAGAAAGAGAAAACGAGGGAGAACAAGGAACTAGGAGAAAAAGAAGGAGTTGAAGGACATAAGCAAAAATAAAATGCGAGAGAGAGAGAGAGATAAATTTCCCTCATTCAACATGTGATTGGTGCATCATACACAAACACACACACTGGAGGTCTCTCACCGAAAGTACAATATACAGTATAGTTATCCTTCACACAGAAAACGAGATCTTTCTATACATCGAAAACGAGACGACTAGCATAAAAAGATAGAACCTTGTAAATGTAAAGAAACAAGAGAATAAGAGAGGATAATTTTTACTGTTAGACCTGACATTATTTTACATATGATGAAAACGTAATCATAAAAATACTAAACATGGGAATAAAGAAGTTCTAATTTGCTTTAAGAAACGGAAAGATATTGCTTAAAGAAAATTGGATTATTCGAGAAGGAAAGAACACGAGAAAAGGTACAAACAAATTGGTTGTAAACAATGGTCTTTTTAACACAATTATAAAAAATGGAGACTTTTTACAGGTCGAAAATGAAATTATCTTAAGGTAATAAAAGACTGATTGAGTCATACCTTCCCTCCACGCCCTCCCTCTTCTTCTCTCCTTCCCTCTCTTCTTTCTCTCCCTCCTTCTTTAACTCTCTCCTTCCCTCTCTTTCTCTCCTTCCCTTTTACTTTCCAACTCTTCCGCCTACCTGTCCTCCACCCATCTTACCACCCTCCCTTCCTCCCTCCTTCATTAACTCTCCCTCCTCTCCCCTCCCCCATTATCTGCTCTCCCTCTTTAACCTTCCTTCCGCCCCTCCTCTTTCCTTCCCTCCCTCCCGCTAAATTACTAACGCCACACACACCCCCAAAATCGTTACACGCAGGCAGGAGGTGAATTTATCGCGCCTTCAGGATAAGAATACTCCTTCAGGTGGTTCCTCACCCCGGGGCTGGTCGGGGGGGGGAAGGCGTCTCACCTGGGGGAAGTAAATGTGCGTGAATTCCGGAACAACGCACGGGAGGTTACCTGTAATTTAAAGAAATCTGGATGAGAGGGAAGTGGTAATGAGTGTGTGTTGTTGTGGCGTTTGCAGGTAGGTGGGTGAGAGAGAGAGAGAGAGAGAGAGAGAGCAACACGTCTTCCCTGACAGTCTGATCTACTTCCCTCACACCCTTTTTATGCCTTCATTTACCGGATATTCTACCAGGAACCGGGAATTGGAATAAAAATTGGGAACTAGAAGATGAGGAATGGATCTAACAACTGGGAATCAGGAATAAGTAATACAATTAATACCTGGGAAATGGGAAGCTCGACTCATTTTATCCCTAAGAAATTGGGAAATTTAACTCACTTCAACCGTGGGAAATGGAGGTACTAATCTCTCTTCAACCTTGGGAAATAGGAATGGGTATAACAAATCCATTTCATCCTGTTGAAAAGGGAATATGTAACTCACTTCATCCCTGGGAAATGGAAAATAGGCAAATAACTACACCCACGGGAAATAAGCTTAAGCAAAAAGAAAAAATGAGAGTAGGATGAAGGGGAGACTCTAGTAGATGTTTCCCCTGTTACTCTTCAATGTAATATATAAGATCTCTCGATTGATCCCTTGAGGCTGGGATTAACATAGAATAGTGTTGTTTCTATCGAATTTTCATCTAAATACGTGTTCCTAGCAGCAGATTTAACTCTCTCTCTCTCTCTCTCTCATTTAAATATCTTCCTTTTCCTTATTCTTCACTATCATTTCTGTCTCTCATCCTTAAATTCTTCCCACCCACCCACACAGTAACCATCTATATCAAGGTCAAGTCTCGATACATATCAGAAGCCATTTTTGGATGCCACCGTTAGCCCGTAGCTCCTAAATGGCTGCTTAAACAACAACTCACCCAATTATAGTAGAATCTCAGGCGTAATATTGATGCCATTTTGAACATTATGTCTAGGCTGACGGGGCATTAACAAAACCCTGTTGAATTACTATAGAGTCTCAGGGCAATTTCAGTGTCATTTTGGAAAGTATTTTAGCACTGAAACTTAATTAAGTGGCTATAAGAGAAACCATCTTGTTACGGTGGAGACTCGAGGGGCAATCTAGAAGTCAATTAGAACGTGATATTTCCTCCTGGTAGCTGTGTTGAGGAGAAACCCACATAGTCCTTGTAGAATCTCTCAGTGTACTTTAAGGTGTCATTTTCAGACTTTATTTATATATTGTAGTTTAATAAGAAAGTGGAAGTTGGCCCCTTAAGCCTGGCGTCTCGTAGGTGGTAGTGTAGATAGTGAACAATAATTTAAGTTTCGATACCTAGACACCTGTTCGTCTTCACTTCCCTAACTAAATATAGGAACCCATCTACAGCTGGGTCGACTCAGGGTGCCTGGAGAACGAACAGTGATTAAATTACCCCATCGTGATTTCTTACTGGAAAAAATCCTAACTAGTTGAAGTCTCTGTGTAATTTAAACGCCACTTTTAAACTGCATAGCTGGAGTGAAATTGTTAAGACGCATTCCCGTGTCTTCAATAACTGGTAAAAAATTTTCTTCCGGGTCTTTGAGAAACTGAGTTCATGGGTTCGGATTCTCAAAGGTGTGTAGGTGTAAATTGTGAAACGTGAGACAGCACTTACCTGGTGGAGCTGACCCACAGTGTAAAAATTACGTCCCAAAAATAAGCAAAATTAAACTGATACTTTATCTATAATGTTGAGGCAATGGGTTTTAATAGCACTTTAAATGTTTTTATTCTATTTTATTGGCGACAATGAATATAAATAACTTTTCTTTTTTTTGGGGGGGGGGGGAGAAATCATTTATGACAGATTAATTTTCTGTGGTCTAGCTAATAATTTTTGAGTCATTTTCTGTGATTTTAGGAATAATTTATTAGTAATTATGTCATTATTTTCAGAGTATTTTTGTTGTATTTAGCAATTTGTAATCTTGACCAATTTCACTGCACTTCATTATTATTTATTTTAATAACACATTACAACTAACTTATGAGTAATTATCACACAAGTTACTAATCACAATTAACTTAGGGAATGAAAGTAAATCCTAATCTAACAAGTTAAAGAGTAAATTAACTTGAAGGATATTCGTGAACCCCTAAGTCTTGATAACAACAACTGGTTAAAGTTACTGTGAGATTATATAACTGAGCAATAAAACATAGTGGTGACTGGTTAAAGTTACTATGAGATTATATAACTGAGCCATAAAACATAGTGGTGACTGGTTAAAGTTACTATGAAATTATATGACTGAGCCATAAAACATAGTGGTGACTGGTTAAAGTTACTATGAGATTATATAACTGAGCCATAAAACATAGTGGTGACTGGTTAAAGTTACTATGAGATTATATAACTGAGCCATAAAACATAGTGGTGACTGGTTAAAGTTACTATGAGATTATATAACTGAGCCATAAAACATAGTGGTGACTGGTTAAAGTTACTATGAGATTATATAACTGAGCCATAAAACATAGTGGTGACTGGTTAGAGTTAAGTGTGTGTGGGTGATTAAATAGCTGAGCCATAAGCAGAGTAAGATATACCAACAAGTACCGTGTGGCTCCTGGAGGTAAATCTTACAAAAGCTGTAATGAACTCCTGGCCCTAGAGGTCAGGAGGGATACTGTAATAAACTCACTGTAATTACCCTGTATTCATTACGTTATATGGAACATGTAATTATTCTCGGGGTGTAATTTTGATTTAGTTTTGCGTGTGTAATTAATAACAGTGTAATATTTATTTAGTCCTGGTGTAATAATTTTCTTAGATAATAGGAATAAATTTAAAAAAATATATTAATTTTTTCTTTATAATTTTCATGAGCAAACTTAAGAGGTATTTAATATTATCAATGATTTTATTTACTATTAAAAACGATGAAAAAAAGTTGTATATAGTGTTAGATATTAACCTAACTAATTATAGCTTTGTAATTAAACTGGAATTATTCGTGTAATTCAGTGCGTATAGGATGCTCTTTTTTGTAGCACCAACTTTCAATTACGTGTCATGAAGCCGTAGCTAATTCCCATGATTTTTGTTCTTCTATGCTAGTAGTTTATTACCTTTTGTGTAACGTTATTAGTAAAGTGTCTTAGTGATTTAATAGTAATTTATATATGCAGGTGTGAGGTTTATTATTGACTAGCTAAAGTTGTGTTTCTCACGAGTTGCACTGATTAATTTCAACCTAACTTAACCTACCCTACCTTAACCTAATCTACCCTAACCTAACTTACCCTAACCTACCCTACCCTACCCAAACCAAAAAACGTAACAATTAGGTCCACACACCATCAGGGATCCCTCAGTATATATCCAAAGTTTCTGATCTCTTAGTTTCTTGGTCTTGGAGTTATCACACACATACCCACTCCACTCCACTCCACTCCACCCAACCCCATCCCATCCCACGGGAGTGAGAGAGAAACAAAGACGGACACACAAAGAGGACAGAGAGAGAGAAGACAGAGAAACAGACACATCCACAGAGAGACAGAAACACGAACTGCGATACAGAGAGAGAGTGTGAGTCATGACACTATATGATAACCTCTTACACCGATACAAGGAAATGAATCTTGCTTCCGCCAGCTCCGCAATGATGTTCACTGGATTGAAGAAAGAGCCGCTGGGGGACATTGGTCGCTAAAGGGTGAGAGAGAGACGGCTGATAGAACGGAGAGAGAGAGAGAGAGAGAGAATACTATTAATGTTTTGACGTTTCTCTTCTTTAGATGCTCCAGTTGCCAAGGATATTGAGGTTATTAGTCGATGGTGTTGTTAATGTTGTTAAGTTGTTTTGGAGCGCTTCAGTTTCAGTCCCTCCCCCCGGCATCCACACCTAAACACATACATGTACCTACCCCTACGCATAACACACACACACACACACAGGGAACACCGGGCCCTTCACAAGCCGCCACACAATAGGGCATCAACATACGGAATCAGATTTAAACAGATACCATAAAGTGTAATAACCTCCCAAATGTTTTATTTTTACCCGTCAAAAGACATAACAAAACTTTTAATTAAAATTCATACCGTAATTGAATATTTTTTTTTTATGGGGAGAATGTTTTTTTTTTTTTTGTCACGTGTATTTCAATGTTATTTGGTATTGGTTGGGAATAATAACTTAAAAGCTGAAACTTATTGATTTTCTTAATGGCTCGAACACTGCATTTAAATATTCAGCGACTGAGAAAAATATATATTGTAAATTTTCTCGTTAGTATTGTAGTTCTGTATACCCCCGTGAAATTTGCTCATTTATATTGGAGTGTATCGTTAACAGACAGACAGAAGCTCTCATTTCTAGCAATTTGTATCCATGATCAATGTTGTTCTTGTCTTCCTCGGTTACTCCTCTTTGTAATATTGTTTATAATAAGGTAGTAATTTTTCAATCCGTGTTTCGTGATAATGATGAGACAGAAAATATACACAATTCCATACATACACATATTCTAACATATATGCATACTAATTGATGTCGTAAATACATACATATATACAGATTATAGTCGGGCGTGACCCAATGAATACAGCTTCATGCAGCTCCATCTTGACAGAGGGCTTCAGCTGCTCTTAAAACAACTCCGACACAATCCTCTTAATTCTTGTCCTGGGTGTACCAACAGGTTAGGTTAGGTTAGGTTAGGTTCTTCTGCTAGCATTTCTTATACTGATTTTCTAATTCTGTTTCTTTCAGTCATTCCCATAATTATTCAGAGAACCTTATTACCACAGCTTGTATTTTATTTTTTTCCTTCTGTTATCGGAGTCTCCATCTTAACCAAATGAGCTGGGTGGCGGGAGAGGAAAGTTACCGTGTGTATTTACAAGACTCAGGCCCCTTGGCTGGTGTCCTATGATGGTTCAAGTTTATCCCCTACAGGTTGGCTCGGTCCTGCAGGAGTTGTGGGCCAAGTTTTAGGAAGGGTGCAGGTGATGGTGATGGAGCGGGGGAGGGTGGGGGGTGGGGGTCGGGGTGGGGGAGAGGGTGGGGGGTCGGGGTGGGGGAGGGGAAGGGGGAGGGGAAGGGGGTGGGGGAGGGGGTGGGGAGAGGGGGTGGGGAAAGGGAGAGGGTGGGGGAGGGGGTGGGGGTGGGGGAGGGGGTGGGGGTGGGGGAGGGGAAGGGGGTGGGGGAGGGGGAGGGGGTAGGGGAGGGGAAGGGGGTGGGGGAGGGGGTGGGGGAGGGGGGAGGGGTGGTGGTTATGGTGGTGCGCTGATGTTAACTTATAATAATAATAATAATAATAATAATAATAATTAACGGTTTATTGAAGGAGCTTGGCAGCCAGAAGGCTGAAAATATACAGTTACATATTTGGGGAATGGGTTACGAATTACAAATAATATACAAGTAACATAAGTGACACAAATAAGACATATAATAACTTAGATGGGGAAAAGCTCAAACTACAGTTCATTTCAACATAGTGACAGTGTTACAGTATTACAAGTTGTTGATAATTTTTACAATGGTTGGGACTGGGCTGTTCTTATAGCGATCAGTTCGTGCACGTATGGGCTGGATGCGGTTGTGGTGTCGAACAGTATTGTTTTAATTTGCTTTTATATAGACATCCATCCATCTACACATCCATTCATCCATCCATCCATCCACACATCCATTCATCCACACATCCATTCATCCACACATCCATCCATCCACACATCCATTCATCCACACATCCATTCATCCACACATCCATCCATCCACACATCCATCCATCCATCTATCCATCTACAGTTCTACACACCTATCCATCCATACAGAATTAACATTTCACTGTCCCAATGCCCCCAGTCCTGCTTCACAACACACACCACCAGCGACACCATCACACGTCCACACCTTGTAGCTATTATGGTGGTGAGGAACCTTCTTATTAGCTCACCTGCCTACAGTCAACACCTGGTCCTTCATATCTTGGGGAAAGTCTTGGGTCGTGACACGCTGATATATAGTCACGGGTAACGACTCACTTGTATGTTATCTAATTTGTGACCATCCTATGTCCCGCGTCACGTTATGAGGTAGAGGGTAATGTATCGTTAACGTAGTGAGAGAGAGAGAGAGAGAGAGAGAGAGAGAGAGAGAGAGAGAGAGAGAGAGAGAGAGAGAGAGAGAGATGATCACAAAAATAAAGAAAATTGCAACAGGTCCATACTAGGCAGACCTGTTTACACCCAGCACTTATCACTCATATATCTCTCTCTAACTAATATTTGAAGCCTCCCAACGAGTTCGAGTTAATGATGGTGTTTGGTAACTTGTTCATTAATCCACAACTCTATGTCCAAACCAACGCTTACACCTGTTTTCCACCTAAATCTCTTCGGGTTTTTTTTCTAATCTATAACCATTACTACGTATCTGTTCCTATGAGATACTTTAAGCACCTTAGTTATATCACCTTTATTTAACACCATCTTCCATTTATACACATTGATCATATCACCCCTCACTCTACATCACTGAAAATTATGCAAATTCAGTTTTCTTAATCTGTCTTTTTAGTCAAGTTTCCCCATACCTGGGATTACTGTTATTATCCTTTCCTCACTTATCCTGGCTATAGGAAGGTGACCAAAACTGAACCACATAAGTACATAAACGCATTGGCTGTCTAGGTTACAGGTCCCTATTTAGCCTTACCCCTAAAAATCTTTCTCATAGTCGTATGTTTCTGTATCTATTTCGTTCATCTCATAGCTGGTTCCCTATTTCTATTACCTACTCTAAGAACTTTACAGTCTTCCACAATAGACTGCCTTCACAAACCGAAATAATTTGCCCTACGGAACCTGAGGCCTCCATTGGAATTATCCCTCCGGTTTGACTCTATGCTATATCAAATCTCACTTGTTTATGGCAGCTGCTTCCTACCTCACTCCCTACGTCGACATCACAAATCAAGTGTATTTTTCCCCAGGTACAGAATGATAGATTATAAACGAAAGAAACTGGGATATAATACAAAACGTGAGATAAAGAGAAAGAGAGAGAGAGAAACAGCGAAACAGGACGAAAGAATTAAATCACCTGTTTTAATATAAAGAGGACAAGAGGTGTGAAGTAAATCTCGCTCTTATAACACAGTCTCTTCGAATCATCGTCTCTCTATATAACAATTTTATATACGAGACGAAACTGGTATTTAAGTTCTTAGTTTCCTCAGCGACTTCATGTTAAGTAAACTCAGCCGACAGAGAACCTCCTGCTGAGATTAATTCGTTTATTACGTTAATATATAAACCGGTGGTGGCGGTTCAATATTCATGAAGTTGCCTTTAGTTTAATTAAGAGAGATTGAGAAGAAAGTGCTTTTACTCATTTGCCCTGTGTGTGTGTGTGTGTGTGTGTGTGTGTGTGTATTTTCGTGAATGTGTATTCTGTGTGCGTTTTTTATGTGCTCCCCTGTGTACTCTTGTAGATGGATGTGTACATGTGTGTGCATGTATGAATATTTATGTGTGTGTCGATGACTTGCCATGGCGATACCGAACGAGCGAAATAAGAAAAAAGAGTAAAATTACCTAAACGAAATAAAATAGAAAAGACAAACAGAGAAAAATACCTCCGAAGAAGACTGGCCGTAAATGGCCCGCGAGTAGGTAAATAATCTAAACTTTACAGTATGTAGTCTTTTCGCCTGTGGTTGTGTGTACTTACTGCATATAACTTTTCACGAGTCAAAACTGCTTGGTACTTTACTTCATAATAATATATAAGCAACTCGTGGTGTGATAGTGAGCAGACCCACCTCGCGAGCGAGTGGACCCGGGCAGGGTCTGCTTGCATAAATTGGGAACGGGGATGTTAATCGATTTGCGGATCGTGTTCCAAGATAATAGTTAGCCGGTGCAGTTGATTATCTGTCCGGTCTTCTTGAATTATTCTGCAGCAGTAGCAGCAAAATTTTCCTTATAAAAACATGTGTACACTTGTGTGTGTGTGTGTGTGTCAGCAAGCATGAAAGAGGGGGTCAGTGTTGCCAGGTTGGGGTTATCCCTCGCCCAAGACACACGACCTCCCACCCCCTTGTTTATCTCTCTGACAAATGGTCCACTTGCTGGGGTTTTCACAATGCCTTACCTCCTCCTGCTGTTGCGGGCTACAACCTGTGATGTGTTAGCCTTGTGACGCTCACCAGACTACACCACTATGTTCCCGGGAAGTGTAAACTAAATGTTATTTTTTCATTTGTTTTCATTAATTCTTTTAATTAATTTATTTTATTTACTGTAGGTTTTATTTTGGGCTGCGAATCGTCTGTTTCCTTAACTGACTGATGGATGTTTCCCGTACCTGAGGGATGTTATTTCAAGTGACGCTTAACAAACTCGTATGTAAAATTTATGGATAACTTTTATTTTTTTATTATAGTTTAATAATTGTTTAGTAATACAGCAGCACTTATTTAATATATCTCATAATTCTAAATTACAATAAAAAAATAATGTCTATAAATTTCGTATTTTTCACTTCATTAATATCTTCCTACTAACTGCAGACACGGTGTAATTTATGGTAAGGAACTAACACCTGTCCTTCCTTCAAATATTATTAACCCAAGCCACTGAACCACCCACAATATTTCTCAAGCAATAAAATTAACCCCTTGAGAGCTATCTGTCCAACTTTACCGCCTCTACCGAGAATCTGAACTAAAAATAAAAGAAAGAATGAGGATGAAGCACCAGATCTCATGACGAGCACGATAACCTCGGGCGATGTATTGTTTCCCGTATTTGGAGTCGTCGCCATCCTCTCTCTCTCTCTCTCTCTCTCTCTCTCTCTCTCTCTCCTCCCAGCAGAGTTTCTCAGGACTATCCCACGACTGAACAACACATTGGTATTCAGGTTCGCCTTATCTCCATGACATACACAGCACCTGCCACACATCTGACTTCCACAGCTCTCCACTGCCTTCATCATTTTCTTTTTACCAGATAACGCTCTCTCGATTTTCTTCCTGCCAGATACTTTTTCTTTCTTTATTCTCCAGAGATGATCTACCAGATAGTTACTTTCTCTTTCCGAGTTTGAAGAATTTAAATCAGCAACACTCTAAGTACATGAGAAATAAAACCCAACTTTCCCTTCAGTGATCCAGAAGTCTGTTTTGTTGTTAGATTAAAATTAACCTTGACCAATCGACCAATAAATATCATACGCATCTGGAACAATATGATCTTGACCTTTACCATACAAAAATAAAATAAAATAAATCGGGTGTTTCTTTTCCATGGAATTTATTTATATTAGTGTATCAGTTTAAAAGGACACTTATAATTCGGATACCAAAAGTAGTGGGTGTTATTTTTTAGTAGTCAAGTCGTGCCTCCAGCAGCAATGATCTTCACTATTAATGTATTGACTTCAAGCAGCCAATGTTCTCCTCGGTGTCAGAGAATATAGTTTGTGTTAGGTTAGGTTAAGTTAGGTTAGATTAAAGTTTTGCTCTAGAATGTGAAAATGTTACAAGACTAACTAACTTCCCATTGTCTCTCACACCTCTCTCACTCTCTCTCACTTCTGTCTTCATCCACATTCATTTCAATTCTCTTCCTAGTCTCCACTGACGCCTTTCTTCTCGTGGTTTTCATTGTCTGCTATTTTCTCACACACTTCTTGCGTGTTTTCCCACTTTAGATCTCCCTCATTTTCTTCTCCATTCCTTCTTGCCTCTCATTTTTATCATCTTTTTATCCACCTTCTCTTTTCATCTTTTTTTTATGTATCTTCGCTTCATCCTCATCCTTCTCTTCTCCTTCCTCATCCTTCTATTTTCTCCTTAGTCCTTCCAAGTTCCTCTTCCTCCTCTTATCTTCCTCGTCGACCTTCCTTCCTTCCTTTCCCTAACTATCCTCTTCCTCCTTCTTCTACTGCTCCTACTACTTACTACTAATACCATAGATACAGTCACGTCTCTGCTGCCATTCCCTTAATAAACTATGGAGAGTTGCAAAATTGTTCTCGCCTGTCTGGCTTTTATCCCCCTTTAATTAAAAATCTTTGCACTTTGTTACAGTTTAGTAGTACTGTGTCGAGGGTTGACCCGGGTGTCGAGCACTGCCTGGGTGTCGGGGGCTGCCTGGGTGTCGGGGGCTGCCTGGGCGTCGGGGGCTGCCTCGGCGTCGGGGGCTGCCTCGGCGTCGGGGGCTGCCTCGGCGTCGGGGGCTGCCTGGGCGTCGGGGGCTGCCTGGGCGTCGGGGGCTGCCTGGGCGTCGGGGGCTGCCTGGGCGTCGGGGGCTGCCTGGGCGTCGGGGGCTGCCTGGGCGTCGGGGGCTGCCTGGGCGTCGGGGGCTGCCTGGGCGTCGGGGGCTGCCTGGGCGTCGGGGGCTGCCTGGGCGTCGGGGGCTGCCTGGGCGTCGGGGGCTGCCTGGGCGTCGGGGGCTGCCTGGGCGTCGGGGGCTGCCTGGGTGTCGGGGGCTGCCTGGGTGTCGGGGGCTGCCTGGGTGTCGGGAGCTGCTTTGTAACCAAAGGTTCATTTATCCCAAGTTTGTCAGAACATTAAATTAATTTTAAATAATATTGTTCCTACACACTTTATGTTTAACACACAGACAGACAGACGGACGGACACACACACACACACACACACACACACACACACACACACCCCGCACCCATACCCCATGCCACATTAGATAGATACATACATACATACATACATACATACATACATACATACATACACAGACAGACACAGACAGAGGCAAAAATTATTTACATATGCGTTGTTTAGTTGCCGAACACCACATCACCTTAAACCCAAAAAATACTAAAAAAAAATCGAGTAATAAAAAAAAAATATGAAAGAACCATTACCAAAAATATAACAGTGGTGCGACAGTGAGAAATAATAGAGTAAATGAGCGTCACATTAGTATGCTCGCTGACCCGCCACCAGCGTAAACTGTGGCTGGGTGGGGTGGGGTCATTTGTACCACATTCACTGAAAATTTTTATTCATTCCCCCAAGAAGTATAACTAACAGAATATTATATTATTTTTTATATATTTTGTATAAAGTTACTGTATGAAGGAAAAAATTTAGTCATGTAGTAAATTGGGGAATAGTGAAAATTACCCTTACCAACACCATAACACTGTACAACATAACACCATAATCAAACAAAGGCTCAAAGAATCACATTTTACGCGATTTTGAGATTAACCGAAACTGTGATTCCAACTCATCACTGTCAACTAACTCCGATCTCCTTCCTAACTTACCAGAATAAACCCCAAACACATTTTTTATACATGTTGGACTTAAAATTGGGATTCGATTCGACAAAGACAGCGCCTCGTTAGTGCTGGACAGTGAATAAATCCTCGTGTGTACCCGAGACTGGGAACTGTGTCACAACCATGGTAGAGGACGCCCTTGGCAAGACTCCAGAATCCGTCGATAGATGGCAAAGAAACCAGCCACCACCAAGGGGATGTGGGCCGCCCTAAACCTACTTGCATACTACTACTGATCTATAGCTGGATATCTTACCATGACGGAGACAGAGAGAGAGACAGATACAGGAAGAGATAAACAGTGAGAAAGTCAGATAAGACAAACAGGCAGACAGAGTTACAGTGAGTAATAGAGAGATGAAGGTGAGGAAAGGAAAATGAGACAAAATGGGAGAGAATATAACAAGATAGACAAAACACGGAGAGTCAGAGAAAGAGATAAGAGACGAAATAGTCAGAAAAGAATAAGGGGTTTAAACATGCCTACATTATCAGGACAGCACTCATGGAGACACATCTTACGTGTACACAAAAGGTTCCTGTCAGTTACGAACAAGAGGGAAGACGAGAAGACCCTCTAGGTGAAAGCCTCTTGTGGAAATGTAACGAGAGTGCATGATAAGATATGGTGAAAATGTATGATGGGGAGGTGTAGTGAGGTCTGAAAGTGTTGTGAAAGTTTATGATGACAGGTTATAGTGAAAGTATGATGAAAAGATTTAAAGAAAGTATGATGAAAGGGTTTAAAAAAAGTGTAAAATCAGAGTGTCTAATGAAAGTGTGTGGTGAGAATATCAAAAGAAAGTGAAGTGAGTGTAGATTGACGCGAAGTCTTGCCCCGAACATCTCACAAGAAATAAATTATATACGAGAAACAAATGTTATACACACTCCTCTGAACCTGAAATATTACATGGCCAAGTCTTTAGGAAATATTGTAGTTAAACGTATCTATTTCGTCTAGCATCCCAGTCAGCCAGTCTAGTCTCTACACGCGCGGTTCCAGACTTGATCTTGTTATCAGTCACAGCAAGTAAGATCATAAAACCGCAGTTGACAATAAGAGGAGGTGGAACTTATAGGGTTTAAAATAATGCATCTTACGCCCGCCAGTACTGATCACCTGTCATGTCTGTTACCCGAGGTTGTCCTGCCGGGGGATACCAAACTCTCGTACAGTATTGCGACTGGGCAAAAATAATGACACCCAATACTAACAGGTTCTTATTGGAAAAATCATATATACTGAAAAATAATTATATATGTCGAAAAAAATAAAATGTTTTAAGGGAATTTTGATAATGTGAATATTATATTTCCTAGAAAAGCTAAATCGCATTAAGATCATTATTCGGTTAAATTGTGACTGCGAGACTTTTACATACTTGGTTAATGAGATAAATTAATATCAGGATAAATTACAACTATATACCCCTAATAAACAGTGAGGCTGTCCAGGAGGTAATTAATGATGAGAACAAGAGATGTTTTGTTGATGTTTCTGATGTTTGTGTGTAATGTTTGGCTGTTTGTGTTCCTATATTATTTTAGATTTTTAGTTTGCATGAGCGTCTACGGCGTGGGAAAGTGATTTGTGATTCTTTTTTTTTAAACAATTTCCACACACACACACACACACACACACACACACACTAGCTGTACAATTCTGAGTCAAGTCCCCTGATCACGTCTTCACCAAACTTGTAACGTACAATAACAAGAGATACACAGGTAGTAGAGTGACAGATACTACCGGTACAAGTGTAACATATATCACGGGGAATAGATACACCTGTGGCCACCAGGTGTAAAGAATTTAAAATACAGAGTGTGTGTGTGTGTGTGTGTTTGTTTAAAGGTGCAAACACTGCTGCTCCCTCTCGCTTTCAGCTGGCTAGCCCTCGTGGCGAACAGGGAAGCAACTTGCATAAGACTTCCCCTGTCAGTACACAGCCTCCCCACCATCAAGACTCCTGCTGTGCCTCCTCGTAGCAACACACGATAACTGGGTGCCTCGTGGGACCAGGCTAGATCAGCAGGGGATCTCGGAGTAGCAGTGGGCCCCAGAGGGACGGCGCATAGGCCCACTGGCATGTGGACACGTCCTGGCGCCTACCAACCACCACCCCGCTGCCTTGCGGATTAACCTTGGCAGGTTTAAGGATACAGGAGTAAACCCAGAACGAAAAATCTGCGGTGGAGCGCCGTATTAGGCAGATATGCTTACAGAGCTCCAACAAGACCCCAACTGCGGTGTAAGCGGAAGAGGTGACCACAATGGAAACCCAACGACTACACAGCGAACGAAGGCAATGCCTGATGGACACGCTACTAAGGCGAAACCCATCAAACTGGGCTATCGGCAGTCCATTGCGAATCTCCCTCTCCCCAGTCGTTGCAACACTTGCACCACTGGATCAGGAAAAGGGAGAGCCAAGATGTGTGGTTGCAACCTGCGCTCCTGCCTCACCACATATCATCAACTCACGCGCAGCCATCATCCAGTTCATTATATCTCTCATCATCATCAAAACTCCCATACCGCCAAAAGTCATATGGTGACGGAAGAGTGGCAACGGGGACAGGCAGAGATAACTGCCGGGAGTCTCTAGTCACAACTCTGCACATGGGCGGTAAAAATGAGATGGTCGTTTATGCACTGGGATCTAGGCAGCAGTGCAATCCGGTCCTGTCTGTACGATTGAGTAGCCTTTTCGGAGAGCCAATCTCCTCACCCCCCATGGGGAGGGGGCTGGAAAAGGTGCCCTAAACATAGCCTGCCTAAAAACCCAACCTGACTGAGCAACTGCACCCAGGAAGGTCATCCTTATGCGGTCGAAAAACACATCCAAAATCACAGATCCAAACAAAAACAAACCATACAACCTCTTATGGTCACTGCATGGAATGTCAGGACCCTTCTGGATACTGGCACAAATGAGCGACCTGAAAAAAAAGCTGCCCTTTTGGCAAAAGAGCTGGTTAGGCATAACATCGACATAGCAGCCATCAGTGAATCTCGGCTCCCAGATGAGGCCCAATTCACAGAACGGGGGTCTGGCTACATTTCTGGAAGGGTAAGCCTGGTGCGGAGAGAAACTGCATTTACGGACTTGGCTTTGCCGTCCGCCAACGCATCCTACACAGGCTAACTGAAATGCCTATTGGGATCAACGAGCGCCTCATGACGCTTCGAGTCCCACTGAATCACTCGCATCATGCCTTCTTCATCAGTGCACACGCCCCAACACTGGATGCAGAGGATGACATCAAGGAGTCCTTTTATGCCGACCTCGACAGAGCGCTAACCTCTATCCCCCAGAGAAAACAAGGTTGTGCTCCTTGGCGACTTCAATGCCAGAGTTGGCAGAGAAGCTAACAATTGGCGGGGAACCATAAGGAGAAATGGACTAGGCAAGTGTAATCCCAATGGCCAACTCCAACGCAGCAAGTGTGCTACACAACCTTACTATCACCAATACCTTGTTTATGTGGCAGCAACCACGATCCAAACACTGGCATCTCAATGACTACATCACTGTCAAAGAAAGAGATCGCCGAGATATCCTCATCACCCGTGTCATGCGTGGCTCAGACCACTGTGACACTGATCATCGACTTGTCAGAGCCAAGCTCTCACTTCACGTCGCCCCAAAACGGCGAAGACAGGAAGCCTCCAGAAGAGGTTTTAATACTAAGCGTCTGGAGGATCCAGCGGTAGCACATGGTTGCCTTCCTTACTCGTGCCAGTGCCAATTTAGCCAGCTGGGTGAATATCGAGTACCGGGTGAAGGGGGGCCCTTGTTGCTCACACTGAACACGACCTACAGGAGATCCTAAACACCTACGCAGACGAGTATGCACACTTCGGCCTTGAGGTGAATGTACGTGAGACTCAGATTCTCTTTCAACCTGCCCCTGGTTCAGACACACCTCCACCATCCATCCAGCTTAACGGTACTATCCCTCTCTAATGTTGACCACTTTCGGTATCTTGGCTCCCACCTGTCCACCACTGCAGACATCGATGAAAAGATTCAGCATAGGATCAGATGTGCATCTCAAGCCTTTGGCAGACTCCGAAATCATGTCTTCAGCTGTAGGGAGGTGAAATTATCTATAAAAATGCACGTATATCGAGCACTGGTCCTCCCTACCCTGCTATATGGCAGTGAGACATGGGTCACATACAAGAGGCACCTCAAGGCCCTTGAAAACTTTAACCAACGTAGTCTACGTTCCATCCTCCGAATTCGCTGGGAAGACAAGAAAACATTTGCCAGTATTCTCGCTGACACCAACTGTAGGAGCATCGAGGCTACCATTATCCAAGAACAACTACGCTGGACTGGCCATGTTACCCGCATGGACGACAGTAGACTGCCAAAGCAGCTACTTTACAGTCACCTAACGAATAATAAACGTAACGCAAGCGGACAATTGAAAAGGTATAAGGATAGTCTTAAGATAAACCTGAAAAAGTGCCAAATCGACTCCCTCACCTGTGAGTCGATTACTCCACATCGTAACGATTGGAGGAGCACCACACGAGAAGGTGTCAATGGTTTCGAGTTAGCCCGACTGCAAACCAAAGCAGACAAGCGCCAACGCCGGAAAGACGCTGCCAACGCCCCTCCCGCAGTAGACGCAGCCCTCCACATGTGCAACTAATGTGAAAGACGCTACGGGTCCCGTATCGGCTTCTTTAGTCACCTCAAAACTCACCAACCTAGGTGACATCCCTAATAACTCATATTATTGTATCATAGCTGGATGATCGTCATACTTGATTCCGAGTGACAGCAAAGTAGTAGTAGTAGTAGTAGTAGTAGTAGTAGTAGTAGTAGTAGTAGTAGTAGTAGTAGTGTGTGTGTGTGTGTGTGTGTGTTTAAAGGTGCAAGCACTGCTGCTGCTTCTCGCTTTCAGCTGCCACCGCAGGCTAGCCCTTTTAAGTCTTCCCTTGCCAGTAAAACAGCCTCTTCACCATCAAGACTCCCCTGTGCCTCCTCGTGACAACATACGGTAACTAGGCGCCTCGCACCCCTAGGCTAGATCAGCAGGGGATCTCGGAGCTCCAGTGGGCCCCAAAGGTACGGCGCATAGGCCCACCAGCATGTGGACATCCTAATTCTAACCAACCACTGCCCCGCTGCTTTGCGGATTAACCTTGGTAGGCATAAGACTACAGTACAGCAGTAAAACCCGAACGAAAAACCTGCGGTGGAGCCCCGCACCAGGCAGACATGCTTACACAGCTCAAGTAAGACCCCAACGGCGGAATAACCGGAAGAGGTGACTAACACGGGAACCCAACGACTACACCGGCAGATGAAGACAATGCAAGATGGACAGGCTATTAAGGCAAAACTCAACAAACCGGGCTATTAGCAGGATAGATCCAGGACTGCCCAGACTGGAGCCAGCCTTCGCCGTTATCGGTCCTTTCTCCAGACCCTTCACCGCTAAAGCCAGCCAGCCAGCCAGCCTTGTTTCTACTATTGACGACCGGACCACAACTCGACCTCTCTGATTATCACTGGACGTCCCAGGAATCCCGTTTGGGGCAACGCCCTTTGTGGGCCTCCACCTTTGGATAACGACCACGAACGTCACCGGACTACCTCACGAGCGTTCAGGATTGTCAACCCTAGCTAGTCCTCCCCACGGGTAGAGTGAGTGACCCACACTCCTGCTGGAGGGCAGCTATTGGTTGGAAGTACTGACGTGGATTGAGGTCTTTCTCTCTTACTAAATCCTTCCTTGTTTACCCTGGCCGAGGCACCTGCTTTATTTAAGTATTCGTGCTAGAACCCCTCCAGTGGCGCACACCTCACAGCTGAGTGGGATTGTGTGTTCATTGGGGGTCGGGGACAAACAGGCCGATCCCATAGTGACGACTGTGATCGTGCAGTCACTCCACTGTGCGGGGGTTGTCTCTTGTAAAATCAAAGAAGGGCCTCCAATAACCTTCTACATGCATAATGGCAGTAAACATAAGAATAAAAGTAAAAGATAAGAACAAACCTATCGATAAATCGAGACGAATTACCCAAGCATATGTTGAACTAGGTGTGCCCTTCAATTGGGTATTCAACCTGAACGAAGGGTTCAAAGTCATTTGCCGAAATGAAAATGATGCAGACAAACTATTAACCACTGAGGCGAAACAAATCCTTGCCAAGAATGGATAAATTGTGGTCATGCCTGCCGAGCTAAGAGCCAGGGGATCTGTTTTCGTAAGGAAACTAGATTCACAAGTAGTAAGGCAAACGGCAGACTCTCTGAAGGCAGACATTGAGAATAACAATGAAGGACATAAAGTAGAAGAAATAATCAAGATAAAAGACTGAACGCACGTAATGAAGGTTTGCTTCGAAGAAACGGCTGTGGCAGACAAGGTCCTCCAGTGCTGCTTCCTGGCGTGTAACATGTCGATATCCCCTCATCAAATAAAAAGGGAAAAATAGGCCAGTCGCCTGACATGTTTCACATGCTATAAATATGAAGAGCATACCACAGGGGACTGCCCTGAAAACACTTCTGACAACGATTAAACACGCCCAAGGACACAACACAACCGACAGACCAGGATAACATACCGGAAAAAGCGGAACGACCTGGAGATTTGACTGAGAGGGCGAGAGACCCAAGACTGACACAAGGAATGGGAGCGAAAAGGAAATCAGCGGCCAAGAACAATGGAAATGAAATGGACTTTCCAACAACAACTGCCCCCCCCCCCCCCAATGCCACACAGACAAACGGTATGACAAAGAAACGGTATGAAACATGGTTAAAAAAGACAAAATAAAATTCGGCACAAATGATTTCATTGTAATCACAGCAGCTGAACTCAAAAGGAAATCATCCGGACTCAACGAAATGAGATCACCCCCTCAACTTTAACCCTCCAAGAAAAATAAATAATAGACCATCTACAACTGAAAACACTTAAAATCTTACAACACAATGTCCGTGATTGGCACACATGCAAAACATCGCTTTGTAATATATACAATGAAAACAATCCACACATAATACTACTAAGTGCACACGGCGAACCCGAGAACAACAAAATCAAAATATTTAACTACGACACACACCAATGGAACAAAAGGGGAGTAAAACATGACGGAGTTTCCGTAGAGGTGAAAAAGGTATCAAACACATACTAATAGACAACTTTAACAGCGAATTCCTTGCCATTAAAGTACAGACAACACAGGGAGAAATAATAATCGCAACCACATACCTACCCCCAAGAAGACCATCCCTCCCTGTAGAAGACCTACTGAAACTAACAAATTATAATTTCCCAAATTTTACGTGTGACTAGTGACAAACCTCATATACCAAAATTTATCGTCCATGTTCATCTATTGTTTCCCACAAAGTATGCACAGATAGTTGTTTTAGCTACTGTACATCCTGGGAGATTTCAATGCAAGACACCGCATTTTTACCAACTGCAACAGTAACCAGATAGGCACAGCATTGGAACGTATAATCAACACTGGCAGACTACTTCACCTGGGCCCGCACTTCATCACCTGGATGGGACAAGACTGCGTTTTAACACCCGACAAAATCTTCTGCAACAATAAGGCATTTCTTAACTACCACATAGACCAAGGCCCCATCACCCCAAGCGACCACATTCCGATAATATTCACAATTTTCACCAGCCCAATTCAAACAAAAATAACACCAAGGCTCCAGATGAGCAAAACAGACTGGATGAAATATGAGGAGTTATTGGTAAACTACCCACAAATAAATCAAAAAGATGCAACTCTCGAGGAAATTGACTAACAGGTAGACAAGCTACACAACACAATAAAACAAGCAATCAACCAGACAGCCCCAATAACGTCATACAGAACCCTCCTGCGTAACAAACCCAACGAAGAAATAAGGAGACTACAAGTACAATATAATAACATTAGGACATTTATATAAAAAACTGGGCCCACTAGAGAACTACTTGGCACGAAAAACAGACAATTAACTACATTAAAGACCAAAACGGACAAAAACTCTACACAGACCATGAAAAAGAAGAGGCCTTCAGAAGAGAATGGAAGAAGATCTTAAGAATATCAGAAGAAGAAAATAAAAGTTTTGACGAATAACACGAGGAGTTAATTAAAGACTGGCTAAGAGAACAAAGCAATACACTGTCTCCCTACCACACAGGAAACCCAGAAAGACTAAGACCCAATAAATTCATAAATCACGACGAACTATTACACTGCCTACGGAAATTTAAAGAAAAATCCCCTGGAATGAGCGGCATAACCCGAAACATGTTATTAAACCTGCCCAGCAGACCCATGGAAGCCCTGATAAATATTTACAACTCAACCTTATCCGCTGGTTACTTTCCCGACGCCCTCAAGCGGGGAGAAATGATCTTCATTCCCAAAGAAGGCAAGGATCCAAAACAGATAATACACTACAGACCTTTATCCTTACTGGAAATAACCGGGAAACTCTTAAAACGCATACTAAATAACAGACTGGATAAGTTCCTGGTTAACCACAACAAACTCAACCCAAGACAACACGGCTTTAGAAGAGGGAGAGGAACCAAAACGGCAATAGGGATAATAACAGAAATGATAACCAAAGAAAAACAGCAAGGAAACCAAGTAAACAAAGTCTTAAGAGATGTGGCAAAGGCATTTGACAAAGTGTGGCACAACGGACTAGCATATAAAATACTAAAACTAGACCTACCTGCAGAAACAGAAAGAATCCTATGTGACTACCTTTAAAACAGGACAGCACAGCTACAAATTGGCAACCATTTAGGTACATCATCTACCAATAGCAACTCTACGGACTTGGCGCACCCACATTCAACCACAAATCAAACCAAGCCAAAAGAACATGGGAGCAGGTACGAGAGTTAGACTCAGAAACTGTAGTTAACTGGCTCGACAACGAACCAGTAAGAAGAGCAAGAGAAGAACACGCTTGGTTCAGATTAGGCAGAATGAGAGTCAACAATTCACCACCAATACCAAAATACATCTAAAAATTATCAAATTTATTACCAAAACAAAAAGAACTGTATAGCCAATAAATACTGTACCTTCAAGTCAAGCTTCAATCTTTCAATTAAACCAAAAAGATAGAACCACCTCCTTGTGAACAAAAGTAGCAAGTTGGATCCTACACCTCTTCTTAGAAATTAAACCTTCCTACTATAAACAAAAAGCTTCAATTCTCTAAAACAGAAAAATGTTTCATTAAAAAGATGAGAGTGACCAAAGGACACTATCCTTGGCCTCTCCAACCCTTGTCTTCTTGCCCCTTCCTTCCACTCCTATTAAAACAAAAGATATGTTGCTCAGCCACTCCACAAGAACCTGGCTAGAGGTCGTCACCCCTTGGAACAATGGCTACTGCAAAAATAAACATATTTAACTAAATGAAAACGGTCTTGAGAGCTTGAACCTAATCCCGCAAGATGTAAGTTCAAATATAATTAATATAACCTCAGCATATCTGGTTGAGCCCGGATACTGTCAACCTCTCACTTTTCTTCATTCCCCTCCCTCTCTTTCCTTGATCCTAAACCAATCCCCTCCCTCCCTCCCCCAATTCCCACCAAAACACTTCCAATCCTTATCCCGGCCCTCCCACCCAGCATTACAAGCAATAGCCCCTGTACCTTATTTACAGACGTCAAGTCAAGGGCTATTAGTAGTCTATTGCATCTCTCCCTCTCCCTAGTCGTTGGAGCTACCTGCACCACTGTATCAGGAAAAGGGAGAGCCAAGATGTGTGGTTGCAGCCTGCACTCCCGCCTCGCTCATCTTACCACTCATCATCATCAGAACCCCTCAACCCCAAAAGTTCTATGGCGACGTAGACAGGCAGAGATGACTGCCGGGAGTCTCTAGTCACAACTCTGCACATGGGCGGCACAGATAAGATAGACGTTTATGCACTGGGATCTAGGCAGCAGAGCAATCCGGTCATGTCTGTGCGACTGAGCAGCCCTTTCGAGGAGCCACTCCGCTCACCCCACATGGGGAGGGGGCTAGAAAAGGTGCCCAAAATATAGCCTCTCTATTAAAAAAAAATTGTGACTGGGCAACCGCACCCGGTCAGGTCATCTTAATGCGGTCGAAATCATAGCCACAAATCGAAGCAAAAACAAATTATATAAGCTCTTATGGTTTTTGCATGGAAGGTCAGGACCCTTCTGTAAGGGTAAGCTTACTATGGAAACTAAATTTATGGAATTGGCTTTGTATTCGCCAATCTATCATACATAGGCTAATTGAAATGCCCGATAGGGTCAATTGGCGCCTCTTGACACTCTAGTCCCACTGAATCACTCACGTTATGCCTTCTTCATTACTACATACACCCCAACACTGGATGTAGAGGATGACATCAAGGAGGCCTTTTATGCCGACCTTGACAGTAATAACCTCTATCCCTATAGAAGATAGAGTTGGGCTCCTAGGTGAGTTCACTGGCAGAAATGCCGACTTATGGCAGGGAACCAGAGGGAGAAACGGAGTGGAGAAGTATAATGCCAACGGCCTACTCCTCCTCAGCAAGTGTGCTGAACACAACCTCACTATCACCAATACCTTGTTTCGGCAGGCCGACAGGTTCAAGGGTTCGTGGCAACACCCACGATCCAAACACTGTCTCATTGACTACACAATTGTCAGGGAAAGAGATCGCTGAGATGTCCTAATCACCCTAGTCATGCGTGGCTCAGACCACTGTAACACAGGTCATCAGCTCGTCAGAGCCAAACTCTCCTTTCACGTCGCCCCAAAACGACGACGGCAACAAGCCTCCAGAAAAGGTTTTAACACCAAGCGAGTGACTGCGACCTACAAGAGATCCTGAACACCTACGCAGATGAGTATGCACACTTCGGCTTTGGGGTGAATGTACGAAGGACTCAGATTCTCTCCCGGCTTGCCCCTGGTTCAACCACACCTCCACCACCAATCCAGGTTAACGATACTACCCTCTCTAATGTTACCCACTTTCGGTATCTTGTCTCCCACCTGTCCATCACCGCGGACATCGATAAAGAGATTCAACATCGGATCAGATGTATATCCACTAAAAAATTATTCGGCACCCTTACAGCGTGATACAATATGACACGGGTGTCGAATAATTTTTTAGTGGGTGTACTGTACATCTCAAACCTTTGGTAGATTCCATACCCATGTCTTCAGCTGTAGGGAGCTGAAACTATCTACAAAGTTGCACGTATATCGATCATTGGTTCTCCCCGCCTTGCTGTATGGCAGCGAGACATGGGTCACATACAGGAGGCTAGGATCACCATTAAAAAACTTACAGGTAACTCTGATGTATTAATGAATGTGAAACCAACGTAATAAACACATACGAGAAGAATGATAACATGAAATAATACACCGTGTATGTTAACACAAGAACACGCACCTTGCCCTCCTAAATGGTCGTAGTTATTGAGACTCATTTGAGAGACATTTACACCGAGGGTTGGTACGCCTGTCCGTTCATATTAGTAAGGAAATTAATTCTCACGTTGTATTGGCCACCACAACAATGTTTGATGTATGAAGCGAAGATAATGTGTTGATACGGGAGTTAGATTTTACGTACACTTAAGATTAATGTTATTATTTTACGCACACGCGCCCAGGTACACACTCCCACACACACACACACAAAGGTACAATAAAGATGAATAAATAATGACAATAATGGCGAGTGAATAAATAAAGAACCGAACATATGAAAATTGTACACTATGTCTTATACACTGAATTATACACAATCTACCTCTACCATGAAACACACACACACACACACACACACACACAGTCTCTTTTCGTATATATCTGTCTCATTTATTCTATTTATATACCGTATATGATGAAGTGGGTAATTCAATATACTTACAGTAAATACAGAACTTTTACTGTAAAAATTTCAACATACCAAACCTATGATGTATTACCCACTGTACCTCAGATACACTCATGTTAGTACAAAGAAAATGTTATTACAGTCAAGCTCTTGTAATTTTGTTTTGAGTTTTATTATTAACGAGAGGAAATGAGACTATTGATACGTTTGTGGTGTGTTAAATAGGATGAGAGAGACAGACAGACAGACAGAATTGAAAAACGAAGAAGCTGGAACGATGGAGAAACACAGTCGAGAAAACTTGGACCAACAGACAGACACAACAACAAAAAAACATTCGAATAAAGTTTTGTGAGTGAAGAAAGACTGATTCAGGTAAGACACACAGACACACAGAGAAATAAAGTGAAAAAGGCCAAGAAAATTTGTTTTAAGATCAAATTAATTAGTAATTTAGCTACTTATTGTAAAAGGAATAAAACCTCACTTGAAAAAACAATATCCATTCATCAGATCAGAAGAGGCGGAGTATCGGATAGAGTAAACACAACCGGATATGGGAAAATAACTTCAGAATAACGATTTTTCCAAGAGTCATTAAAATACTGATGTAGATGGGGTAGTGAAAGGCGGTGAGGACGTGGGATCGATATACCTTTAGCCTGATCGTTGACGTATTATCGCACGGTTAACTTAATAGGAAATTTTATTACCGTATAATGGGATATGGGTATTCATCGCTTCACTGATCAATTTCCTCGTGTATGCAAATGAGCTTACCAGCCAGGTGTTACGGGAGATAAGAACACTCTTTTGAGATACACGACCAACACTGAGTGGTATAGGGCAGTGGTGGGCAACCTGCAGCCCGCGAGATTTTTTTTTTTTTTTGGAAGAAATTTGTGGTTAAGTTGATTATAATCGGTTTTATGAATTATCAGCACAATAGACCTTTGCGTGGGAAGAGGGAGCAACACAAGGACAACAAAAGCTAACCTGGGCTGTGTTGTATTTCACACAAAGGCTGCTCCTTCGGCTTTATTCTTAATTAAGCAATGGGAGCCTCAAGCGCTAGCCTTGCCAGCCATGTGGTCGGAGTATCATTTTACAGACTCCAGGAAGAAACAAGTGACAAACAACCTTGGACCTCACCAATCACCTGAATGTCACGTGACACACCCAGTAAGTATACAAGAAGCCCACAAGCCAGATTATTCTAGTTCCTGCTGACACATCTATAGTCAAGATGTCTTCAGATACTATGGAAGAGGTGGTCCAACGGAAGTTGTTGAAGCGGCGTAATGAGTGCAAAAATGTATCGTGCATGAAAGTGAATACTTTAATATCACGGAGCATGAGATCTGCTCAGACTAAGAGTAGAAGTGATTATTATTACTTAAGTTAATTGGCAATAGTAGTGGTAGTCGTTATGATATGAGAGTATTGGCTGTACTAGAGGTCGTGTTTGTCAACGTGTAAACTGTGTTTTGTAACAAAGGATCCCCGAGTGCTTGAAGATCTGAAATGTATTTGGTGTTCTGATTGATCAATGGAATCATCTTTATTTTGTTTATTAAGTTTAACAAAGCCATAAGAGTTATAAGAAAAATGCTGGAACACCCAACTCTTTTATCTATAACTCATATATATTAAGTTCTCAGGCTAGCGACCAAAGTTGTCACTAACAACACCTGCCTGGCGCTCACTACCGACACACTGCAGCAGACATAACTCCCTACACTTGATACCTCACAACTAACTGAACCTTAAAGATCATTATTCACAGGTAAGAAAAAACGCTCCACATTCTAGAAAAATAAATGACGACGTTTCACTCGTTCACCTGAATATCTTGGCAGACACTGACCCCAGCCACATACCCTCGAGTAGGTAATATCGTCATCGCCACTCTACTTACTATTGAAATAATCGACTCGGGTTCTATACCTTTCCAACTACCACAAGCTGAGAGTTCTGGAGACGTGCTTGGCTCTAGACTCTGTGGTAGATAGCGTATATAAGTATTTTAGAGTAGCTCCACATTTTACAAACTTCTTGATTTCTGAGTTTCCAAAATGACTCTCCCTCCAGTGTCACTGCCGATAGGAAAAATAGCGATGAAGAAACAGTGACATGAAAATTTTATAGGAAAGGACGACTGGAAGGCCTATGACTAAAAATATTACTGTACACAATATTAATGCACACAATAGATATATCTCGTCATTCTGAGTAACTTTCATTGTATAAATTTCTGCCACAGATGAATAATAATGTTATTTAATTTTTAAAATCCGAGACATTTATCGCAAAACTTCCAAGAAAATTTACCTGGCTTTGAAGTAGAGGGAAAACCTGGGGTAAAATAGTAAAAGGAACACCAAACAAACCTTTGAAAATCCTACCTAATCTTTCCTAACTTATAAAAATCCTAAAACTAAAAATCATACCTTATTCGTTATTTGGGTGTTTAGTGTGTGATGGGTGTTGTTTTCGGTGTTCAGATGAGAAGAGAGGCAAACTCGAAAGCGATTAAAACCATTTTACAAGTTAAGAAAATTTAGGTACGGTTTTCAAAGGTTTGTTTGGCGTTGTTCATAGTATTTTTACCCCACATTTATTATTCATTTGCGATGGATGTGTATAAAGTGAAAGTTATTCAGAATGACGAGATATATCTACCGCACGTGTTAATAATCCCGGATTCTATGGTTGTACAAAACCAAAATAATCACAAGTTTACCCAATTGCTTAAAAAAATCTCCACGAACTTCATAATAATAAACGACAGTAACTTTGGGTCAGCTTGGTTAGGTTAGGTTTAAATGGATTATTTTATGTTATTAGATTAAGTTACGTTATATTTGATTTGGCTGAAATATTTCATTGTTTGTTCTTAGAAATGATTAAGTCTGTTTAAGAGTCCGACTCGATGGCAAACAGACCTGGCCATTTTCATCAGTTCGCTAATATACCCGTGATGTTTTGTGCGTGTGATCATATCTTATTTAACCATTAATTGTCACAAACGTGCCAGGTAACCAACCAAACCTGACTGACTCACCTTACGGTCAATTTTTACTTCAGCACCGGTCTTTGTTTGGTTGTTAAAAATATGTTTTTCCGATGATATTTGATGAGTTTCGAACGAATTTTATATCAATTTCTGCCGGAAATCACTAGTATTTTTGCCCCCCCCCCCCCCCCCCTAATCATAACAGAAAAAGTTGGATTATTTTCTCGAATAAATCGCATAAATAAAATACCAACTAACTAGCCAACAAAACCTCACCTGACCTGACCTGACCTGACCTAACCTAACCAGGGTTGCATCTCTTCCGTTTCTTACTGTTCGGCTGAAGAAAATAGGCGAAGACCGAGGTCCGGACCTTCTCCGCAAGGTGTAAGCAGATGGCGAGACTTTGACTGACTAAATCTAATAATATCGAAAAATTAATATTTCGGTTATCCTTATTTTCCGGCTGAAATATTAAAGAAGAAAAGGGTCTTAGAACTGTCTAAACATTACGAAATACATATTGACAACAGCGAGAGAAAGATCGGTGCATAAATAAAAACTCACCCCACGAGCAAAATTGATTGAAAACAATGATAAAAACGCCGGATTTTCATTGTCATATTATAGTGGACACTTGTAGTTTGTGGAAATATGATAAAAAAAATTATTTTTAAAATACACTACTTAACATTTGTGGGTACAAAGAACAGACCTAACCAACCAAACAAACCTACCTAACCTTACCTAACTCACGTGCTAAAATATAATACCCATATAAGATACTGTTTGAATAACATTTAAAACAATTTTACCTCTGGTAAGGAAACATCTAGAGTCCATTAGGTTGTTTTCACACTGGTGACACATTTCCTTACTTCCCATTTAATTATAACAATATGTCTATGTACTCCGCCATGTACATCCTGGCGAATTGTTATTTAGGGTTATTGTGGAGTGATTGGTAAGAGTTTTTAGCGAAGGGGAATAAAATAATTTCATATAGCTTTAACAGGTGTTTGTGTTACTGGGTTAAGTCAGCAACGGCCCACAACTACCTCCTCGCCGTGTAGCCTCCTGTACAGCCTCATATTTAACACATTAACCCCAACAAACACACAAATACAACCCGTGTTCACCACCACTTACCTCTTAATTTTATATTTCCTCACCAACGATGACACTGTAGTACTTTATAATACTCCACGGCGACGCTTCCTAACACAACAGCAGCGGCTACAGTTCTGACCTTCGGGGTTCATGACACTGATTCATAAACCATCTCAAAGCAGGTGTCCTTTAGATGTAATAGTTTCATTGACAAAATAGTATTTAAATTTAAATTTCTTTAAATTTACAAATTACCTGATTCGTTGATCTAGAACCTATGTCTACGTGTTTATATTTTTCAACGTAAATTATTCAAAACACATAGTAAACCTTTAATCTTTCAATTAGAAAAACAAAATATTATCTCATATGAGTGAGTTCATTGTAACGAACACATATCACCATTGATCATGAACCTCTGAAACAAGTTCCAATCTTTGTCTCACCAGTGTCTCAGAGTGTCTCGAAATTGTGAAAAAACTGAGGATTTGGTTCTTTTTTGTTTAACTCAATTTATTAACCAAATAAAACAGAAACAAAGCCACAACTATATTAAATCTTCATATATCGTTAAAAAGTGAAGAAAAAAAATATTTAGTTTTTCAATTCAACGCTTTCAAAGGTGTTCACTAGTCAGAACTAAACTAACACAGATCATCACTAACACAACGTAATAAACAAACTATATAACATTATCCATATACTCTTGTGATTCACTTGAGTGTTGTACAAATGTGTTATACAGACTGTAGGTAAAGTCACTAGGAAGAGACAAATCACACTTACGTCAACAACTTGGTGTTTAACGTGTATTAGGAAGCACGACATAAATGATAAGGGAGACTAAACAAATTATCCAAAGCTATTCAGTAAGATCGTGTAAAAATAATAACAATATATTAAGTAATTTCGTGAAAATCCTAAATATTTGAAATTACTGAAACTCAGAGATGTCACGAAGATATTGGTTTTAATAACCTTACTGTAACATACATACATACATACATACATACATACTGAGATGAGAGAGAGGATCAATCACTCACGCTGCCCACTGAGATGAGAGAGAGGATCAATCACTCATGCTGCCCACTGAGATGAGAGAGAGGATCAATCACTCATGCTGCCCACTGAGATGAGAGAGAGGATCAATCATCCATGCTGCCCACTGAGATGAGAGAGAGGATCAGTCACTCACGCTGCCCACTGAGATGAGAGAGAGGATCAATCACCCATGCTGCCCACTGAGATGAGAGAGAGGGTCAATCACTCATGCTGCCCACTGAGATGAGAGAGAGGATCAATCACTCACGCTGCCCACTGAGATGAGAGAGAGGATCAATCACCCATGCTGCCCACTCACTAACTTGGGTGGCCCTTCCTGGTCTAACGTGAGTGATGACAGTTTAAAGTGAGTGTCTGAACGGTGATACAGCCTGCGGAAAGTGATGACAGTCTAGACTCTAGGGTGAGTAGTGACAGCCTATGGTGAGTGATGACCGTCTAGGGTGAGTAGTGACAGCCTATGGTGAGTGATGACAGTCTAGGGTGAATGATGACAGTGTTAGGTAAGTAGTGTCAGTTTAGGGTGACTGTTACCACTCATCCTACACTGTCATCACTCACCCTACATTGCCATCACTCACCCTAGACTATCACCACTCACCCTAGAGTGTCATCACTTACCCTAGACTGCCAGTGATGGCAGTCTAGGATGAGTGATGACATTCTAGGGTTAGTGATGACCGTCTAGGGTGAGTGATGACATTCTAGGGTGAGTGGTGACAGTCTAGGGTGAGTGATGGCAATGTAGGGTGAGTGATGACCGTCTAGGGTGAGTGATGACATTCTAGGGTGAGTGATGGCCGTCTAGGGTGAGTGATGACATTCTAGGGTTAGTGATGACCGTCTAGGGTGAGTGATGACATTCTAGGGTGAGTGATGACCGTCTAGGGTGAGTGATGACATTCTAGGGTTAGTGATAACCGTCTAGGGTGAGTGATGACATTCTAGGGTGAGTGATGGCCGTCTAGGGTGAGTGATGACATTCTAGGATGAGTGATGACCGTCTAGGGTGAGTGATGACATTCTAGGATGAGTGGTGACAGTCTAGGGTGAGTGATGACATTCTAGGGTGAGTGGTGACAGTCTAGGGTTAGTGATGACCGTCTAGGGTGAGTGATGACATTCTAGGGTGAGTGATGACCGCCTAGGGTGAGTGATGACATTCTAGGGTTAGTGATGACCGTCTAGGGCGAGTGATGACATTCTAGGATGAGTGATGACCGTCTAGGGTGAGTGATGACATTCTAGGATGAGTGATGACAGTCTAGGGTGAGTGATGACATTCTAGGGAGAGTGGTGACAGTCTAGGGTTAGTGGTGACATTCTAGGGTTAGTGATGACCGTCTAGGGTGAGTGATGACATTCTAGGATGAGTGATGACCGTCTAGGGTGAGCGATGACATTCTAGGATGAGTGATGACATTCTAGGGTGAGTGATGACATTCTAGGATGAGTGGTGACAGTCTAGGGTGAGTGATGACATTCTAGGGTGAGTGGTGACAGTCTAGGGTGAGTGGTGACAGTCTCGGGTGAGTGATGACATTCTAGGGTGAGTGGTGACAGTCTAGGGTGAGTGATGACAGTGTAGGGTGAACCGTAATACATACAATGCTCACCTCATACAGTTTCTACCATACTTATTTTACCAACTATATACTCGCTCAGTTCACACGCTGTAAACTATATAATGTTTTACTGACAGGAAGCGTATTATTGTTTTTTTCATGGTGTCGTGAGTTTGTGTTATACCCACCTATCCGTTCACAGCTGTGGTAGAACAGTTATATAGCTGTGGTAGAACAGTTATATAGCTGTGGTAATAGAGTTATATAACTGTGGTAGTACGGAGGTTTACAGCTGTGGTAGTACGGAGGTTTACAGATGTGGTAGTACGGAGGTTTACAGATGTGGTAGTACGGAGGTTTACAGGTGTGGTAGTACATAGGTTTACAGCTGTGGTAGTATGGAGGTTTACAGCTGTGGTAGTACGGAGGTTTACAGCTGTGGTAGAACAGAGGTTTACAGCTGTGGTAGAACAGAGGTTTACAGCTGTGGTAGTACGGAGGTTTACAGCTGTGGTAGTATGGAGGTTTACAGCTGTGGTAGTGCGGAGGTTTACAGCTGTGGTAGTACAGAGGTTTACAGCTGTGGTAGTACGGAGGTTTAGAGCTGTGGTAGTACGGAGGTTTACAGGTGTGGTAGTACATAGGTTTACAGCTGTGGTAGTATGGAGGTTTACAGCTGTGGTAGTACGGAGGTTTACAGCTGTGGTAGTACGGAGGTTTACAGCTGTGGTAGTACAGAGGTTTACAGCTGTGGTAGTACGGAGGTTTACAGCTGTGGTAGTACGGAGGTTTACAGCTGTGGTAGTACAGAGGTTTACAGCTGTGGTAGTACAGAGGTTTACAGCTGTGGTAGTACAGAGGTAAACTAAACTTGACAACAAGAAGTGTTCCTTAATAAAGACACACAGTAAATTATTATGACCGTCAGTGAAACCAACAACTGTGTCTAGAGATGTGACCTTTCTCAACCACCTGTGATGACGCTCACGGCAATGACCACACCCTCCTCAGGCAACACCCAGGTTCAGTATGTACAGTTGTCTCCATTTATAACTGGTACAGTGGTAGGCGTTTTTTGTGAGATATGGCACCACTGTTTGTTTAAATCGTAGTAATCCCAGCAGAATATAGATTACCAAGTAGAACGTCATTGGCTCCTATCTGTTGTTTGGTGGACGGTGGTGCCACATCTTACAAAACACACCAGTCAATGTACCACTTATAAATGAAGGCAATTGTACCCAGTTATTGTGTTTTGGGGGAAGCTTGGTTTTATTTTGATAAGGATGAGACAGTGTTTAAGATATGGTTTTAGTGTTTTTCTAAGAACATGTTGCTTGGTACACTTGTCTGGTCATTAAGAAGGAAGAGTAATGTGGGCTAATATCTCAGGTTCACGGTTGGTGTTGTAAATTAATGTCGCTGTGTTTGGCTGTGATATTCAGCAATGTGTCTAGTAATTATTATTCAGCGTTACGTCAATAGTGTGAATAATTCTGGCAGTTGATTCACATAAAACAAATAAACAAACAACAATAGTTAACTTCAATTATAGACTGACAATGGCTTCGGACACACGTGACGTCATCCGGGTCATCACTCAGCAATTTACCAACAACTGAATTTTATTTTTCGTCGATGTTTTTGTCGTGTGGATCCATGGCGCGTCAAGGACCAAAAGAAAAACAAATACTGGTGGTTGATTCACAGAACACGAAGGGATGTATTTGAAATTTATCCATAAAGACATAAAATAAGTTGGTTTATATATTAACGTTGGATTGATTGATTCGACTAAAGATTTTACCGAAACAGATTTTGCCTCAGCTTCAATGTGTTTACTGAACCACCTCGACCAATACTAAATATGTCATCTTTTATATTACATTAATTGGTTTTATAATGAAAGATACGAAAATACGTTACTCTAATATAACAACAATTACGTAAAAACCGTATTATTGAAATGGTGACCAAATCAAGTAACATTAGAAATAGTATTGAATTCTTCCTTCAGGTGAGCGTCTCTTACCTAAATAAACAATTAACTGTCGATAAGTGTAGCAGGAATACAATATTTTTTGTTCATATATAAATTGTCCTGTCAGACGATAATAAATGGCGTTAAATCGAGTTTCTTGCTTCAGTAATTGATAGTTCAGGAGTTATTTGTCTCCATAACACACACACACACACACACACACTCCTAGAGCCAACACAGGTAAACTCTCACCTGATAATTCACTAAATACTTAACATTCATACATTTTACGGTGAGAGGTTGGCCCCCTACAGTGACAGATTAGTGTAATTAACCAAGACAGTTTATTAGAAATTCTGCGAGGTAATGATTTCCCCAGGTAATTATCATAAGGATGATTGAACCTATGCCAGGTAATGTGTTATGCAAGAAAATTAATGTATGACTGCAAATTATCGTCGTCTTTCCTACTACAAATCGTAATTATTCATCCTGATTCAGAATCTTTTTCAAATCCTGCCATAATAAATTTCGTGAATATATTCCTTCTTCTTAGTTTGTTGATGTTACGTTATGTTGAAGAACTTGTAACTTGATGTATTAAATTTGTTATATATTATCATTATTATCTTCATTATCATCATCATTACATAAGAACATAAGAAAGTGGGATACTGCAGGAGGCCGACTGGCCCATACAGGGCAGATCCCTTTCACACCCATCCCAGCACTTCCATGTGCCTATCCAACTTCGTCTTGAAGCTCCCTAGCGTCCCCGATCCTACTATAGCACTCGGTAGCCTATTCCACATATCCACAACTCTATTACCAAACCAGTGCTTGCCTATATCCTTTCTGAATCGGAATTTATCTAATTTAAAGCCATTTGTTCTAGTTATTTCGTTATTACTGAGCTTCAGAACATCTTCCATTTTACCCTTGTTAATCCCACTCACCCACTTGTACACCTCTATCATATCTCCCCTAACTCTACGCCTCTCTAATGAATGCAAGCCTAAGCTTTTCAGTCTTTCTTCATATGTAAGGTTTCTAATATTATGGATCATTTTTGTCATTCTTCTTTGTACGCTCTCCAAAGAATCTATGTCCATTCTATAATAAGGACACCAGAACTGAACCGCATAATCCATGTGTGGCCTCACTAATGCTAGGTAAAGTTTCAAGATAGCGTCAGCAGTTCTGTTACTCACAGACCTAGATATGAACCCTAGAATCCTGTTTGCCTTGTTGCGAACGCTAATACATTGTTTTCTAGGTTTCAAGTCGTTGCTAACAAATACACCTAGATCTTTTTCACAAACTGAGTTTTCTATTTCCGTGTTACCTAATTTATACTTAACGTTTGTATTCGTCTTCCCTATCTGTAGTACCTTGCATTTATCAATATTAAAATTCATTTGCCAGTCTACTGACCACTCATGTAAGGTATCTAGATCTCTTTGAAGGTGTTCAAAGTCACTGTCTGAAATTATCACTCTCCCCATTTTGGTATCGTCTGCAAATTTACTAATCCTACTAGTTATGTCTAAATCAAGATCATTAATGAATATAACAAACAGCAGAGGGCCCAATACAGATCCCTGGGGAACTCCGCTTTTGACCGCACCCCAGTCTGACTTTAATCCATTTATGCTGACTCTTTGTTTCCTACCAGTTAACCATGACCTAATCCATTTTAATAATGATCCACCTATTCCATGTGCTTCTACCTTCCTTATCAATCTCTCATGAGGGACTCTATCGAATGCTTTACTGAAATCTAAATAAATTATATCATATGACTTATCATTATCTACCGCTTCATATACTTCTGAGAAAAAGCTAAGCAAATTTGTGAGACAAGAACGTCCCTGGGTGAACCCGTGCTGAGAAGAATGAATTAAGTTGAATGTTTCAAGGTGGCTTCTGATTTTTGTAGCAATAATTGACTCTAGCAACTTGCCTATGATTGACGTGAGACTAATGGGACGGTAATTTGATGCAATTGATTTATCACCCTTTTTGAAAATCGGAACTACATTTGCAAGTTTCCAAGCTTCTGGCACTAGGCCCGATTCTAATGACTTATTAAATAAAACTGCTAATGGGTTACTCAACTCATCTCTACATTCTTTTAATATTCTAGCATATACCTCGTCTGGACCAGGCGATTTATGAGGCTTCAGTTTGTTAATTACTTTAAGCACATCGTTACTAGTAATATTGATATTCATCAACATGTTTTCTATACTGTCGTTATATACCTTATGAACTTCTGGAAACTGTGCTAGGTTTTCATTTGTGAATACGGAGCGAAAATGACTATTTAACGTACGACACATTTCTAACTCCTCATCAGTCATTTCTCCTGTCGTAGTTTTAAGGGGACCTATTGTATCTCTAACCTTTGATTTATACAGTTGATAAAAAGCTTTGGGGTTATTTTTCGATTCGTTTGCTATCTTGATTTCATAATTTCTCTTTGCTTTCCTAATTTCTGTTTTTACCTGTCTTGTTAGGTTCTGATAGTAACCAAGTAAGTGATTTTCGCCTTTCTTAACTTTTCTATATACTCCTTTCTTTTTCCCTAGAAGATCTAAGAGTCTATTATTCATCCATTTTGGTTGGTTCCGTATCGATCTGAATTTTCTTTTAGGGATGTGTTTATTTTGAGCATTATTAATTGTCGCAATAAATTGTTCATAAGTAGCTGCTAAATTAAATTCTGGGTTATCCCGTCCTAAGTTGACAGTTTCCGGAGGTGTGGGGGGGATTAATCTTTTGACCATAGGGTCATCCCTTAGGTCTCTCCTTAAGCTACCGTAATTAGCCTTCCTAAAATCCGGGATCAAGGCCGAATTTTCCTTCTTCCTGCCATCCCATATTATGTTAAAATATATGGCTTTATGATCACTGTTTCCTAGTTCGTCTCCAATCCCAACATCTTTTACTAGATTTTCATTATTCCTGAGAACTAAATCGAGGATATTATTTCCTCTAGTGGGCGAGTTTATGAATTGATATAAAAAACTATCTTGTACTGCTTCTAGAAAATCTTCAGATTCATTATCGCTAAGTTGATTTTTCCAATCTATGCCTGAAAAGTTGAAATCGCCTAGAATACATACATTGTTTCTATTAGATGCCTTCTTTATTTCCTCCCATAGCAATTTACCATCGTTCCTACTCAAATTAGGAGGTCTATATATAACACCAATGACTACGGATTCACTGCCCTCACCAATCTCTACCCAAATACTTTCATTGTCGCTATTTGTTTTAATGTTTGATTTATTGCAGCTTTTTAATGACACCCTGATATACACTGCTACACCGCCACCTCTCCTTCCTACTCTGTCAAATTTAAATAGGTTATATCCTGGAATATGAAATTCTGCTAAAAAATGTTTGCTGTTTGAATTTATCCATGTTTCCGTTATTGCAATTATATCTATGTTCTCTTTACTAACAATGGCCCTGAGCTGGTCAATTTTGTTACACAGGCTTCTACTATTAGTATAATAAACACTCAATATATTTCTTCCGTTTCTATCTGTTTTACACTTATTACTTTGATGTTTGTTATTATGACTAACTATATTTTCGGCTTTATCTACTTCTGTTTCACTACTTCCCAGGACCTGCTTGTTTTTTGACTCCCATTTTCCCCGACCCCTCTCTACTGGCGAAACCCCCCCTTCGGAGTGACAATTTCACGCTCCAGGGATGCAGACAACGTCTTTACCCCCTCACGAGACAAGTGTACTCCGTCGCGACAGTACAGGTAGTCATTGCCATAAAATCGTTGCCCAATGCCCAACCATTGTTTGCACAATGTTTTTCCAGTAGGCAATTAATAGCAATTGCCCTGGACAGCCATTCACGACCAACCCCTCTTCTAGGCAAGACACCACATACTATCGGGATCCCTCCCCTATCTCTAATCTTCCCCAGCGCCTCCCTATACCTCTTGAAAAGTTCCTCACTCCTAACCTTACCTATGTCGTTTCCTCCCACACTAAGACACACTACTGGATTGGTACCCTCCCCTGACAAAACTCTGTCTAACCTCTCGGCTACATGCCCTATCCCAGCCCCAGGAAAACATACCCTAGTCCTACGTTTCCTATCTCTCGCACAAAAAGCCCTATCCATAAACCTCACCTGGCTGTCACCAACTACCACGACCTTACCTGTGGGCAGGGTTTGTACAACTGCCCTTTCCTCTCCTTGATCCATACCGTCCTGCCTCTTCTCTCCCTCTCCAGCTTCCTGCAGCACCTGGTAAGGGTTACTGCACTCCACACCCTGGTCAGCTTTCCTAAGCCTGACCCTAGTCCCCTTGGAGACAACCACTCTCCACGCCTGCTCCTCCTTCGCAGGTGTCCTGCTAGGCAGGACACCTACCTGAAGGAGTTCCGTCCTGAGGGCTTCATTTTCCCCCTTTAGAGTGTCAACCTCACTCCTCAACTGCCCCAGCTGCCTTAACAGCGTGGCAAGGAGGTCATCCTTCCCCACACTCCCCTCCTCTTCCCCCACGGCACAACGATCCAAAGCGGCCATTTTCCTTGGTCTCTAGCGGGAGCACGATCAGCACGACCTTCTCCAAGCTGGGTCAGAGGTCATTATATTTATTATTTATCATCATAATCATCACTATAATCATTAAATTAGATAAATAAATGTTATGAGGTGATGTGGTAGAGTGTGAGTGATTTATGAGGTGATGTGGTAGAGTGTGAGTGATTTATGAGGTGATGTGGTAGAGTGTGAGTGATTTATGAGGTGATGTGGTAGAGTGTGAGTGATTTATGAGGTGACGTGGTCGAGTGTGAGTGATTAATGAGGTGAAGTGAGAAACATAATAAATGAGGTGAGAATTATGAGAGGCGACAACGTCTCCTATCTTGCCCATCTCTTTCTCTATCCTCCTCCTTTTGCCTCTTCCTTTCATACTCTCATCTTTCCTCTGTTCCCTTTCCTCCTTTCCACCCCCTCCTCTCTCTCTCTCTCTCTCTCTCTCTCTCTCTCTCTCTCTCTCTCTCTCTCTCTCTCTCTCTCTCTCTCTCTCTCTCTCTCTCTCCCCTTTCCACAATCCCAATTTTTCGCTTCTCCTTTCTTCCCCATCTTCCCTATACCCCCTGTACTCCTCTCTCTCCCTCTCACTCTTCCCACTCCCTCGGCTTTCCCGATCTCTCCCCTTTCTCTTCCTCTTCTCTCTCAATTTCTTTCTCGATCTCTCTCTCTCTCCATCTCCCTATCTCTCAACCCTCTAACCCACACCCCATCATCACTAAGTCCATACTGTCGCCTCTCCTTTCTTTCCTCTAGGCCGGAGGTGGTGGCGTGGGACTCCTCGATCAGCCTCGTACATCAGACAAACGACGCTCTCTGTCTCCTTAATGAGTCATATTTCTCACTTTCAGAGTCTTACACAATATAGGTCGGATCTTCCTTCAATTATCCACAAAGAGTATTTAAGTATTTCGATATTTTTCATCCTTAAAGCATTTCAGAATATTATTAGTCTTTAAAGTAATCTATATTATGTTCCTTCAAAATATTACATAAACTTTTCTTCTCTATTTTGGTTCAGTATTTACATCCATTTTTTGGCTCAATGTCTCATCAAATTATTCATTTATACCTTCATAATAATCTTCACTATTTTACCTCATTATTATATTTTGTTTTTATCTTCAGTTTTCTTTCAGATTCATAACTCAAATCTTATCTAAATGACTCTCAAAAAAGTTCTGTAGACCAACAATTCTAATTCATTTCTTTTAAGCTTTTCTACAGAATGTCGACATAACTTCCCGGGAGAGACTTACAATGGTTCCACACATCACCCCGAGGACATTAGAAATATCTCCAAAATTCTCTACTATCTCCCAGACATCGTTAATATCTCCACATAACACCAATATCGCTTTGAACAACTTTAATATTTCTTACCATATACCTAGAGAACTTCATTAATCTCCCGGTGTGACATATATCATGGTGAATCGCTCGACAGTAATCTCTCAGCAATAATCTCCCCAAAATACCTGTTCGATTTCGGTATCTCTGGATCGTCTCACAATTATAATGTTCGAATTCTTTCACCACCCCCAAATACTTGTAAAATATATTCTCGTATTTTCTTCCTTATATTTCCAGAATCCCTCCCCTCACCCCCCACCCCCCAATCAAAAATATATATACAGTATATACCAAATTCCAAATCGTATTCAGATACCTTTAAATCTTCCCACAAAATAATTTCCAAAACGCTTCCAATGCCTTCACACACACACATTGCCGTAATCAATGAACACAGTATAACGGGGATCTTCTCAAACGGTGCCAGAGTCGTCTTGTGGATATCCTGAGTGAGAACTTAACATTACGCCTGAGTGTGTGAGGAGATCCGGGATAATGGCCATTAACACCGAGTCTCTCTGCCGCTAAATCTGAAATATTGACCACTTCTTGAACTTGTTGATTTGATCTGCCATGAGTTTGTAAGTGTTTAAAGGTCGTTGGTTCATAGGAGAGTCTCACAGCTCCTCGTAAGATGAAGACTCTCTGACGACCACAGTTTATTTATTTGTGTTTAGTGAACGGGAGAGTTTGACTGTTGATGAAAACATGGTGATTTAATCATCGGGGTTTTATTTCAAAGAGCAATGTTATTTAAGGATTTGATTTCAATTTAGTTTATGAATATGACTCAGGGGGATTCATCGGATGCCTCGTTTTAAAGGTGATATAGAGACAGACAGACAGACAGGAAGAATAAGAGAGAGTAAGCAAGAGAGTAAAAGAGAAAGAGTACGAGAAAGAGTACGAAAAAGAGAGAGAGAGAGAGAGAGAGAGAGAGCGCCTTGTAGTCTGTAATGCATTGTACAACACTAACATGATTTCGTGACTATTAGCAATCGTGGTATGAATCTCTATAAACATATTCTGAAGGACTATTTTTCTCGCCCTCCTAGTCAGAAGACACATAAGTTATCCAGTTCACCACATAACAAACCAGAGAGACTATACCCCACCTTATCCACCACAAGCAGTAAATAACCTTGATAAACGCCGCCGTCACACACATACAGGTATATATAAAGATAGATATATACGGTGGAATGAACTTCTCACTAGATGACTAATTCGGTCAAGACTCAACGTTTGCTAAAAGTTAGATCATTAGTCAAACTTTAGGCGTAAGATAACAGACGCCGCTGCTCGCTAAGTTAGGAATAATTACGTGTGATTAATGACGATACGAAATCATCGATGACTAATGCTTGAAGGAGCACTCCGATAGATGCTTGTTCCAGGAGGCTCCCAGGGTGGAGACTCAAGATGGTGAAAAGCAGGTGTTTTGGGTGAGGCGATGGGTGTGCTGCTGGGCGGGGCGAGGTTATCTTGTTATCTTTCCATCTGTCTGTCAAGCTATCTCCCTGTCTATCGATGCAGCTAGGTATTTATTTAGTTCTCTCTATCTCTCTCTCTCTCTCTCTCTCTCTCTCTCTCTCTCCATACACAGTGACCCCATTCCTCCCTCATGATAGTTCCTTCTATATTCAGTCACGTTTATTTACCCCAACGCCCGCATTTCCTGATCTCACTGATGGAAGCTTTAACGTATAAGTGACTTACTTAGCACAGACCATGATCAATTTGTGGTTCACCCTCGCTGTAAGACTCTACAAGCTTAATGTTTCACTCAATTTTGTTTTGTTTCGTTGTATTTTTTTTTTTAGATTATAGTCCGGGTTGTCGATTTATTTTGCCAATTATTTTGTTCAATCATCTGTCTTATCTATATCCTTTTGAATTATTTATTTATTTATTTTTTGTTGTTTTTGTTTCCCGTGTCAATTTTGGTGTTAATTTTTATTCTACCAAAATATAATAAAGGTTTTATAAGGTGTTTATTTAAAGAAAAACTCCCTTAACTCACGAGAAAGAGACTCCACAAGACAAGTCAGGAAAACCACACATTGACTAAAAACCAAACAAACCAAACAACTTCCAAACAAGACTACAAGCAAACAAAACAACAACCAATCAGGATTTACATATAACACCATAAGCTACATGATGTAACTAAGTCAAGTTGAGAAGTTGTCGTCACCTAAGACCCAGGTAAGAGGAAGTTGCAGGTAAGTCTAACTCGTGCAGAGGAGGACGACCCACTAATTGCCCAAAGTTAGGAATAATTATGCCAGCTTAGATGTGCCCCAGTCCCTTGTTGACGATGACTGAGGCAGCGTCCCTGTGATTGGAGTTGGAGCGGCTCGTAAATTGAGCACGTAAACTAACATTTGATTACTGTGTTCCCCCCTCCCCTCTGCTCTGTGTGAGTGTGTGTGTGTGTGTGTGTGTGTGTGTGTGTGTGTGTGTGTATAATGGTAGTATTAGCTAGGGACGCCTGAGGTGATAGGCCCAGAAGTACTGAGAGAGAGAGAGAGAGAGAGAGAGAGAGAGAGAGAGAGAGAGAGAGAGAGAGAGAGAGAGAGAGAGAGAGAGAGAGAGAGAGAGAGAGAGTGTGTGTATAATGTCCTTTATATGAGGCCTAAGAACCAATCACATACACTGGAGGTCTCTAAGATACTCCCTATAAGACTTAAGGCCTCAATTAGCGCCGCCGTAGACCCTAATGTATAAGTTAAGAACATGGACAGCCTAATAATTGCTCACTAATTACCTTGTGACGGCGAGAGTATTAATTTAATAAGATTATTTTTTATGTCACTAATTAAGAAAGTTTTTTATGTTTATCACCGATTAGATTTTTTCTCTACGTTTGGCTGGGATTTTTTCCTTCTAATTTATGCAGTTAAGTTGAGAGCAGAAATAGATACCGTACTTCTTAGTGGCATATCTTGACTAATGTTTACTAAATGGTACAGTTCCCAAGACTATATCCTGCCCTCCCAAGTGATGTTTACACACTGCTGTTTCATCAATATGTGTTGACACTAAATATATATCACTCGCCTCCGTTCTCCAGTCTAAGTCCAAAATGTAATTTTTATATTTATCTAACTTGGACCAGAAGTTTTTATCTTAATGAACCAAAACTGAATAACTGTCGACCAAAACATGTTTAATCGCAAGGTACAAGTTTCAACTCCACTTCACTTTCATATTATGGTTGAGAATTTGATCTGGAATTCTGGTCGCAGATGAAGTGCTAAGACAAAGTTGGGTCTTGTTATCACGAGGGCCTCATCAGTTACCATGCAACTGATAAAAGAGAAAATAAATAATTAAATATCGCGAGTGATAACAGTTCAATCAAAACACATGTCAGGGAACGTACAGTCGGAAACCATAATCTCTAGCCCACCTGGGTCGGTACTGGACGTTAGTACAGCGTCCTTTCTGGACTGGGGACCCACTCTAACTATCACGAGGCAACACACGCATGAACACACAGTCCTCGTGATAGTTAGAGTGGGCCCCCAGTCCAGAGAAGACGCTGTACTAACCTCCAGCACCGACCCAGGTGGGCGAGAGATTATGGTTTCCGACTGTACATGAATACTCTGCTATACCATCAAAGTTGTTTAACACAAATGATAATATATAGATATAAATATTCTACTTATATACACACTATAAAAGTTATATATCCATAACAGCAGACAAGTAACAAATGACGATAGAATGAACCTATGGGCATAAAAATAAAGACATATTTTATTTTGCAGAGTTTAAACACCCCAATACGCGCCTCTCCTGACTTGACTGATGGATGTTTTTCATGAGTGAGAGGATTTTTTTTTCTAAATCAACTTAATGAGGTGATTAACTAGCAATTCATCCATCACAGTAGCGGCAATAAACCTAGACACAGACACTCAACACATTTACTGGGTCATCCACGTGGCGGCTGCACACTAGACTGGGCCCAGGGATGGTAAGGCCCTCCACTGAGTCCCACAAAGTTCACACACAAACGAGGCCATTAAAGTGAGATATGGTTGTTTGGCGACGCTATGATATATGGATTTACTCCCCGTAATTATATTTCCCCTGTTGGCCATTAGTTGTCATCCTCGTCCTTGTCATGGGTCGTGTTTAAAGACGTTTATTGGCACACCCGAGTAACGTTGTGGCGCAGCTGACAGTTTTACCCTCACCTATCATCCCTAAAACTGCACAATATTGTTATTTTCGGTCCAAAATTCGCTGATATTTTTTAGTGTTTTACAAGGAAGAGGATTTTTTTGTGCTGAAAACAAACATTCAATACAACGTGTGTGTGTGTGTGTGGTAGGGGGTGCGGGGGGTGCGTGGGTGTGCGTGTATGTGTGGAAAATCTGAACAAAGGTAAAGACAAAACAAAAATCTAAAACTTGAATTTTCTCTAACATGAGGAAGCGAGGTGAGGACTGAAAGCGTATGAATATTTTATAACATGGCGAAGGAATTGTTATTATATTATTTTACGTCAGACAGTTCATAGGTCAACACAACAAATGTTAGGTCAGGTGGTTTATTCCCTCTTGGGCTGACCTAATTCACTTCACACCTCTTCTTCTCGCTGCGCTCCGCTGTGCCCCCTGTCCACGCTGGCATCAATTATGCTGGGGCAGAAACAGGTTGTTTACTCTGTGTATTTTGTGTCTGGTGTGTGTGTGTTTGTGTCTGGTGGGTGTGTGTGTGTGTGTGTGTGTGTGTGTGTGTGTGTGTGTGTGTGTGTGTGTGTGTGTGTGTGTGTGTGTGTGTGCACCTGTCTGAAACATTGACGGGTCCTCCTGTGTTGTCCGGTACATGTTTACTGTCACAGAAAGACTAAGATCATCAACTAAGGGTTTTATCCAGGTGAACAGAGTATTTCTTATTATATTCAAGGAGAAATGTCTTCTTTCTTCCTTGTCCTGGCACTATAAAACAACTCTATGATGCTACAGTCACACTCCCAGTACATCACACTACCTCACACACTGCTTCCTCACCAGAATTTAACCTGTATCGCTGATTTGGCAGCCCAGTACAATATCAGCTCCACCACCCCGCCCAAGTAACCCACCTTTCCCTTCCCAGGACCTCACGCTATTATGGTAATGAACTGGTGACCTCTCCCGCGCCTCGTGGTAAATTGAGGTACTTTGTCATATAAGCTGCTGGTGCAATAGCCAATTTCACCACGTTTCCTGTAAGACGGTGAAACTCCCACCAGCTCTTCAGCCTAACACCTTATAATCCGGGGCGGCGGGTGTGAGTGGCTCCCGGGACACACTCTGTCTGATAACCAACTTGGCACGCACCCCGCCTTTTACCCAAGATTACTCTGATATGCTTTAAAAACCTCAGAGCGTTAAGTTAACCACCACACTTAATCTCTCTTGACCTTTTGTTTTATTTCCTGTTTTGCTTTACCTCTTATATAATTTTACAAGCGTATATACTGTATGTTACGGTTTTTGCGAAATCGGTTATCTTACAAAATGACCGGCAAGCATGTTGGTAATTTTGCAAAATAACTTACAAACAGACAACCTACACGAGTCATCCTAACCTTATTAAACAAGGTTTAATATTAAACAATAAGGTTATATTATTTTAAGTTGTCTGTTTTTAAGTTATTTTACAAAATTACCAACATGCTTGCCGGTCATTTTGTAAGATAACCGATTTCGCAAAAAAACGTAACAAACACACACGGACTTTGAACATATAATCAACGACCTCACCAGCAAGGAATCGAACCCTCGACCTACTGGGTGTGACTAGGGAACGCTTACCGGCTAGGCCACAAGGACACTAAAAGCAGTTCTAGACTCTGTTATATTTCACACAAAGCCTGTTCATCGAGCTGATGGCGCCGTGAACCTCAATGGGAAACTGCCCGTGCCTCTTATGTGGTGTCAGTAGCATTTTACCGAATCCAGCTGGTATGAAACGCGAGGTACATATATATACTTCATTTTTAGTCCATTTAACACGCGGACTTTGAACATATAATCAACGACCTCACCAGCAAGGAATCGAACCCTCGACCTACTGGGTGTGACTAGGGAACGCTTACCGGCTAGGCCACAAGGACACTAAAAGCAGTTCTAGACTCTGTTATATTTCACACAAAGCCTGTTCATCGAGCACGGGCAGTTTCCCATTGAGGTTCACGGCGCCATCAGCTCGATGAACAGGCTTTGTGTGAAATATAACAGAGTCTAGAACTGCTTTTAGTGTCCTTGTGGCCTAGCCGGTAAGCGTTCCCTAGTCACACCCCAGTAGGTCGAGGGTTCGATTCCTTGCTGGTGAGGTCGTTGATTATATATATATTTATATATATTTATATATATATAAATATATATATCTTGTTATCACCAGATCTAAAATATGAAATTGATTACACTAGCATCAATATTAAAAGTTCAGTATGACAAATGACATTATTTACAGTATTGGCTACATTAACTGAATTAAGGAAAAAAACCAAAAGCTAACACTGAACACAAAACATTAATCAATTGCTAAATATTAATACATTTTACAAAACACAGCAAAATCCAAGTGTGGCGGAAACTTGGAGCCGAGTACCAGAGATGAAGACACAGAGATAAGCAAGTATATCACATACCAGGAGAATATTACGTATCTTACAGAAATAACGTAGAGCAGTAGAGCCAGTTGTGGTCGTCCAGGATTGGCTCTAACACCTCCTCACGGCGACTTGACAGAATGGTGGAGACAGGTCCAGGCTGACTCGGTGGGATATTATTGCTGACCTTGGCTTAACACGACCTATACTGAAACACACACACACACACACACACACACACGTGCTGACCTTCGCTATTTTTGGAGGAAGCAAAGTTAACCAGACTGGATGCAGCCACAACAATATTCCACGTCTCTCCCAGGGGAAGTTGTACATGTAGTGTTGGAGTATCTACCCGCGGCGCTCCCCTCCACCTCCCCTTCCCCTTCCCTTCCCCCTCCTACTCCCCCCCCTCACTCTCCCCCCTCCCCCCCTCGTTGTCTGTGTTATGGGACAAGTCTCCCAAAATTCCACCTTGTAACACTTTCTGGGAGCTTGCGCATGTCTCTACCAAATTTCTACTCCTATATCTTTGACGCTGTAGCCGTATATAGCGAACAGACAACAGACACCAGAGTTTCTTAAATTTTCTATTTTTCAATGTATTTCCCCTGCCGCCTTCTCCTCCTCCTCTTCCTCTTCCTCCTTCTCCTCCTCCTCCTCCTCCTCCTCATCATCATCCTCCTCCTCCTCCTCCTCCTCTTCTTCTTCCTCCTCCTCCTCTTCCGTGTTATTACTTGTCCTAGAACCTTTTTCCTGCCGTTTAGTAATCAGTCGTTATAACCTTTGTCTACTGAAATGGAAGCAGACAGAAACGATATAAACACATAAGCAAAAGGACCTAACGAGCTTAACTAATGGTATTGTCATTCTTCTGAACATAACACAAAAAAAACATAAAAAATTAAATAAAAAACCTACGCACCAATTAGTCTTCTACCAATCGTGTGTAAAATCTTGACGGAAATTCTTATCAACGCAATTCAAACACGATTCAATTTTAATCAAGAGAGAGAAAGTAAAGGTTTAATTAGTAACGTGGATAATTAACGAGATGGCCAGGTAGTACACTAGTAAATAGAACAGGTGTTTGATTATGAGAGTCTTGGCTTCAGCAGGTACACCGTCAGCAGGTACACCGTCTGCAGGTACACCGTCTGCAGGTACACCGTCTGCAGGTACACCGTCTGCAGGTACACCGTCAGCAGGTACACCGTCAGCAGGTACACCGTCTGCAGGTACACCGTCAGCAGGTACACCGTCAGCAGGTACACCGTCTGCAGGTACACCGTCAGCAGGTACACCGTCAGCAGGTACACCGTCAGCAGGTACACCGTCAGCAGGAGAAGGAGAAGACGAAGGAAGATGAAGGAGAGAGTAAGAAATAGAGAGGAAGGGACAAAAAAGAGGGAGGATTGAGGAAGGGGAAAAGAAGGTGAACGAATAAAGAAAAATACTCTATCTGGTGACAACGGGAGAGTGAGCATTATGACTCTTGACTTTTGGACACACCTGTGTATCTCTGTCTTCCTCACTGATTTTCTAATAATACCATAAGGAACACCAACCTGCTCTACCTATCCATATTTTATCCTTTATCGTCATTATAGCCGCTTCTTCCACACCAATTTATTAGAATATTATTAATTGTTCAGTTAACACTCAGAAATATATCCAGTTCATAGTCTGATATGTAATTATATGTCTAGTTAACAGTCAGAGATAATCCTACGTGCAGTTCTCAGTGAAAATATAATCATACGCCCAGTTCACAGTCATTATACAATTATACACCAGTTCAGTCATAACACAACAATACGTCCAGTTCTCAGTCATAATAATACAGTCATGCACCAGTTCACAATCATAATAAAACAATCATACGTCCAGTTCACAGTCTTGACATAACCACACGCCCAGTTCACAATCATATAGGTAAATAGTGAGTATCAAGTACCAAAAGACCTCACCTGTTCTGTGACTTTACTTTCCAATCTAACTGGGAAAGGTTTCAATACCATTTAGGTCACTCATCTCTACGGAGAGTCAAGGTCGGGCTTAAGGCGTTAGACGATCTATAGGACCTTGTGAGCAGGGGAGGAAGAAGAGAAAGGGGAAGAACGATAAAGAGGAAGATAGAGACCATGATAAATAGACAGAGAGAGCAAGAAGAGAAAAAAGTAAAAACACATAATGAGAAAACGTAATTGAAAAACATTAATAAGATAAAGATCATATCGAAGGAACTTACATTGTTATCAAAGGGTGTTGAGCCACGGGACAATTCCAAGACCCGGAAACAGTGTAGCGAGCGTCTGTAATTATTGGAAAGAAAAAACTAAATTAGATAAAAGAAAAACAGATATAAATATGATGAAAACAGTGGAACAGTAAATACAGAAGAATGACACAGAAATAACATATATAGAAAAATTATGTATTATAGAAGGACATAATATAAATATAACAAGTTCAATTGCTCATATTACATAAGATATTATTAACATATGATACCTAAAATATGTGTGTGAGTGTGTGTGTGTGTGTGTGTGTGTGTGTGTGTGTGTGTGTGTGAGGTGTGTGTGTGTGTGTGTGTGTCGCACACAGGGTGGTGAAATGCGTCTAGTGTGGAAGCATTATGTTATTGATAAAGTACAAGCACTGCTTGTTCCCTCTCGCTTTCAGCTGCCGCCGCTGGCTAGCCCTCGTGGCGAACAGGGAAGCAACATGCTTAAGTCTTCCCCTGCCAGTACACAGCCTCTTCACCATCAAGACTCCTGCTGTGCCTCCTCGCGGTGCCTCCGAGTTTGGTGGGAAGACAAGAGAACAAATGCCAGTATTCTTACTGGCCATGTTACCCGCATGGACGACAGTAGACCGCCAAGACAGCTACGTTACAGTCACCTAACGAATAGTAAACGTAACGCCGGCGGGCAACTGAAAAGGTATAAGGATAGTCTTAAGACAAACCTGAAAAAATGCCAAATCGACCCCCTCACCTGAGAGTCGATTACTCCACATCGCAACGTTTGGAGGAGCACCACACGAGAAGGTGTCAATACTTTCGAGTTAGCCCGACTGCAAACCAAGGAAACCAAGCGCCAACGCCGGAAAGACGCTGCCACCGCCCCTCCCGCAGTAGATGGAGCCCTCCACATTTGCAACAACTGTGGACGACCAACCTAGGTGACAACCCTAATAACTCCTATCATTGTATCATAGCTGAATGATCGTCATACTCGATTCCGATTGACAGCAAAGTAGTAGTAGTAGTAGTAGTGTGTGTGTGTTTGTGTGTGTAAACATTGATACACTACCAAACTATCGTGGGGTCTCTTAACCTCTACTCTGACCTAATTCCTTTACAACTAGCCTCGGGTCACTGGGTCAGGTGCCTATACACCTTCAGGAGGTAATTTAGAGAGCCTGTGAAATGGAGCGAGGAAAAGGTGGGTAAATAACTCAGGGTTTTCGATTCTGCCTGATTGAATGAGGTGGCCAAATTGACTGACACACACACACACACCGACGATTGTAACTCTCTCTCTCTCTCTCTCTCTCTCTCTCTCTCTCTCTCTCTCTCTCTCTCTCTCTTTCTCTCTCAAATCACACACCAACAACAAAAACCTGACAACAATACGCCTGGACTGACCATGTTAACAAAAAGACCCTCATCGGGATAATGCCTCAAACACAATTGGATAGCAACTCAACCACACACTGCTCGTTAAGCCTCCTTAATTACCCTCAATAACAGACGACGACAATTCAACAACACTTCTCGTTAAGGCTTCTGTGTGCGTCTTTTTTTATCAATGTATTGTGTGTGTGTTTGTGTATGTGTGCGTTTTGCTCTATCAAGTTCCCAGGCTAAATTGGGCCTTATTAGTGTGTGTGTGTGTGTGTGTGTGTGTGTGTGTGTGTGTGTGTGTGTGTGTGTGTGTGTGTGTGTATGTGTGTGTGTGTGTGTGTGTGAAAGCAAAACGAAGAATGTGTGTGACAGAGAGTGAAAAAGTGAATGAGCAACAGAGACAGAAAGAGAGAGTGAGAGAGAGAAAGACAAAGAGAGAAAGATAAAAGGAAACAAAGGGGAGCCGATAAGGTAAATGAGTTGGAGGGAGGGATGTTTGTGTACAGCCAGAGGGTAAACATGTGTGTGTGTGTGTGTGTGTGTGTGTGTGTGTGTGTGTGTGTGTGAGGTTAGGCTTGGGAGAAAGAAAAAGAGAGAGGTTAGAGATGGAGTCGTGAGGTTATATTAATTTAAAAGATAGAGAGAGAGAGAGAGAGAGAGAGAGAGAGAGAGGGGGGGGGGGGGGGGCAGGTGTATAATCACGATGAGGAGGCAGAAGTTTATGTGAGAACATTATCACCTGTAAGAGGAAGAAGAGGAGGGTAAGAGGAAGAAGAGGAGGGTAAGAGGAAGGGGAGGGGGACGGAAGGAGGATGAGAGGAGGGAGGGATGCACGGATGAGGCAGAGAGGAGAGAGAGAGAGAGAGAGAGAGAGAGAGAAAGAGAGAGAGAGAGAGAGAGAGAGAGAGAGAGAGAGAGAGAGAGAGAGAGAGAGACTACAATAGTATATTTATTATTTTTTATTTCATAAGTTATCTCTCTCTCTCTCTCTCTCTCTCTCTCTCTCTCTCTCTCTCTCTCTCTCTCTCTCTCTCTCTCTCTCTCATGAATGGCACTATATTATGAGAAGCCATTGTCAGAAGCTCCATAACCCGTGAACACTTATTAAATATTTTCTTCTTAAAGCCTAAATTTAAAATCCCCTGTTTTATGCCACCACAGAAGAATGGCCGCCGAGGGTGTATACATAACGTTTGTCATATATATCTGTGTATTGCTATGTCTGTCTGTTTGTCTGTACGTCTTTGCTACTGTCTTGTCCGCACGATATATTTTGTTTCTTATTTGTGGATATTGATCAATCTCTGTAGACGCATTTACCATATTTAAGTGAGTGTATCTCTTGATTTCTAAGTCAATTGGTCAAATTTCAAGGCTAATATTTGTCAAGATGTTAAATTTTAGTAAAAGTTCAGTTAGTGACATAATAGTTACTTTTAAGTGAATATAAAATGGATCCAGGTATAATTCTAGATTTTATTATGATTAAAATTATGTTCAATAAACTTTTACGAGCAAGACTTAATAAACTGAGTGTCTTAAACTAGGTGCACTGTAAGTATAGTGAGTTAATATACCGGGTGCACTGTAAGTATAGTGAGTTAATATACTGGGTACACTGTTAGTATGGTGAGTTAATATACCGGGTGCACTGTAAGTATAGTGAGTTAATATACCGGGTGCACTGTAAGTATAGTGAGTTAATATACCGGGTGCACTGCAAGTATAGTGAGTTAATATACCGGGTACACTGATAGTATAGTGAGTTAATATACCGGGTGCACTGTAAGTATAGTGAGTTAATATACCGGGTGCACTGTAAGTATAGTGAGTTAATATACCGGGTACACTGTTAGTATGGTGAGTTAATATACCGGGTACACTGTTAGTATAGTGAATTAATATACCGGGTGCACTGTAAGTATAGTGAGTTAATATACCGGGTGCACTGTAAGTATAGTGAGTTAATATACCGGGTGCACTGCAAGTATAGTGAGTTAATATACCGGGTACACTGTAAGTATAGTGAGTTAATATACCAGGTACACTGTTAGTATGGTGAGTTAATATACCGGGTACACTGTTAGTATAGTGAATTAATATACCGGGTGCACTGTATGTATAGTGAGTTAATATACCGGGTGCACTGTAAGTATAGTGAGTTAATATACCGGGTGCACTGCAAGTATAGTGAGTTAATATACCGGGTACACTGTAAGTATAGTGAGTTAATATACCGGGTGCACTGCAAGTATAGTGAGTTAATATACCGGGTGCACTGTAAGTATAGTGAGTTAATATACCGGGTGCACTGTAAGTATAGTGAGTTAATATACCGGGTACACTGTTAGTATGGTGAGTTAATATACGGGGTACACTGTAAGTATAGTGAGTTAATATACCGGGTACACTGTTAGTATGGTGAGTTAATATACCGGGTGGACTGTAAGTATGGTGAGTTAATATACCGGGTGCACTGCAAGGTATAGTGAGTTAATATACCGGATGCACTGTAAAGGATATTGAGTTAATATACCGGGTGCACTGCAAGGTATAGTGAGTTAATATACCGGGTGCACTGTAAGGTATAGTGAAAGTTACACAGCGAAATAAATAAAGAACTTAACGAGGTTCTGATAGTAGTAAAGTTATTTAGGGAATTTGTTTTCACCCGAGGGAAATTAGTCTCTCTCTCTCTCTCTCTCTCTCTCTCTCTCTCTCTCTCTCTCTCTCTCTCTCTCTCTCTCTCTCTCTCACAATTTACAATTTGCTTCTTTTTTTATTTTTAAATTTATTTCTCGTAAGTGTTTAGTTTCATAAATATATAAATAAAATACTGAAGCCTTTTAAGTTCTACAATTTCCTTATGTTATAAAATGAAAAGAATAAATAAACAGAGACTCTGATAAAAGATGAACTGTGATAAGGAATAAAAGGTGTAAGAAGTAAAATAAAATAGCGATATATGACAAAGAATGTGAGAACTTAAAGAAAACGGCAATGATAAATAAAAACATAGATAAAGAACAATGCACGAAGGAAAATAAAATATAAAAATAAGAATAGAAGAAAGTGAAAAAGGCAAAACAGAACGAAGAAAGTATAAGAAAAACACTAAATAACGTTAAAAAAAAAGTAAATGACAAGTAAAGAAAAAAGAAAGAATGAAGAGTGAAAGAAAGAAAGCAGATATATGACCTGGGAATAACCAATTAAAACATGACAGAAAAAGTGGGAGAGTAAATTTATCTTGGGAGAGAAAGTGGTTAGAGGAAGGAGGAAGAAATTTTGTTAGAAAGTGAAGGTAAAAAGAGAAAGGAAACGGTGGAAAATAATTAGAAAGTAATAAAAGGGTAAAAAGAAAGTTAATTAATAATAAGAAGTGGGAATTATTTCAAGGCGGTAAAGATTGAGGTGGGAACAGAGAGAGAGAGAGAGAGAGAGAGGGAGGACAGTTGCTACACAAGTTGGACAAGTATGCCACCTGCTTGGACACAGGTAACATGAAACACATCCAGCTTGTGACACAGGTAGCGTATGACACAGGTAGAATATGACACAGGTAACATAAGACACAGGTAGCATATGGCAGAGGTAGCGTATGACACAGATTGCGAATAGCAGAGATAGTGTATGGCACAGGTAGAGTTGACACAGGTAGCATGACACAAGTAGCATATGACACAAGTAGCGTATGACACAGATTAGCATATGACACAAGTAGCATAGGACACACGTAGCATAGGACACAAGTAGCATATGACACAGGTAGCACGCACCATCTAGCTAGGATGCTGTCATCTCCCCGCCACAGAACTTTGAATCCCTCTTGAAGACGCAAAGCCAATATGGGTCAAAGGAAGATGATAAGTGCTTCCAGTTTTAGAGGATGTCTTGTACTTTACTTCCTGTCAGTCTGTCTGTCTGTCTGTATTACCTGGCATACAGAGATGTTCACTGTAGGTGGTGAATACATACCATCTCTCTTATACTGTATTCCTCCTCCCCCACCTACACCTCCCGTCCCCTTACAGCCACTGACAGCCTACACTCAACCTCTATTACCAGCCAACACCTCCCTTACTGCTCTATCTACAAAGGAATTAAACTCAGATGGGGGAGAGAACACACCCTGCCTCACCCCACTGCCTCCCTCTATCACTCACCATTTTCTCTCGCTTTTTAACGTTATTGTGTGTGTGTTTTGTTTTATTTGGTATTGCCACGTGAATCAGACAGTGCACCAGCCATTCAAAAGCTCTACCGTGGAAACAGTTGACAAAGAGAGTTGAGAAAATGGTAGACAGCAAATAAAAAGGATTATTGAAATCCTTCACTCCTTTCCTTCCACTCCACACATACACACACATATACACAAACAAAACACATACAACACACACACACACACACACACACACACACACACACACACACACACACTACATTTTTAAAGCACAATCCTGTTCACTCTGCCTTTGAGTTTAGCAAGACCATTAAGGTTTTCTACACATTTTACACAGTTCTTTATAAACGTTGTCTTATGATTGTTGTGCAAAAACCTACAGTAGCTCTTGACAAACTTCCCTCATGTTCAAAAATGATTTACAAATCTTCCTACCATCCTTACGTCAGGGGAAATTTATAAACCGAACGAGTTCTTCTCTCCTTGCAGTACCTCCCTTATCTCTCATGCTTGGCAGATCATCTCCCCCTATCTCTTAGTCTCACCTATGATATCTATCTGTCATATATATAAATAAGACTCATCAACACTTCTACTATTAGTTTTTATTCCTTCACCTCATTCCAGGTTCCTTAATATCCTACACTGAGCTTCTTGAGTCCTTCATACACTCTCGGCAGCGCCCTTCTCCCCAGCCACTCATCTCCTACAAGCTCAGTACTACATCTCACTATATCCTATTGACTTTGACTTTATTACATCAGCTGAGTCAATCTCCATAGGAATACACACACCAATCTCCCCCTGGTCGAACGTCATCCCTTGAGTCAGTGTTTATAGTTGGTTTCCTTTGTAACTCTTAATATTGTTGTGGTTCCCTCGTGTCTCTGTTATATATAGTTGTAGTTTTCCTTGAATTACTCTACCTCGACTAGTCTCAGAAGGAGCTATCAGCCATCAGTTCTCGTGGTTCTTTCTTTCTTTCTTCCTGCTCCTCTTTCTTTCTTTCTCCTTGCTCTCTCCATTCAGCCATACATCTATTGTGTTTACAGACGGTACATAACATATTTCCGGGTCTTCCAATGGTGTGTCTCCTCTTCCCGTTGTAAGATTATCCTTCACTGTCATACGTTCCTACTACTGCGTCTCTTTCCGGGCAAGCATTGAGTTGTCCATTCTGGCAAAGGTCCAGAGACACATAACTCAAGGATCTTTTCTTTACTGATTTAACTACACCATCTTCCATTAATATCAACAACACATTAAGTCACTAAGATTCTATATATTATATTTTCACAACTTATTTCAGTAACCTGACCCATTTTAATTCACCTCTAAAAAAAAAAATATTTCCGCGTAACTTTTGCTCTCCGGGGTAAATATTAATGCCACTGACAGAAGAGACAGGGGAGAGAGAGAGAGAGAGAGAGAGGAGACAGGAGAGACAGAGGGGACAGGAGAGAGAGGAGAAGAGACAGGAGAGAGAAGAGACAGAGGCGCCAAAACAGACACAGGAAACAGAACAAACAGAAGGAACATGAACAGAGAAAACAAACACAAGACACAGGAGATAAGAAACAAACAGAATAAAACAAGAACAAACATAAACACAAGAAAAAGTTCCCCGAGAATTGATCGACCGGCACAACATTTACCCCAGCCTATCTCTTGGCCCTCTGGAGGCGGAGGTTTTCAATTACAATATGCAGAAGACCCCGAGTCCTTATTTTTTCTATCATCTGCGGTCTCTAATCCCTCGACGTTATGGTATTAATATTTTCAATATGTCCCAACCTCTCAGGATTAATTCTTTCGAGAGTAGCCCAGAGGAGAGAGCTGAGATGTTACATGTGGTAATATACAGTATGTGTCAATCTTTATCTCGGAAGGAAATTAATTTAATAATGTTTGTGTTAGGATTAGTTTTCCTAGTTTTGGGATGATAATTTGTATTCTTGTGTAGTTGGCAGAAAATTGGAAAGAGAGAGAGAGAGAGGGGGGGGGCAAGAGGGGGTATAGATAATTGCGGAAATCGAAAGATTAGACTGGACTGAACACGTGTGTGTGTGTGTGTGTGTTTATCGTATTAATAACAGTATTCTTTAATAAATAATCCTCATTTCATCCTTTATAATCTTCAAATGACAGACTCCTCATCGTCACCTGTCGCAGTCCCTCTGGTCACATCACAACCTGGTCACCACAACCTAATATACGATGGTGTTGTTTTGTTTTCTTTAAAGTCTACCAATAAAAAAAAAGGAGATAAAAATAACATCCTTTCGATAAACATGATGTTCGGTACAACTGTCGGAAGGAATAATACCAGGGAATAGTAGAGTGACGTTTGGCCCAGGTACAGTACTTTATAGAGGTAGAAACTGGGCTCCGTCCTGACTGATATAAATATGTGTTTAGCGAGAGAGAAAAACAACCTTTGTAACACGATACTGAATAATTCTGTTTTCCTTTGTCAGTTGTATCTCATGATTCCTTTTCTGTCTCTCCAGGGTCGAGCATTGCGAGAACAACTTATTACATGTAACTCTTATTGTTTTTTATGGGGAAAAAGTTATCCCTTGTTACATACGTTTTCTACGTTTGTATGTATTTTTACCCTCAGTGATGATATGTTCGCCACGGTAGGCAGAGGTTTGCTTGTACTGTACCTTACTCCTGTGTGCCTGATGCTTTCTCCCCAGTCCTGGAGACTTGGGTCACTGGACAGTCAGAGAGCGTGACTTAATAGCCATTCAGAAAGCAATTTACGAGTCCAAGCAGTGAGTTGGGCGTCACTTATTACGGTCAAGCTGATGTAGGGTCGGTGTATATCCTCTACCGTCTGGAGATTTGTGAAACAGTTGCGTGTTTTTTTTTAAGACTAACACATTCCTCTGTAATAACGGCATAATAATTCTTCTATTTTTTTATATTGTCCACATTGTTGAACCACTGATGAAAACTGTATGATGTCTTTATTTTCAGTATTGATTTAAGCCTTCTGAACCTCGCTGGAGCGACCTTCAGATGGTCTAGCATAGGTAGTCTCACGCCATGACAATGAGTTCCGGCACTAATGTCCTTAATCAGTATTCGCGTCTCGCAATGACCGAGGTTCATAGAGACGTTCATAATATCCCACTCTGCATGTGTAGTCTGGTAAAGTATGGGGCCCTACGCTGAGCCCTGCACCACATACTCTCAGTCCAAATCCGATACACACGGTGGACGAGACTACGTAGAGACATTCCCAATATCTCCCAACATCTCTAGCTCAGTAGGGTACAGAACCCAAACCTCAGCAGCGCCTTGTAACACTCACGCTCCCTGGACCACCATCCGTATCTCACAGTAGACGGGAGTACAGAGAGTCCAACGTCTCCCTCGACAAAACTGTTACACCAACTAACCCAAAAGCTTTGCGGTTGACTGGTCATCTCACTTTGTCTCCCTCGACCCACCAATATTCTGAGGTTCTAACAATACTCCTTTAAACTAGCTTTTGCATCTCGGAGTCTGGTATATATATCTTGAGGCTGCTTTGTGTTGTTGCAACCCACTTTCTTCCCTTCCTTTTTTATTCCTTTGTTTTCTTTCCTTCTGCATTTTCTTTTCTCTATTTGGCTCTAATATGATATTTAAGGTATTTATTCAATAAATATTGTTTGAAGTTCACAGATCGATTATTACTCATAAGATCCGTAATGCTTCGGCTCCTGACTCTTCTTTTCCCTTCTCTTCTTTCTTCATGTTGCTACTTGAGAACTTATTATCAGTATGATTCCATCTGGTGAACGAATGAAGGAAATAGTTTACAGAGTAAAAATCGGACCATTTATAGCTCTACACAACACACTGATACAACCATCACAATGATCCTCACTAGTTCATAGACCCAACACTCACTCACTTACTCCAGTTTCTATTTCTCCTCCGCGCGAGTGTTTTTTTTATTCTTCATATTGCTCTTTTTTACGTGTTTTATTTTTATCTGGCTGCAGCACCACCAGCTCTTCCACTCCATGTGACGTCGATGTTCCACTTTGTTTTATCAATTTTATCAAAGGTTAGTCCCCGGGTCACCTTGGCTGTAAAAGTTGAGTGGAGGCTGGTAGCTATTGATCTTCTGAAGCCACGTCAGAACAGCAGCAAGCCAGCCAGGGCTGTTAAAGCAGATACAGCAAGGCTGCATAGGACATTATGGAAGGGCATAGTGTTTGGTGGTCTGCTGGTGGCGATGACAGCCAGTTGGAGGAATAAGCAGGAGGCAGCAGGTTGTTATTGTAGATGTGTAGAGTGGAAATAGTCAGATATTTTGAGAGATGTTTGTCTGTCTGACCGTCACAGGAATCGACATGGAAAGCGATAACAGGCAAGAGAGGGTCGGACGTGGACACAATAACAACAGGCCAACACCAGGACCTGCCAACTAACACAGAGTCGACGACGGCCAGTATCTGTAGCAGCCACACAGACTGCTTAATATAGCAGCGGCAAGAACAAGACTGATAACATGAACAGCAATAACGAGAACATAACATAGAATAACATCATCATTACTACTAACAGGGACATTAATCATCACAATAACAACAATAACAAAAACTAACATCAGTAGTAACAGCAACAATAAAAACAGCAAGAACAACAAAAACATCAGGATAAACAAAAAACCTCATTAATAGCAACAATAACAACAACAACAACAAAAAGACATAATTGATGATGAGAGCAACAACGGGAAGTAGAGACCACGACCATGTTCCTAAGGCGAGGCGGAGGAGGTCGAGAGAGAGAGGCGTGAAGGATGACAGCCTTCCTTGCTGACATACTCGTGCTGACAGCGACTAATAACATGATGGAGCAGTCGGAGGGGCGGAGGACGACAGTAGCAGTAACAATGACAGTAAAGACGAGAAATTTAACAGTACGGAGGATAATTCGTGACCTGACCAGACCTGACCTGACCTGACCTGACCTGGCGTAATATAACAGCAAAACAGCAGCTTCCCCAGCAACAATATAACAGCAATATAAACAGCGTTATCAACAAGAGAAGCAATAATAACCTCAGCTAGAGTAACAACATCTTTAGTAGTTACAGTAACAGCAACCTTCACAACAACACACTACCCACAACGCAACACAACAAACAACAACAATGATGGTAAAAGCACACAACTGGACTGGCAACACCACACCAAGACTAATTACATTATCTGACGTAACATCAAATCAACACCAATACCAACAGAAGCCGCAATTAATATAACAGTGACAGCAAAAGCAAGCAATTAATTCAACGGCAGAGACCGGAGTAAAATCAACAACAATTACAATACTCTCAGACAGAACAGATAAAAACAAGACATTATACACTGCTGCTGGATGGCTCCCGTCATTAGATCCACTGAAGCGTTTAGGACGAAAATTCTTCCACCATTGTAATTTTATTTTAACCTTTGGGATTTCTAAGTTTTAGTAATTAGGTAAATCTTTCAAACGTATTTTTTTTAACAAGTTGGAGTCTTAAGATTAGTTAGGTCATGTTGGAGTAGGTTAGGTTAATTCACTATTGGCTCGGGTAGATTAAAGTTAGGTTTTGTGGTAAAGTTTGTATGAGGGTGAATTATGATTAGGTTAGGCCAGGTCAAATTAAAGCAGGCTAAAGGTTTGATTAACTTGGATTCGGGTTGAATGAAACTTGAATTGGTTCAGATCAGTTTAAGTAAATAACGGTTAGGTTTCTTTGCACACCAGTAAGTCTGTGTGGTTTTGAAAAGAGTTGAGTTTTCATATTTCCTAGATATTAAAAGTGTTTCAACATCATGTCAGCAATCCGATATTGCACAAGATGCAGTTTGAAATTTCACACACACTCACACTATCCCGCAACAAATATTTATATATATATATATATATATATATATATATATATATATATATATATATATATATATATATATATATATATATATATATATATATATATATAAATGAATTTTCAGTTTTACCAGATATTCTGTTTTTTTATATTAAAAGAACGAAACCAATTTAATAACATATTGATACCTATACAAAATGACAATATTTTTTTACGAAATCATCACAAAAAAATGAACTTTTAGATTTATAGACAAATATCCACTTTTGCAACAGTGAGAAAATTTCCTCTTGCCACAACAATATACCTGAAAATAAAACAAAATAATACGAAAATGGAAGCAAGAACACCTCGGCAGTAATGAATGAGACACAAACCACCTTATTAATAAACTCTTTCTGTTCTCAGTTAGTTCGGCAAATTTTCTACTTTCTTCAATATCCCTTGTGACTTAACACACCTACCCTACACACAGCAGTTGACACAGCACCAACAACACAGGACCTTCAGGATCTTAACGAGGAGGAATGAAGGTGACCAACGGCCGAGACACAGCATACAAAAAACAGTGTAAAAACATTGTTGACACCTCCAATCATAACCTAACCTAACCTAACCTAACCTAACCAAACCAAACCTTCTCTAGCCCAAATTTAGTTAGGCCAAGATAGCGAAAGACGTCACCAATGAAACTAAGTCAATTTTATCACTTCACGTAACATTACAAACATTTATCAGGTTATCACGACATCTAAAAGCAATTATAACTATTTCGTGAGAGAATCTGATACGTATTTAAGACTCAATTTAGCGACAATAACCAAACCACACAGGAACAACGAACTTACTGACATCAACACTACATACCACCACTAGCATCAAAGGGGTCATAATAAAAGTGATGATATCTAATAAAAATCTAGTCGACGATATCACTCACAAAATATTATAGCAACTACAACTATCACACGAGCTGTAAGAATGAACAAAACGGAGGCAAGCAGAATGTTATTAGCTGAAAAGACAACGAACAGTATCAGAATTAGTGACAGTCAGAGCTCACAGCAACAGCTAAAACTACGAGAAAACGAGGGAGAGAAAAACTATAAAAAATTACATCTAGAGCATCAGTACATAAAAATAGGAACAGCAATAACAACATAGCAGTAGGAGTAGCAGCAGAAGTAGCAGTAGCAGTAGCAGTCAGCCACAACATCCAGGTCGTTAAAAGCAATAACAACACGTCTGGGAGAATGTTAAAGCAGCGGCGATAAAAGGTGTTGGTGTGAATCTTTTATGCAACACAGGTGGCTGGACGGTCAGAATATTAAAGTAGTTCTCTCCTTTCATGCTAAATTAAAGTGAAATATATCAGTCGTTAGAAATTATTCAGTTCATTTATGTGTGGTGGTGGTAGTGGACGTCTGCTGTATGAGGCGGGTGGCTTTTGTGGTGGTGGATGGTGGCTTTTGTGGTGGTGGTGGTGGAGGGTAGTTGTTGTGGGTGGCGGGGGTCTTTTGTGGGCGGGAGATGGCTGTTGCGTGTTGCGAGCGGCTGTTATGGTGCATTTTAATGTGTTTGTGGTTTAATGCCTCACAAAAATCTTAATACTTGAGGCATAAACAGACTAAACTTAATAAAGTAATTCCTATAACCAAAACAGTTTCTCAATAGAGCCGTGAGTTACAGATGGAGTTCCTCAGGGTGGGGGGTGGGGTCCTTCTCTCTCTCAGGCCGTTCCCATCAACAAATTACGAGCCTCATAATCCTCATCTCGATTCTCATCTTTCAACTCACTGGCATCATAGAGAGAGGAAAGTAAACTGGGTTGGGTTAGGGTTAGGTTAGGTCAGGTGAAATAAGCAAGATGGATAATCTTCAAGTAATGCCTAACGCTCTTCCACTGAGCAGCTCACTCTTTAAACAGCCAAATGCGTCATCACACACAATCCCCCGTTTCACCTAGGGAAGGGGGACAGACGTGTTTCAAGCTAAATCCCCTTTAATTGGCACAATCCAATCTACAGGTGCGTGTCAGACAGATGGTACGACTCTCACTGATAGCTTTCCTATGTTCGTCCCTCTGTGTTCTGTTATTTTTGTTTCATGTATCACTTTAATGGTAATTGTTCTGATGACTTTTCAATCACCGTCACGTCTCCTTGAACCTAACACCTTCCACACTCTACACTTCACTTTTAGTTGTGAATGTAATGGAGTCGACTACTAGCCAGCCTTGTACAATAACCACTCCACCCCAGCACCCATAGTTATACATATAAAATGATAACTCAAAAGTAACCATATTTGGATACATCTATGGCATGTTAAGACACTGCAGCAATGACTCACCCACCGTACATAGTTTCCCCAGTCCAAGGAATTGAAGTGTGGTGCTAGGGCTGATGACGTGGCCAGTCAGAGCTCCTCTCCACCTTGATGAACAGCAGAAGTGTCGATGTAGTCATACCGAGAAACACAATATATCCGACTTCTGTGATTATTGATCTCTAAGTCTCTAAACTCTGCTGCCAGTAATTATAACTCAGTGAATAGCGTAGTTTGTCCCTCTTGGATATAAGCACCTGCCTTACTATTTCTTGGTCAAGTTACCTTAATTTCCTTAATCTCAGCTACCTATAACACCCAGTGCACTATAACATGATAACCACCCTAGAAATACCCAAACAGATTAGACAGCGAGTAATTTATCCATACGTCAATCAAACGGCAACCAAAATTAAATAAAAAATCGAAAAAAAAGATAATCCTTACCTTGAGAACAAAAGAACCCTAAGACATAACCGGCCACCTGTACACGCCAGCCATCTGAAAAGCCTTATAAACACACACTTTTCCCTCACCCTGAACTTCCACCAACAGCTAACTAATCCCTCGGTAATCTCTAAACCAGGTTTCAGTGAGGTGTTTTGCTGCCCTAACCTTGTGTGTGAGGGGGGCGGGGACGGCTCACCAACCTCTATAAAAGCTCTCATAACCTGGCCTAAATGTCTTGAACCATTACCCGCTTAAGTTAGGTTGAAAGTTCATACCCACTTTCTTCCTCTTCCTCCTCCTCCTTCTGTTTATCCTCCTCTTCTCCTCTTCATTTTCCCCTCCTTCTGTTCCTCCTCCTCCCTTTCCTTTTCCTCCACTTCCTCTTTTTACTCCTCCTCTTCTTTTTGTTCGTCCTCCACCTCCTCTTCCCCCTCTTTCTGTTTATCTTCCTTCTCATGCTCCTTCTCCTCCTTCTTCAGTTCTTCCTCCTCCCCTCCTCTTCCTCTTCTCCTCACACCAGGTACTGGAGCGTAACCTGCGGCCATGTTGAGGCTGTGATGAATATTTCGTTGTTCTAGGTTATAATGATCTCTCTCTCTCTCTCTCTCTCTCTCTCTCTCTCTCTCTCTCTCTCTCTCTCTCTCATCTTCCCTTGTTAACGTAATGTCTTTTGCCTTATCTTTATTAATTTGTTCTCTCTATATTCTCTTCTTTATTCTCACACCAGTCGTCTCTCATAAACCTCTTCTCTTCTCTTCTCTTCCCATGCTATTTCCTCTCTTGTCTTATTTCACTGACTAATTCTCTCTCTCTCTCTTGTATTCTCTAAGTTATTATTCTCCCACGTGTTCTCTCGTCTTACCTTAATCTCTCCTGACTTACTAATTCTCTCCCCTGTCTTCTCAATCTAACTATATCTCTCTGGCATCTTCTCTTATTAAGGTGTTTCTCTGCTATTTTCTCTCCTTCTCTTCAACCATCTATTCGTTTCTCTTGTCCTCCGTCTCACCTCTTAACCCCTGAACTTAAACCACGACGTAAATTATGAGGCTATGTTAAGGTGACGTATTTCTCTACATGTCTGAATCTTTCTTTAAGTTGCCATGATACTCAAGAGCCTGTAGATAAAACCTTTCTTCTCCCACACACATACAGACATACACACACACACACACACATATATATATACATGGAAATACAGACACTCATACATATATACATACAACTCAAACATGCACAGATATACGCCTCGAGTATGCTTATTTAACCCCTTTAGTACGATTATTTAACCCCATGAGTACGATAATTTAACCCCTTGTGTATGATTATTTAACCCCTTAAGTACGATAATTTAACCCTTTGAGTACGATTAGAACCCCTTGAAAACGATCATTTAATCCCTTGAGTACAATAATTTAACCCCTTAAGTACAATAATTTAACCCTTTGAGTACGATATTTTAACCCCTTAAGTACGATAATTTAACCCCTTGAATACGATAATTCAACCCGTTGAGTACGATGATTTAACCTCTTGAGTATGATAATTGAACCCTAACCATTGAGTACGATAATTCAACCCCTTGAGTACGACAATTCAATCCTTTGAGTACGATAATTTAAAGAGAAAAAAGTGTAGCAGTTCAATGTAATGGGATCATCACTGCACAAAGAGAAGCAGTCAACCAAATCTATGGCATGTGTGTGTGTGTGTGTGTGTGTGTGTGTGTGTGCTTAATAGCGCTGTTTTAAATGGATTTCTATTACAGTCGGGAAAATTATGTGTAATGTACCACTACTTGTACTTTTCCTACTTACATAAGGAGAGAACAGGGGAATTTTTTTGTACGAGATTAAAGGCTAACAGATTTATCCCCTCTACCATTTAGATAACGAGATAGAAGCTGAAATATTATAGGGAGGTTGTACAGTCGTCGTTAAAGTGTTGGTCTGGCAACACTGATTTAAAAAAATAATGGGTCAACTAAAGGTGTCAGGGTTGCCAACATATCCCTGATACCCCATAATGTAATGTTCCTTTAAAAATATATATAATTCGAGTATAAGGAATAGTGACACTAATACCATATCCTTCTTCCTTATTTTTTTTTTTTTACAAAACTAAACTCAGGACCATAACTTTAAACTGATAATTTTTATAACATTGTCTAATAAGGTAAACAGGGATGATAAGAGCGTTTACCCACTGCCTCTACCAAGTGATTTTCGACTACCTGAGATAACTATTACCATAACTCATGTTTACATTTCACTCTCACAAAACTTCGAGTGATATTGTGTCAGTAGACGTATAAATGTAAGGGTGAAGAAGGTATTTGGTCTCGTTATGAATATGAAAGATTAAAGTAAAATATGAAGTTTCTCCTATAAATAAATGTCAAACAGTAATGGCGGCGCTGACGTCTGACTGACACACTTCGACAAAATGGGAATGAAAATTAGAATTGACTCAGATTTTTATTTCACAAGTTTGAGAGTCGTGTCAACACTCATAACTGACTGACCTGACTGCTGGCTACGGAATCTTAGCGTCATTATCCCCGTGTTATATACAAGACTCACGTTGAGGTATTTAAAATATTATACTGATATATAATGGCTCTGGTTTATTAGTTACATTATTTATTTAAAGGAAAACGATTACTTGATGATACAGTCTGTCATGAGTGCTAAATATAATCGTAATGATATGTAAGTAAGTCAGTGTTGGAAGGAATATATATTGCTAGGAAGATGTTACTTATATAAACACTGACTGGAATAAAAAAAGAAAGTGAAGTTGTGTTCTAAATTGAAAACAAACAAGCTTTATAGGGCATAAGTTCCCGACCATGCGTATCTGTTCGCTGTTCGAAACTTATAGTGTAAATGAGTCAGAGTTTGTGAAGCAAGAAATTACTTAACTTAAATGTTTAGCTGAACAAAAAAAAAGTTAAATGAATCAGTGTTCGAATCTTAAAACATGAGATAGTAATCCATAGATGAAATTTTAATTATTCATCCGGATACAAAGAACTTGGGAATCAGTGTTCGAACGTGGATATATAAGGAGAAAATTTTGCTTTACATATATTTATTCAAAGTCTCACCATAAAAAAATATGAATCGGTGTTCGAAATTGAAAGCCGAGGTTCATCCCGCGGGAAATCAAGAGAACAATATTGTTTCGTTGAACCCAATGAGATGTGGACGAGGCTGAGGGGGGGGGGGGAGGAGGCTAGAGGGGGGAAGATGAGGGGGGTGCTGAAGGGGGAGGAGGATGCCGAGGGAGGAGGGAGGCTAAGGGGGGAAGATTAGGAAGGGTGCTGAGGGAGAGAGAGGGAGGTTGGAGGGAAGAGGCTGAGGAGGAGAATTGGAACGGGAGGGAGGCTGGTAGAAGGGAGGGAAAAGAGGGAAGATGGTAGGAGGGAGGCTAACGTGAAAGAGGTTGGTAAGAGGGAGGAAGGGGGAGAAAGGGAGTGAGTAAGGCAAACTAGGGAGGGAAAGAAGAGAGGGAGGGAGTGTTAGGTCCCACGTGATCCATTATGTGTTAAATTAAAAAAAATCATTAGGCCGTCTACCTTATATATGCGTCCAGCATTATCACGGGACCAGACAGAAATGAAAGGCTTATGGAAACTCAGAATATAACGAAAACACACACCAAGTCTTCACGTACAAATATCTCCAATCACTTCACGCACACAACTCACCAGCTATCTTGTTCTCCACGTCTGAGAGTGTATACCATACCTTTAAGTTCGTGGTCCTGGCTCTCCCCGCTGTCTTGTTTAGCTGGTTTACACTACTTTCTCCCGACCGTCACCACCACCATCACCACCACCACCACCACCAATAAGATTCACCTACCAACTTCATCCTAATACAATACATCTTGTCACCTACAAAACTAAATACGGTTCTTATGTACTATTTCAACACCCAACACAAAATAACATTGATATAAACACCATAAATCAAAACCTTAGGTAATTTATCTGAACATACAGGCTGTCACCACCCTCATTGTAGTTGTACTCGGGAATTACCTAATTAGACAATCATGAACAGTGATGCGGGCAGACATGTGACAATGAGAACACTGGTATTAATTCGTTAAGCCAGAGTACGGTTATGAATGTCAGTTAAGAGTTACAATTATGAGTGCCAGTTAATTAATTGAGTTACAGTTATGAGTGTCAGTGAAATGAGTTACAGCCAAAAATTTTAGTTAATTAATTTAGTCAAGTATCCCTCTGAGTTCTATTTAGAGTACAGTCCCTAATTTCTGTATTAACTTCCATGAAATATATTAGTTACAGGCAATAACTCACATGGATGGCAATATTACAGTACTCACGAATATGCATCAATTAACTAGATAAGATTCATTAACTCCTGTGAAATAAATTAAATCCTATTAATTACAGTAATTATGTATTTCTTTATATTACATAAGAGTACATTTCGTGACTCTCATTAATTAAATTGCAGTTATTCGCTCCCAGGTATTGCATTACACTTTAGGGAATAATTAATATGAATTATAGCATTAATCAACTACAGTATATAATCAGAGTGCAGTAATGAAATCTTATGAATAACATCAGTGTATAACAACGATGTCATACAGTTCATTACAGAATACAGAATTATCAAAAACAAGTCCGAGATCGGTGAGAAAATACCATTGATTTTAGAATACAGTCAGACCTGAAATTTGATTATTGAATATTACAGCATAATGAAATTTTATACTCGGTAATTTTGATATATCTGTCGCCTTTGTCGTTTCATAACGCTAGGGAGATGTAGAACAAGTTGCTAGTGTGTGTGTGTGTGTGTGTGTGTGTGTGTGTGTGTGTGTGTGTGTTATGATGCTTCTAAGCCACTCCATTTACACTCACCAACACATTATATGAATCAAAAGGAGGAAATGAGAGAGCATCGAAACTAAACAGTTCTTAACATGAAGTTTCCTCACTTTGAATTGAGTTTAAATTTGGTAAACTAAATCATGTGGTGATGGTGTCCCCGGCCAGGCTGCCTCCGCCATCAACCCTCGCTAAAAGGAAGATCTATCAACAAGAAACAAAAATCAGAATTGGCATCGGTGTAAACGTCCACACGACCAAGGTAACTGTCTTGTCTTGCCTGCAGTCATCGTACCTCCGTTAAATTACCTGTCTAAGATACACTCACAGACAGTTAATTAAGCGTGATTTAAGTGGTAATGAATCTAAGTCCCTTGTCAGTCACAGCTCTGAGAGAGATGGAAGTGTGTTAGGTCCCTGGGAGGAGCTGGGGAGTCTGGGAGAGCTAGGAGGACTGGGAGAGCTAAGAGGGCTGGGAGAGCTAAGAGGGCTGGGAGAGCTAGGAGGACTGGGAGAGCTAGGAGGACTGGGAGAGCTAGGAGGGCTGGGAGAGCTAGGAGGACTGGGAGAGCTAAGAGGGCTGGGAGAGCGAGGAGGACTGGGAGAGCTAAGAGGGCTGGTAGAGCTAGGAGGACTGGTAGAGCTAAGAGGACTGGGAGAGCTAGGAGGGCTGGGAGAGCTAGGAGGGCTGGGAGAGCTAAGAGGAAAAAATCAGTTGGTTAATTGTGAATGTCGGTCTGGGGTCCCTGAAGTGAGGTGCACAAGTTGATAAAGTTGAGGTATTGGAGGAACATCGCCCCTACTACCACACTCACTATCTCTCACACTCTTCAACTAACAACACACCCAAGAACCTCAAGCTTCAATCTTGTGTGTGTGTGTGTGTGTGTGTGTGTGTGTGTGTAATAACAAACGTAGTCGAATGTTTGTTTTTATCACCAACGTCACATTTCACTGTAGTCAGTTGTCCTCCTTCAACCAAAGAGTGACGGAAGTGAACCTGACTTCGTTTGGTCTTGAAAAAAAAATATAGTCAGAACTAATTATATACTGTATAGAGAAGAAACTTTGTAGGAAAACTCAAACTATGAGAAACAAAAATAAATTCTATTTTTATGTCATAAGTTTCAACCCCTCCTCGACTCCAGTGCTGATATACCAGAGTGCCCCCCCCCCCCCCCCCAGTGTAGAACCTCCACCACCGTCTCCCAGACTGTACTTATAACTTACGTATTCAGTCTAACTTCAAAACACCCACCAAAGGGAGTTGTTTTATTTACTTAGTGTTGTCTTTCACGTAAACAGATCAGTCTCTAAAACTTTTCAACTTACTGATGTTTACCAATTGAAGTCGGTCTGTGAGTCTTAACAAAATTGACCATCAGTAGTGATCTCATCTGTACAGGTCTATACTGATCCATTATTGATATTTTCGCTAAATAAATCATCGAAGCAGTAATCTATTTGCATATTCCAAAGTTCCATATAATTGCATCAACATACAATAATTAATAAATTATAAAAATAAATAAGGAAATAAACAAGAATTTTTTTTAAAAGTAATGATGATGAAACGTAAATTAACATCATATGCTTCTAAAATTACGAGAAGATACAGAAACTGGTTCAACATTCCTCTCTCATATAAACGAAACTTTTTCTCGTCACCCAGTTGTTCCCTTCGTGTAAATATTCACCTAAAAAATATATATATACCCATAAAAAATGAATGCAGTGAAGGTCTTAATATGCCAAGTGAATTTTGAAAAAGCGAGAGTGGTAAGAGAGCTTTGTATAAAATAAATCACTGTTTTTTTATGTATGTATTCATGTTTTGTATTTTTTTGCTTTCACTCGACCTAAATGCATATATGAATGTGTCTATGTTTGAGTGTGAGTATGTGTGTGTGTGTGTGTGTGTGCGTGTGTGTGTGTGTTTTATGTATGCATTGGCGCGCACGATAGGAACACACAGAATACGAGAGAGAGAGAGAGAGAAAGAGAGAGAGAGAGAGAGAGAGAGAGAGAGAGAGAGAGAGAGAGAGAGAGAGAGAGACACTACCTCCTTAAGTATATTCAATATTCGTATCAGACTCAAACGGTACTGAATACAAAGGTTATTTCTACTGAATCAAATGTTATCTTGTTAGGTTAGGTTAGGTTAGATTAGGTTAGGTTATGTTAGGTTAGGTTGGGTTAGGTTAGGTTAGGTTAGGTTGGGTTAGGTTGGGTTAGGTTAGGTTAGGTTAGGTTGGGTTAGGTTGGGTTAGGTTAGGCTAGGTTAGGTTGGGTTAGGTTGGGTTAGGTTAGGTTAGGTTGGGTTAGGTTAGGTTAGGTTAGGTTGGATTAGGTTAGGTTAGGTTGGGTTAGGTTGGGTTAGGTTAGGTTAGGTTAGGTTGGATTAGGTTAGGTTAGGTTGGGTTAGGTTGGGTTAGGTTAGGTTAGGTTAGGTTGGGTTAGGTTGGGTTAGGTTAGGTTGGATTAGGTTAGGTTAGGTTGGGTTAGGTTGGGTTGGGTTAGGTTAGGATAGGTTAGGTTAGGTTAGGTTGGGTTAGGTTGGGTTAGGTTGGGTTGGGTTAGGTTAGGATAGGTTAGGTTAGGTGTGTGTTTTTATGTTATTTCCTTACAACAGTTTTATCCACATATTAGAAACTGATACATAAGCTTAAATGTTTAATATATTTTTATATATTCAAAATAAAGTGGAAATAACATCTATGCAAATCTCATCTACTATTTATGCATCGGAAAGGTAAAAATGGAATAGATATGGATACATATGCAAAAATAAATGAAGGCAAAAATGAAAAAAAATGTTCTGGTTTTGAAATCGCAGGTGAAATGTGAAACAGGAATCATGGAAGTGAATGAACAGTAACATAAAGACGGTTTTGTTATGATCAACTACAAAACTGGAAATAAAAATGAAAGACATTGAAGATATGAGTCAGGGTAAGAGTTTAAACGACTAGACTCTAGCTGTGTGTGTGTGTGTGTGTGTGTGTGTGTGTGTGTGTGACAATGACTATATTCACTTCACGTCACACAACAAGCTCAGGAGGATACCTGTAGAGCAGTAACTAACACTAAACCAATTATTCACAAAAGATAATCTTAGGAATATAACAAAGATTATTATACAATATTTCATAAGGATTTTGTGGAAGTGTCACCAGCGGTGTCATTCAATTATTCAACCATTAATATAGTTACTTAATTTATTGTGCTCTTTTTAACACGAAGGGAAAGATTAAAATATATTATTAACTTGAGTACGGATTCTCAAAGCCTCGGACGGTATATCCAGTTAAGGGAGACTGCAACTCTATTATTTCCATCCTAATTTAACTATTTTCTTTTGCACAGTAGCTCAAGAGATCCAGTGAACCACATTCTTAAATATTTTAGTTACGAGGAGAAAAAGAAATAAATGTGTGTGAACCTTTGGGAATCCAGAGAGAGAGAGAGAGAGAGAGAGAGAGAGAGAGAGAGAGAGAGAGAGAGAGAGAGAGAGAGAGCAGGTAAGGTGAGGGTGGCGAGAGGGGTGAGGATGCCAGGTGCCACCCCCAAGGACTCAAGCTTTGTGTAGCGGTGTGTGTGTGGGTCTGTCTCTCTGGCTTTTGTGTAACTGGGCCGGACCTTCTGGTTTTTTGTAAACATTTTGGGGTCACACTCGGTTGTCTTTTTTTTTCGCCACCGCTTTTGTTTTTATTACATATATAAAAGCGGGGAGAAGACAAAAGAGGGCTGATTTTTTGCCTCAGGTACTTTAAGACAGGTACAGTAGTTAGAGTTTTGTCGTAGTTTTGTTTCATACTTCAGTGTTGTGGATGTTGGTAGTACCACCTTTTGCACCGTGTTATTATTATTATTATTATTATTATTGTTGTTGTTGTTGTTGTTGTTGTTGTTTTGTTATTATCATTAACACAATCATAGTCCTCTGTGCTATAATGGTCAAGGGTTAGAAACAACACAAAGAGCTCACCAACACCACACAAAACACAGTGACAAAAACAAGACAGTAATAAACAGACAAAAGTACGAAAAACATAAAAGTTACAACAGTAGCAACACACACACACACACACACACACACACACACACACACACACACACACACAAGGTTAACGCTCGTAGAAATTTTTATATATCATTTTTTCCATTTTAAGTAGATATCAGATTTTTTTTTTAAAGTGTTTCCATTAGCTGCTCTCTCTCTCTCTCTCTCTCTCTCTCTCTCTCTCTCTCTTGTGGGTTCAGGTTCATAAACTCGTGTAGGTTAAGGTTGGGTTGGGTGACTTCCTGCGCAACACAGAATGAATACCCACCTACCCCTGAGTGCAGCAGGGCCGCATTCTTTCCCACAATGAATGTTCCCTCCTGCATTGTTGGCCCCGCGACATTCTTACCCAGACAACACGAAGAGAAAACATTAAATTCCTCCTGCAGTTAAAGAATTAGAATAAACGTTTATCTAACAAAAGAATGTTATAATGTAAAGTTCACATTCTTGTTTCTCTTCTTTTTTTACGTTTCAACGTTTGTTTTGAACTTCTGGTGATTTGTCGTGTAAATATATGTATTTAGTTTGGTCACACATACATATATACACAACATATACACACTTACAGATAATACATTAAAACATACATACATACATACATACATACATACATACATACATACACACACACACATACATACATACATACATACATACATACATACATACACACACACACACACACACACACACACACACATACATACATACAACTGTAAAAATATACAAACACCAACATAAATAATTTTCCCCTTTTGCAGGTGTTTGAGTGTATTTGTCTACAGATGTTTGTATGTGTGTGTAACTATTAGAGTGTGTATGTTCTCGTATGTATGTATGTATGTATGTATGTATCTGAGTGTATATACAGTATATATATATAAAATGAGAAATAAATCCTAAATAGAGAGAAAAATCACGATCAGAAAGGAATTATTTTTTTCCCAATTAAACTGACTCTCGCTTTTACTCCTTTTACACAACTAATCCTCTCAAGCCGATAGTATTAATCAAACTAATCTCATCACGTGACAAAAAGGCAGTTAATCCAATACGATGATTTTGTTTTAATCCGATCATCCTAATCCGGCCATTCCAATCAGCTACTCTGTTTAGCTTTTTATTATTTTTTTTGTTGTTTTTTTTTTCCGGAGTAAATAATTTTGTTTTGGGGGGGAACGAATATTTTTTTTTTTTTTTTAGTATATAATCTTTGTGTGTGTGTGTGTGTGTGTGTGTGTGCGTGTGTGTGTTATTTAATTGTTTTACTGAGGATGGCCCATGTGTTCATATATTGCTGTGGTATTTGCGGACAGTAAAGGTGTGATCTGAGAGAAAGTGATACTATCGGGCAGTGAGAGCCATAGTTTTAACATACAAACATCGACAGTACTTTTGCTCTAATTGGATGACAATAACGTAAGAGGCTAATATATCAATGGAAAGACAGGAAATAGAGAAATGTGTCAATAAAAAGGAGATACCTGTCCAAAAAAAAGAGCCATATCTCTCAGGAAATATGAAATCTGTCAGGAAAAAAAAAATCTGCTACGGAAAAACTATACAAGGAAAAGACAAATTTGTCAGGAAAACGAAAAATCTGTCAGGAAAATGAGAAATCTGATGGAATAATGAAATATACCAAGAAAATGAAATCAAAACAAATATCACATAGGAAAAGACAAATTGGAAATCTGGTAATAAGTGAACCGAAGCTTGTTGTGAACCGAAGCTGTGTACTGAAGCCTCTCCCTCCCCCGAGACTCTCTGTACATAATGAAGCCGAGACACACCCCAATCTCCCGCTGCAGGTGAGAAACATTATTCTCCTCGATGAGTTCCTCCCAAACTTTACCTAATTAAAAGCTTAGTTTCATAAATCTTGGTGTTAAGCTTGGTAGCATCTCGTTTGCAGTGAGTGGAGTATTGTAGTTAAAGACTTAAATGAACTAACTTTACAAAGGGTCTCTCTCTTACACCCGTCCGCCTCCTCCCATCACCTGTGCACTAACCTAATGAGAAAGGTGAAATATCTATGGCAGGTGTTAACTACAACTTACAACAGGTGGGAAAGTTAAGGTTCTTTAGATCTATTCTGTTATATCTATCAGCTAAATGTATTTATAGTACATAAGATAGATTATATATTTTTATTTCCACGTGTGTTGAGAAATAGAATGATTCAGGTGTTAGGTGTGAATAATATAAAGTTAATTACCTGAGAGTGAATGTTTTAGCTATTAAGGGAGAGTGATAAAGTCAATGCTCATTAGTATGTTATCTTGAAAGGTATAATGAAGACAGAAATGGCTTAAAACACACACACACACACACACACACACACACACACACACACACACACACACACAAACTGAAGTAACTAGACATTAATTAAACTAAGCTATTGGGTTATCCAGTTTAAATGAATAAGTTATAACAGTCACTTAATACAGAAAAAAAACTACCACATCAATATTTGAGGATCTTAATAAACCAAACTGTTCTAATCATAATGAAAATCTATATTTAAATAAACCTTTTGTAGTTAAGGTAATCAAAGTACCTTTTTTTAATTAATTTAGTTCCAATGTGCCTCATCTTCTAAATGGATCTGTGTTTATATCCTGATGAAACCTGTCCATTTGATCGTGCTGACAGACAGACAGACTTATAGACAGACAGGTACACGATTAGCTGGTAGATTGACAGACATGATTAGATGGTGGACATGCAAACAGACAGGCACTCTATTAGCTGGTAGACATAAACACAGGCTGACAGACAGGGAGAAGGAGGGACGGAACACTTGATAGAGGGACAGAACACCAGGTTGACAGACGGAACACCAGGTTGACAGACGGAACACCAGGATGACAGACGGAACACCAGCTGGACGGATGGAACACCAGGTGGACGAACGGAACACCAGGTTGACAGACGGAACACCAGCTGGACGGATGGAATACCAGGTTGACAGACGGAACACCAGCTGGACGGATGGAACACCAAGTTGACAGACGGAACACCAGCTGGACGAACGGAACACCAGCTGGACGGATGGAACACCAGGTTGACAGACGGAACACCAGCTGGACAGATGGAACACCAAGTTGACAGACGGAACACCAGCTGGACGAACGGAACTCCAGCTGGACGGATGGAACACCAGGTTGACAGACGGAACACCAGCTGGACGAACGGAACTCCAGCTGGACGAACGAAACACCAGGTAAACGGAACGACACACAGAGGAACATTCATTAGGCGAACGCGACAGCCAGCCAGGTGCCGTGTGACAGGATATAAATAACTTGGTAAGAGATTTATAGTCGTGTCCTTAATATAATGTTTACTTGTAGTGTACTTCATCATCCACCCACACACTCACACATAACCTCACACCCTTATACCCACCCACACATATCCTCATACCCCCACACCCACACCGCCCCCTCCTCACACCTCATCCCTCACATCTATTCAAATCCTCACCACCTGCTTCTTACAGCCCTTACTAACACCTTCTTACACACACACACACACACACACACACACACACACACACACAGGTTCGAAGGTTGTAGAATTACTGTAATTAATATATCACTGAAGAGGAGAGTAAAGTAATGAATAGTAAATGATGGATAAAGGAAACTAGAATAAAAGAGAGTTATGGGAAATACACGATAATTGCTTAGCCTGTTGGAACGTTTCTTTGTGTAAATGACATGTGACTAAGATAACATGTATTTGATTTTGTCCTCTCTCTCTCTCTCTCTCTCTCTGCGTGTTATGCTTGGGGACGGTAAAGACGGGACACCACTAATGCCTTATCTTCGAAGCTGGTAACATTGACGGCAGAAGGTAACCTAACATTGGCACCACACTGTGGACAGAAGAGTAACCTCAAACTGGCAACACTGTGGACAGAAAATTAACCTCATACTGTCAACACTGTCACAAAACCCTCATAAATAATAAACAAACACACGAAAACACAAACCCTAACTTAAGGTAGGACCCCCCCCCCCTAACTTAACTTAGGGATTATGCTAACTTAACTCCCACTTAATTGAATGAATTATTGAAATTTACTTTTTTCTTTACTATGAATGAAATCCACAAATAACATCATTATACGTTTTTCGTTAATTATTAAGTTCCTGGGCTCATTCATCTACGAGTTCCTTTGGACAATTCTCAGCCTTGGTGATATAATTGTAGTCTCTGGTGTCCTTCTGTTGATTTTCCTTTCAGTTATTTTATTTATTTTTGTTTGTAGTTTCTGTTCCTCTTTTCTTTGATCTATTCCTTGCATGTTAAAGCTGAGAACAAGCAATACCCAGTCAAAACCTAACCATAGTGCGTGTGTGTTTGATCATTAAAGTGAATTATGACACGAATAAGAGGGGCGAAGACTTGCACACCCTGACAGATGAAGACCCGGGGAAATAAAGACAGTCTTAGCTCCGACCGGGATGACTGTGGTAAATCACACCGCCATACACACACACACACGACCACAAAAAATAGACAGTTCCCCTCCCTGATGACTTCAACGATGGGTAAGAAGTAGGAGGAGGAGGAAAGTGGAGAGATCTAGAAGGAGGAAGAAGAGGGAGAAGGAAATTGTGGAGAGGGAAGGTGAGAGGGGGAGAGGAGACTGTAGGGACTGAAAACGAGGGAGGGGGGGGAGAGAGAGGGAGGGAGAGAGGGAAGGAATGGGGGAGGGAGGGAAGGTGTAAAGGAAGCGAATGATGATGATGAGACAGAGGAGGGCAAGAGAGGGAGCAGAGAGGGGAATTGGGTCTGATAATGAGTGGGAACGGGATGAGAGGGAGAGAGTGAAAGCAGAAAGAAGAGAGAGTTGGAAGAGAGAGAGAGAGAGAGAGAGAGAGAGAGAGAGAGAGAGAGAGAGAGAGAGAGAGAGAGAGAGAGAGAGAGAGAGGGTGAGCAGCTTCAAGTAGCATCAGAAGCCAAAATTCCAGACAGAAATCCGTATTTTTGTCAACAAGTCAGGCGAAGTGTCTCTTGAAGTCACCACTCTCCAGCCCAGCGTCTTGTAGTACGCGTGTGTCTCTGTTAAGGATCGACGAGTGTGTCTGGCCCCTAGTTACTTGTAGTTGGTGGCCCCAAGACCTTAGTGGGGAAAGTTGCGTGAGTGGAACGTTTATTGTGACTAGATGGCAGAAAGTTAATCTAGTAGTATCGGATTATTAAGGACTTGGATGTACTGAATAACCCTTAATTAGTGGTATTTCAAATTTATGGACATAACTGTTCCGATATCTTAACGTTAACCCTTTCTTATAGCAGTAGATAACGTTACACTATCGGAACATTAACAACTATGGATACCAAACCTAATTTAACATTAACCACTTCGCGAGTACCAGACATGGGTGTCAGGTGTACCTCTATTATAATAATCTATTTATAATATTTTGAAACTTGTTATGATATTCATTAACCAACCGAACCTTGGCACACATTAACATAATACAAACATGATAGCTCCTGACCTGATCACTTTAGGCACTGGGGCTCTCACTCAAAGCTCTCTCTATATATACCACACTGCCGAACCTAAACTTGTTCTATTTATTCTTTCCGATTTACTCAGCATTTGTTTACTCTACACACAACCTCTCCCACAAATCCTTACTTCTTTATCGAGTTACAGACACAACGACCTCAAAATTTCGTCCTCTCGCGGGGACCTGACCCACCTGTGTCCTCAGTCTTACATTAGGAGGGGAAAAAAATATCCTCGATAGTCGTTGAGGAAAAACTTAACAGCACCAGGAGAGATACATTCCCCTTGAACATGGTTTATGATACGAGCTGGTGTGGTGAGGCAGGCTGGGACCATTAGCTGTGTTATGTTACGTTTTTGTTGGTATTATTGTTTCATTGTGTTTATTTATATGATTATTATTATTACCAATAGTAGTAGTATTAGGTAATAAAATAGTGACGAAGATGTGGTTACTGGAAAAGGCTGTAGTAGTAGTCGTAGTAGTAGCAATGCATTATTATTATTAGTATTACATTTCCTTGCCTCTCTCATCCCTTCCCCCCAAAACAACCTCCACTCTCTACCCTCGCCTCCTTCACTAGACCACTTCCCCCTCCCCACATCCTCCAGGCAAGATGTAAGCCGTGAAGACTCTCCTTATCTCTGGGGCTTAAGTACCACACAGTACCTCTGCCTTCTGGATATAATGAGTCCACTTCATCTGGTTAAGTCAGCAAGATCGTAGACACGTTACTCTCGCCTCAAAACACCGTCTAGCTCTCCTGGGTGTAAACATCTGGTGGTGGGGTACCTAAGTTTCACAGGCGTTTGCTTATCACCTATGTTGTTTGTAATAGTTGTTTTGATGACTCTATTGGTGGTTCATACTTGTGGTAGAGCACGTACACTCATTATTATTCACACACACACACACACACAGGTCTTTTACTTTTTTCACTCCTCTGGCCAGTGTAGAAACTAATTAAACAAGGGAAACTCAGCTCTAAGGCAAGTGTGTGTGTGTGTGTGTGTGTGTGTGTGTGTATAACTGCCTCCCTCCCTACTTATCTAAAACGCTATTCTTTTGTTTCCATGTGTGTTTTTTTCCCAGGATGATTAAAATTGGTGAAGAGTAAGTTACTAGAAATGTCATATGAAAAAAATAGAGGATGGGGAAATACCTCCTGACCATTAGCTGATTGCATGTGTGAGAAGAGGGTGAGAGGGAGAGGGGAGAAGAAGGGATGAGAGGTGAATGACAAAACAGTGAGAGGGAGAAATAGGGGAGAGGGAGAGATGGATGAAAAGACAGTTAGAAGAGGAGAGAGGAAAGGGAGAGATGAGAGGTGGCTGACAAGACAGTGAGAGGGAGAGGGGAGAGGTCAGAGATGGATGACAAGAGAGTGAGAGGGAGAGAGAGAGAGAGGAGAGATTAATGACAAAACAGTGAGAGGGAGAAATGATAGACAGATTATAAGGGAGTGGAAGGGAGAAAGGGAGGGGTTAAAGCTGAGACATAAAGGGAAATGAAAAAGAGGGAGGAAAGGATGGAATGTTGTGATTGTGTTTTGTAGAGAGAAAAAGTTTACAGTGTCTTGTGTAGGGAGTAAATAAACCTCTCTCTCTCTCTCTCTCTCTCTCTCTCTCTCTCTCTCTCTCTCTCTCTCTCTCTCTCTCTCTACCGCAACACTGCCACAATACCTACCACAATACCTACAACAATACCTATCACAACTACCACCACGACAATTATCAAAAACAACCTACCACAACACCCACCTTACCACAACTACCACAATAACCTACCAGTTAACCTTACCATACATTAAGCTCTCCTATCACGCAAACAAGCGCTACCTTTCACCTGAGATACGAACTAACTGAATAAAAACAAATTCCCTTTAAAATTGCTATTATATTCATCTTTTCTTTTTATAACCCAAGACTATTAATACCGATTTTTTTTAATAACATATGTTGGTTTCATTAAAAAAAATAATAGTTAACATGTAAAAGCTTTTCTCTAGGGCACCAAAAAAAAACAAATTGGAATTTTTTTTCTATTTCGCCGAGAGAAAAAATAAAAGAACGTCACTGGAGTTTGTAGGACAGGATTCGTGAATAAAATATCACGGCTTATGGAACACTCGCTGAAGATCTGCTCTAAAAACGAACTATTTTTAAGCGTTTTTTTATAGAAAGGTAAGAGGGAGGGGGAGACCGGGTGGAGAGTGGGTGAGGATGATAAGGAAGGAAGGAAGGAGGAAGAGGAGGATAATGAAAGAAGGAAGGAGGAGGAAGGGGAGGAGGAGAAGGAGGATGGGGAAGAGGAAGACGAGGGGGTTAAGGAGGAGAGGTAGGAAGAACAGGAATAGAAGCAGGAGAAGCAGGAAGGGAAGGAAAAGAGGAAGAATAGATAGATAACTAACATCTACCATACATGTTATGTACTTGTACAATGGGTCTACTCGTCAACGTCATCGTCCCTCCCCGTCTATTTCCTTCCGTGTCTGTCATCCGTATCTTCGTCTGTCTGTGCATCAGGGGACAATACTAGACGTTCATGAACATACACAATACAATGCATCTCTCTCTCTCTCTCTCTCTCACACACACACACACACACACACACTATCACCTAAAGCGGTTTACACTCACATCTCCAATAGATTCTGTACATACACTCCTCCTACATCAGGCTGCAAATACCCAATTGTAAATTTCTCTCACTGGCGCTAAGCAATATGAGGGCAGTATAAAATTTTCCAGAGGTGTTGAGTAAAATTGAATGCATCTCTTTTTTGCCACACGTATCATTGTATATTATTGAGTATATTGATAGTATATTTTCCCATTGGTATATATACACCCCCATGCTTCTAAGAGGGGGAGGAGGGGGAAAGAGGGAAGGGGTAGTTGTGTAGGAAAGGTGTATTGTTGTTGTGTATATCATCACTATCACCACCACTATGCTTATTATCATCACAGCCATCCATCATTACCATCATCACTATCTTATTCATTATCACCACAATCACATTACTCACTATCATTACCATCACCATATTCACTATCACCATCACTACACCCAGTTCTACCACCACCACACCATTATCACCACCATACTGTCACCGTCATTCCCAAGATATTTCAACACCGCCCTCTGCACCTCGACCAAGTCCTTCAGTTCTCAAGGCATCGGTGAGGTGAGCTGAGTCGACCCACAGGCAGGAAGAATTAACAAAAACCTCGACAGGACGCATCGTATCACCCAGCAGAGAGGAATAGCCAGCAAAATGCACGAACTCCGCCTGTACCTGAGTGTGTGTGTGTGGTTTTTTCTGTGACTGCATTTTTTCCGGGTTTTTTATTGAAAATTCTCTGAGAGGAGATGGATTCTTCTACAGTAACTGAACGTAGAAAGACACAACTGTATTCTGTAGTCAAGGATGAAAGTATGTATTATTTTGTACCTTGATCAAAAATTTCGGTTACAGTGTATTTGAAAAAAAAATAATAATCAGATTAAAAAAAATTAACAAGAAAATAAGGAACTGTGGTCAGTACTGCACTTGATAGTCATTCCTTCCCCAACTGTAATATAAGGGAACTATCCACAGCCTCCTCACCCCTAAAGTACCAGTATGATACTATATAACTGACAAGGAACAAAACACAGTCACTGATCACCAACATGGCTTGAGGCTTGAGGCTGCACTTTGTCGAGGAGAATCACATTGTCCTTTACCGTATATATATATTGCATGTACACTGTATAACCTTCGTTTTGCTCAAGGCTACACTCACCACACAGCACACACTTAACCAAACCTAACCCACCACACAGCTCTCACTTACCTAACTTAACCTAACCAAACCAAACCAAACCTAACCTAACCAAACCTAACCTAACCTAACTTAACCTAACCAAACCTAACCTAACCGTTTTTATGGGCGGTACTCCATCAGAGGGTGGACAGATGCGGCTTCTGTAAAGATCGAGTACGGGAGAAGAAAAAGTCTCAGCAACAAACACGGGAAAGAAATCCAACATCTTTACAGGCTGTGTATGAGGAAGGACAAGTACACCTACACCGGCTTCACGTGAGGCAGGACAGGTACACCTACACCGGCTCACGGAGAAAGAAGGGCTAAACCAGGCGGGCTTCACGTGAGGCAGGACAGGTACACCTACACCGGCTTCACGTGAGGCTGATCCTAACTACTAGAAAGAGCGAATAGCTGAGAGAGAAAAACGCGCAACAAAAGCGGAAGTGAGAGCAATTATATCACACATTTATTCTGACAAGTTTATATACGTGTTGAATATAAGAGCAACTGAGAATATATATACATTTAGTTTTAAGATATGTGATATTAAAGAGGATGGTGTTAAAGAACTGTAATGCAATAGAAGTGACCGGAAATTATTTGATTCATCCGGAAAGGCATAGTGCTTAGGATGTTTTCTTTAACTATATTCAGGACAATATAGGTAAGAATCAGTCATGTTAAGAAGGTTATTGTAGCAATTTTAATTAATGAAAAATAAGTAATAAACAAAGTAGTGATAAAGTCTATTGAAGTTTCTGTGGTTGGAGGGGAGAAGAGGAGGAGGAGGCAAGATGTGTCACAGAAGAGCCTGAAGACTGTTGACACATCTTAGATAACGAGAAAAATTTGTACCAAAGTAATCAAAGACCAAACCTTGGATGAGGAGAGAGAGAGAGAGAGAGAGAGAGAGAGAGAGAGAGAGAGAGAGAGAGAGAGAGAGAGAGAGAGAGAGAGAGAGAGAGAGAGAGAACTATACTGAAATGACCCAGAGTGTGTGTGTGTGTGCACGTAGCCTTCACATATTATTCCCATTGATAAAAATAGTAAAAATCCAAATTAACACACAGACTCTTGACCATTGTCACCCGTCACGCGACACACACACACACATACACACACACACACACACACAGAGGGAGACGCTTTTAATACCTGGCTTCCTCTCACCTTCATGCTGATGATTCTCTTTGTTACTTCACAAACACACCTCATTAGTCCTTAATGATCTTGCATTTGTTCCCTCCCTCGATTCTTCTCTCCCTCCCTTCTTCCCTCCTCCCCCCCTCCCCCTCTCAACACAATCCTGCCACGATGCAATTTTTCTTCCCTGCAACATTGCACCTTTTTTTTTTCATGTCTGACAACATGAGTGTTTTTTTTCTTTTCCTTGCAACGATGTGTGTGTGTTCCTCCCTCTCTTCCATCTATCTCCCTTCTTCTCTGTCTCCATTTCATATATATTTTGTTTACACTTTCTCCTCACGTTATTCCCCTACTTCTTCCATTCATCGATGTATCTTATTTTTACATTATCTTTATTTTATATATTTATTGATTTCTATATTATCAACGAAATTATAAAAGTCTTAACACTATTTTTAGGGATATAAAGCCAAGGTCACAGTGTGTGTGTGTGTGTGTGTGTGTGTGTGTGTGTGTGTGTGTGTGTGTGTATTAATAATGGCTAAGTTAAATTAGTAACTTCTATCAACTTTTTATTTTCATCGTTAATGTCAGGCTTACTTTTAATTATGCATCTGTTAATGTCATTCTGTCTCGCGATAATGAGACAGCTTACCTGTGGCTGGCAGCTAATTACTGAGTTATAATCAACCTGTTGTGTTAGTTCTGTCCTCCCCCCCTCGTGTGACGTCATAGTCAAGGACACACTTAATGAATGAACTTCTTCGGGTTTTTCTTCTTTTAATTTTCTTCTTTCCTTGATTTTTTTACGCCTCCACGCGGGTTCCAGAATAGCAATAATGAGGAGGTTAGGTTAGGTGATAGTGTTATAGACCAATATACAGGCGTTATAGTACTGTAGTAGACGTCTATCTAACTATATATAATCCCTAACATGTGAAAATATATAATTCGTACCAAGAGCTTGTCAGGCTTCAACATATAGTAATAATGTAAAGCTTGTTCATGGGAGGTAAGGAGGAAAGTTATAATTAAACCATGGGATTAAACTAGAAGCTCTGCCTTGAGGTGATGTTTCACTACGTCACAACCTCTCCATGCTGGCCACTTCATTCACCTTGTTCATTAGTTTCATTATAATTTAGTACCATTTTATAAATTAATTTGTGCTTTTGTGCTTTAATTTAATCTATTAGTCAAGTGTGTTCCATGTGTGATCCCTCGAGAACCAAGAATCTGGTCGTGTAGTTTGTAAGTTAGAAATAGTTCACAAAACATACAGAAACCCACGAAGGTAACTGACTTATAACAAACATAATAATTACATCAAGACACAAAGACACAACTTGTTAATTACCTTCATCAGTTGTCAGTTGCCTGCTGGTGGTCTTACACAACCATGAGCTGTAGAACAATATCTCCACCATGAGGTTCATTGTGCGCCGCTTCTGTCATGTGCTTCGCCTTTTGTCACATCCAACCTAGAAAATAGAGAAGAAAAGTTAGTGACAAAACTCCTGAATTTATTTGGAAAACAGATCACCAGAACATTGTGTGACTTCTGAGGCGAAAGAACACATGATAACAACATCAACATCATCAGATTCTACTGTACAAAGCAGACGTGAGGTGGCTGGACCCTTCCGGAAGTTTGTTTAACAGGATATGAGCAGATCTTAAACAGTGTAGAGTAAGAGGTTGTCTATGGATTATTTAGAAGCCTACAATGTCTTTACACGGTGGTAAACACAGCATGGTTAATTAATTCATTCACAAAAACGTAAGGAAGACTGTACATAGTTTTATATTTTGTCCATACAAGAGGTGAAACGAGCTGCAGGTGTCAGGAGGTAGTAAGTCTGTCGTGGCAGGTGATCAGTCACGGTGAGTCATGAAGGTAACTGCGTCCTGGAAGAGTTAATAATTATGGCACTGAAGTCTTTTACAGAACATACGATACGAGCACCTCCAGCAGAGAGCGTTGGAGCGTTTAAAAATATAAGACATTTGTACCAACACCAATGTAGTGCTCTGTATGTGTGTGTGTGTGTGTCTATCCCTGAAAGATACTGAACTCTTTAACCTCAGCAATCAGCAGCTAGTGGGTTACATCATCTCCTTGGTAGGATATTTACCCATTGAAGGACTGCTCCATCATCATCAGGCGGACCAGACAGTGTACCTTACGTTACTACCAGTTGTGTCTGAGGCTTCATATAAACTTTAGTCATCAACACCCAGCAGCATCAGTCGTCGTTGCACACACAACCCGTTGACCCTTACCCCGGCACTCCTTGGCACTTGAGGTCGTGGCCGGTACTCGTGGTGGCCCTAAAGGTCAAAGTGTGTGTATGTGAGTCTAGCGTGTGTACCCGAGGCTGCCTGAGGGATGGAGGAGTGAGGGTGGTGATGAGAGGATGACGGGAAGTGAAGAAGAGGGAAAGGATGAGGAAGAAGGAGGAAAAAGGTAAAAAGGAAAGGGAAGAGAGGGATATATGGAAGGGAAGAGCAGAGATGAAAGAGGAGAAAAAATAAGGTGAGGTAACTTTGGAGGAAATGAGAGAACATGAAGAGGATGAAGGAAGAGATAGAAGTGAAGGAAGGAGGTCAGGAAGTGATGTAAAGAGACCAGAGAATAAAGGAGTAGAGAAAAGGAAGATAAAGCGGATAAGAAGGGAGAAAGAAAGAGGAAGGAGAAAGCACAGAATGAGAGCAGGAGTTGCTTAAAAGGAATGAGAGAAATGACGGAATGAAGAAGAAAAGGAAATGAAAGAGGGTCAAGGGGTAAATAAAAGAGGAATGGAGGAGATAAATTGGTGATATAAAGAGGATAAACGCAAAGAAGAAAGAGGAGGAAGAAGAATCTGAAGAGAGAATAGTCACCGAGGAGGAGGAGGAGGAGGAGGAGGACAAGAGAGGAGAATAGGAGAAGAAAACTAAAAACAAGAAGGAACACAAGACTGAAGAAGAAGAAGAAGAAGAAGAAGATAAGGAGGAACAGGCTATGAAGAAAAGGGTCGACCAGGAGGAGAAATTTAAGACTGGCTGCCGGGTTGTCATGGTGTGTCGTCGACCTAGTCTCTCAAGCTCCACCAGTTTCGCTCACCAGCCGCCTTATAGATACACCTCACATGGACGATGAAATAATAAACGTTACTCACTGTATATTAAAAATTAGTCATAATAAAAGAATGTGTTAGTGTAGGTCAGAGGAAATATAGAGTAAATTAATGTTTTTGTCTGTGTATGATGGCAGTGTATAGGGCAATGAGAATATACATACATACATACATACATACGTACATACATACATACATACATATATACATACATACAGACATACATGCTTACTTGTACATACATACCCAGACACACACACACACACTCACACACTTACTACACCAAGTGACGCCCCTCGTAACACCATCTGTGAGGGAATTACTACACCACGTCAAGTCCCTCATAACACCGCCTGTAAGGGAACTACTACACCACGTCAAGTCCCTCATAACACCGCCTGTAAGGGAACTACTACACCACGTCAAGTCCCTCATAACACCGCCTGTAAGGGAACTACTACACCAAGTGAGGCTCCTCACAACACCATCTGTGAGGGAGTTACTACACTACGTGTTTGCTGTTCAACACCTCAGCGCACAAGATCTACGTGACCTCCACCGTAAACATTAATCTGTATGTTCACTGTATGTTCCTTCACCTTTCTCTAATGAAGGCTTTTGTTAAACCACCAATGTAGGTAATAAGTCATTTATGTCCAATGTATATTTTCAGCCTTCGGGCTGCAGAACTTTCTCAATAAACCGTTAATAATTATTATTATTATTATTATTATTATTATTATTATTATTATTATTATTATTATTACACACACACACACACACACACACACACACACACACACACACACACACACATGTAAGCAGTTTAGTCTAGTTTAGTCTGTCACCAGTATAGCAACCAGAGTATTATACATTACGGGTGAATAAGTTTTCATTATGCATTTTACATTGACCCGCAGGGGTCAAAGATGTTTTCATAGTATTTGATGAAAATTATTAGTCAGATTAGTTAGATATTTGCAATGTCAATTAAGGATGATTCACGGCTCAACGAGATCATTTTCCAGACAGCAATTTCAGTAATGCTGCTGAAACTGATTTAGGTGTGCCTACCAAGGAATTGAATCATACCGACCCTTCCTGCTGGTAGAAGCTTCTAAAAGCTTGAACCCATGCATCATCCTTCGTGACATCATTGTTAGTTAGCCCCAGGGTGGGTCTGCCCTAGAGAGCAAGGCAGTCTTTTGCTGGACACCACCCAGTTCTGATCTAACACTGGGCGATATGAAGGAGAGACCACTTCAATCCTAGCAGATCTAACTCGGAGTAAACCTCAGAACTAGACTCTCTAACACTGCTCTCGCCTTAGTAGTAGATCAAGTGGCCAGCCCCCTCTGGGAGAGTTAACATCAGTGGTGTGGGGAAGGATGGGGTACACTCAACACACCTGATCTCTCTCTCTCTCTCTCTCTCTCTCTCTCTCTCTCTCTCTCTCTCTCCCTTGTTTTAAGTGCACTCCCCACTAACAACATACCCTTAAGCTCCCGGATCACAACTTAAAAAGAGGTTAGTTCATGAATTGCGAGAGAGAGAGAGAGAGAGAGAACTAAGATACTCACTTTCCTTTCATCTGTAAATGGTTTGAAGACATACAGAAAAATACCTACATACAATACATACATACATACATACATACATACATACATACATACATAGAGATAATCTAAGTATGTTCGCACCCTAGAGCTAAACAGTAACACTAAACCGACACAACATATCAGCTTTCAACATGTAGAGAAGGAAGCCGCTGGAGTACTGTGTGTGTGTGTGTGTAGTGGGAGGCAAGAAACGTCCTGGGAGGGGAGGATAGTGGGGAGGTAAGTAGCGTCCTGGGAGGGGAGGATAGTGGGGAGGTAAGTAGCGTCCTGGGGGGGGGAGGATAGTGGGGAGGTAAGTAGCGTCCTGGTAGGGAGGGATAATGGGGAGGTAAGTAGCGTCCTGGGGGGGAGGATAGTGGGGAGGTAAGTAGCGTCCTGGGGGGGAGGATAGTGGGGAGGTAAGTAGCGTCCTGGTAGGGGAGGATAGTGTGGAGGTAAGTAGCGTCCTGGGGGTGGAGGATAGTGGGGAGGTAAGTAGCGTCCTGGGAGGGGAGGATAGTGGGGAGGTAAGTAGCGTCCTGGTAGGGAGGGATAATGGGGAGGTAAGTAGCGTCCTGGGGGGGAGGATAGTGGGGAGGTAAGTAGCGTCCTGGGAGGGGAGGATAGTGGGGAGGTAAGTAGCGTCCTGGTAGGGAGGGATAATGGGGAGGTAAGTAGCGTCCTAGGAGGGGAGAATACAATCAGCTAGAGGAGTGGGGAGAAAAGATGGGTGGATAAGGGTAAGTAAGGTGTGCTTAGATACGAAGGCCTTGAAGGACTTGACCGCCCTTTCCTTCCCTCCCTCTCTCCCCAAAGTCCTCCTTCTTTCAACCTCCCTCCTTCCCTCCCTCTTTCTCCATAGCTCTCCCTGCTGTATCTTTCCCCCTTCATACACGTTTGTATTCACAAGATAAAGAGGTAGAAAATCCTCAAAGAAAGAGAGAAGCAGCAAGGGGAGAATGACGCAGGAGGGGTGAAGGAGACACGGAGAACAGGTAAGACACGTACAAACACGTTAATTATTATCTTCAGCATGTATACACAGACTTGAATGAGTTATTAAAAGCCTGTTTGTTTATTTCACGCCCACTAAAGAGACTTGTATTACAGGGAGAGTATAAAAAGTTGGAACGATCTTATAGTTTGTTACATATTTGTCGTCACTTTTTTTAAACTTGCAATTAGTATTTCAGTAGACAGATAAAGAATTATTTCAACACCGTCTCGCGAGAACCTCTCTAATTAAGTTGTTAAAAGTGACTTAACTGCGGAAAACTATTGTGGAGAAATTAATGAGCACTGGTACAGCCACACGTGATGAATAACAGCAGGAAGTTTGAAATTTTAAGGTATCTCTCTCTCTCTGTAGGGTAACTCAGATAAGAAAAAAACAATACCTCGCTATAACAACGTCTGAACAAGGCAAAGACCAGATGCAACTGACGACACTTGACTGACAGCTGACGACTCAAACCTTCCATCGTTGTTAGTCTTACAGAGGAAAACAAAACCTGCCGCCACTTACTAGTCTCTACACAAGGCACCATAACATCTCCTCCCTTCACAGCACCAACTTTATGTTATGATTATCTCCCCGCGGTGCCTCTCCTGACATGGTCGTTGCCAATCTTTGCAGTCGTCATTAAGGACAATGTGGAGGAGGGGAAGGAGGTTCACCTTTTATGTTTTCTTGGTGATCCTGATAAAACAGGTCTCCATCCACCTTGTCCTCCTCCTCTGTGGAGACATAAACATTTACTACACTGATACTAAAGTGCTTAGCTCTAGTCCTCAACCTCACCACTCGCTCCCTAAGCATCCATCAGTGATCTATCTTGTCACTTAGGGTAATTGCTCCTCTCCTAATATGAAAATAATCCTTACTGTCCCTATCTACCATTTTGTAATCTACCATCTACTGTATCCTCTCACCAGGCCATCCTAACCCCTAGTAACTCTACCTTAATGTTTGTTTACATCTTCTTTGACTTACTTGATAGCACAAGGTCTATACACACAGTAAATATTTGATGTTCCGATACGAGAACCTTTTTTTGCCAAGCGTGTTGTAGGTCCTCTTGAGCTCTGAGTCCTTGATGAGGTTATCGTATCATAAAAATTTCAGACACTCCGCTGGGAGACCTGAACTTCTGAGCTACTCTGGGACGGCTCGACCTGCCCTGGTAGTGATGGGGGTCATTTAGTCCATGGTCTGGCTTGTGGCTCCCTTTAGTGTGTTCACCAAAAGAGTTAAATCTTCCGAAATCCAGCTCTCGTCCGGGCAAGGGATTTTTTAACGGATAATCCCCGTGTCAAAATTTTTCGAAACCCGGGTACCCACTCCATGCAAATGAGACGTTGGAGTAAATAATAATAATAATAATAATAATAATAATATATAAAGATAAGTATTACGTCTTCAAGGTTCCGCTATACTGAAATAAAAAAAATAGACAGGACGCTTAAAACACGAGACAGAGACAAGTGTTTAAAGAGACAGAGAGATAGAAAGATATAGTGGAGAAGGAGGAGGGAGATAAACAGGCAGACAGTTAAAGACAGAGAGATGGGTAAATATAGATATACAGAGACAGACATAGAGAGAGAGAGAGAGAGAGAGAGAGAGAGAGAGAGAGAGAGAGGCTAACAAAGAGACAGTAGAGACAAACTGATAAATAAAATAAGAAAGGGAAAGAGAAAGGTTAATAAAGAGACACTAGTGAGAGACACAGACTGATAATGAGAAAAGAGAGAGACAGCGTGAGACAAATATCATTCACTGGCTCACCTACCTACTGTTGTAATGTTGCTTGGAGTTGCTGGCTCAAGGAAACACAGTGCGTTATTTGGGACGTCTGTACACTAGCGCAGCGGTACATTAACTGTTATTATAAGGTTACACACGAACAGGAAACCTCATGCCTCGTCATCCATACCCAACTACTCAGACAAGCAACTGACAACTCTGATTCACACTACCAGAGAGCAGCACCCGCGTACTCTCTTATTCACGCCACTAGAGGGGGCTGACTCGCTTGAATTCATACGTATATACATAAACACCATACACCTAGCCTGCCTCTCTCTCTCTCTCTCTCTCTCTCTCTCTCTCATGCATAAGAGATCCATAAAGACCGGCTTTCAACTTCCGGCCACGTTGTCAGGTCACGGTTCACTTTAGGCATTATGCACCCCGCTGGGAACACACCCAAGTTTTACTGTAATTACAGACTCGGCAACCTTCAGCTCGAGTAAGTCCTGCTGGGCTGGGTTGTCGTCCTCTGAAGTAAGTACCAAGTAAATTAGGTGGGGATGGCGTTTGTGTTTTTTTTTGGGGGGAGCTGTGTTTAAGTCAGTCCAATACCCGCCTTTTCTGACCTGACTGAAGTTTATTTTTAGTGCAATAGTTAGTCGTTTTTTTAATTAACTGTGATTTATTCAGCCAATGATTCTTTTGTGCCCGCCTCTTGTTATTAGCTTTAGCATATGTGTAGATCTTTCAATGATAAATGAAAATTAATAATTAGTTCTTCACCAGATAAGACTAAATATTCGGAGGAAATATAATTGCTTAGGTTGGTGTTCAGAATGATTAGATTTGGGGTAGAAAAGAAAGTTCGTTCTGCTTATGACATGTCCAGTAAGCAATACCTCCACGTGTTTTTATTAAGTCCATGTCTATCTCTCTCCCTCACATGCTGTTGTAAAAAAATTGTCCCGAGACTTATAACTGCAGTAACCTATATAATTCAAGTGTTCACTGAGAAATTAAGTCCAGCAGCCATCCTTTTGCTCATTTCTCCAGCCACTCTACGACCTGGTCATGCGCATAAAGCACAAAGTCTACTTATTTTCCACGGCACTTATCTTCCTAGACTCTGCCGGCCGCCGTGTGCGTGACCTCGTGGCTCCTGTTATCACGTGTGACGTGTCTGCCTGATATATGCTGCCCCCGTATCCCTAATTACAGAGCCTCACTACCTGTATAAAAACCCTTAATTACAGGGGCCTATGACCTCTGTCCTCGTGAGTACTGAGTCTTGTGGCGTTTCATCCTTTGGCTGAAGACTTAACCTGTGTCCCTTTTGTTACAGTATATGGTGTAAAGTTTGTGTTCCCCATTTAGCTAAATATTTTCAGCCGTCTTCTTAAATCTTTTGCTGCACTGAATTCAAATTGTGCCTTTCAGTCTGTTTTTGTTTTTCTTTTTACTCTTCTTTTGGTTCTTTCTCTGTGATTATACACCTGTAACAGTGACCAAGAAGTGACCCTCGGCTGCGGCAGGTGGTGGCTGGTCGAAAATAATCCTACCATTTACCTGGTCTCATTAGCACTAACCACTATCTTTAAGGTATTGTGCTGGTTAATGAATACCTTTTACCAATAACCATAACGATATCGTGAGTAAAATTCAGAAATATTACGACATTCTTTATCCATTACGATTCCAATTTGTAACCTGAACCGAGAATATCACTGCAGTAATGATCGTATAGTGGTAACAACTCAGCCACACTGCCCATCACACTGGAGGAGTATTATAGACACTGTGGTCTGGGCTCAATGATTATGGCTCCCCGTGACCTTACAACACGCGTCCGAGTGTCATTAACGCCACTCAACATCGCCGATTGCAGAACTGAAGACCATCAAAGAGGAAAAGAAAATATAGGACATAAATTAATATTCCTTTGGTCAGGATATTATGTAGGTAAGGCAAGAAAAGTATCCACGTGTCGTACCAGGAAATAATAAAGTTAATTTTTTTTTTTATGTTCCGGGTGAAGGACTACCAACACTAACATGACCTAAAACTCTTATGTGTCCAGACTGTCGCTTACAGCTGTGTCCTTCCATGTTAGAGCATAATGTTATATTAACTTATTTATAAGTTAATTAAGTGTAACACGTGTGTATGTGTGTGTGCGTGTGTGTTTGATGAAGTAATCCTCCCTGTTGGTACACTCCCGATTTACAATGCATACAAAGTATACAAATACGAATGTCGAGAAAATTCAATCTCACGGTAATCTTGACTCAGTAGAGACGTTTATTATGTCTGAAGGAGAGAGTGTGTCGGGGGGGGGGGGTGTTACTGGATCCCGTCACACAGGAGGGAGTGTACTGGGGACATAGAGGGAATACAGTGTGAGGTTTTGGGGAGTGTTATTCTGCTCCGAGGGAAACACTGTAGTTGTGAGGAATGTTGTAGGTGTCCTGGGTATTTTGGGGAATGCAAGAGGATTCTGAGAAATGCATTAGGGGCTTGTGGAACGTGCAAGGTCCGGAGGAATGCAATAGGCACTTGTAGATTCCTGAAGTATGTATACACTGACATGAAAAATGCACAGGGGCCCTATAGAATGCACTAGAGTCCTTAAAGATGCAATTACGATCTGGGGAATGCACTCGTCTCGGAGAATGCACGGGGGTTTTGGGGAATGCATTTGTGTCTCGAAAAATGCTCTGGAGTTTGAGAATGCAATGGATTCTGAAGAATGTCTTTGGTTACTCTAGAATGCACTCGAGTCCTGCCTAATGTCGTCCACTGATCCAAGCGCTGATAGCAGGATTATGACGAGGGGTTGTAGTTATTAATCAGAGGAGAGTAAATGATCTGGTAATGGCGAAGCATAATATCTCCTTAGCAATGATAAAAGAAGTTCGTAACACAGAAAGAAGGAATTCAGTAGATTTAAATTACAGAGACTGATACGGAGAGAGAGGGAGAGAGAGAGAGAGAGAGAGAGAGAGAGAGAGAGAGAGAGAGAGAGAGAGAGAGAGAGAGAGAGAGAGACACAGCGATACAGAGACAGTCAAACACACAGAGAACGTAACAATGGCGTGAAAGTAATCTGAATCTGACAGCTATTTTGTAATTTTCTATTATTATGGGGGAGTGTCGGCAGGGATTGATTTCCCAACACAACCACAACTATATTAAGTGTTCAGCGGTCAGTTATTCTTTGGTAACGCCAGACGGTATTCAGTGCTCGTGCTGGCGTAGTCTATGTAGTAAGGGGGAGTGATGTATGTAAGTAAGTCGTTATGTTTACTATAGAAACTAAATATAAACACCGTGGCTGTTTTTATTCTTGAGTTTATTATTGTCAATTTATATATTTTGAGAGTTATATAGTCATTTAGATAAAGAGATCTTCACGGCACACAGCTCAGTCGGAGTAATGTGTGTGAGTGTGTGTGTGTGTGTGTGTGTGTGTGTGTGTGTGTGTGTGTGTGTGTGTGTGTGTGTAAATATCATACTAAATATACTTACAGTGTGGGGTATTGTAACATTTAATCAATCTCTCTCTCTCTCTCTCTCTCTCTCTCTCTCTCTCTCTCTCTCTCTCTCTCTCTCTTTTAATTAATGATAGCACTCGCTGCCTTAAAGTCGCCGAACTCTCTTTCATTATCATCAGTAGACGTGTAGAACCAACCTCCTCCCCGCCCTCCAGATATTTGCCAAGTCAAGGAAGGAAATTTTATGGTTTTACCTTGACACTTTAATTAAGGTAACAAATGGAAAGTGATGAATTATCGGTTTTACAATACCTGGATCATTAATTAGAACATTGACCTAGATCCTACATAGTTCAGGTAAGAGTTAATGTTATGTTAGTATACACACTCAAGTTTATGTATCGCATGTATAATACGTGTGTGTGTGTGTGTGTGTGTGTGTGTGTGTGTGTGTGTGTGTGTGTGTGTGTGTGTGTGTGTGTATTCGTTCAGGTGATGTCTTACACCTGCACCTCCCCACTCAACTCATTGTGACATAGCCGCGTCCTTGGTGAGGTGGCACAGAAAGATCAAAGTCAAAGCAAAACATTATCTTGTATATCCCCGGTACCCCACCTGTCCTGTACGCGTATATCCTATAGTGTGAAGCAATAGGTTATGATTGTGACGAGCGAAAGAGTACGTGGACGGATAGACAGAGAGACAAATACAACAAGAACACTCTCTCCCTGTCCTGCGTCTTACACTGTACGACATGACAGGATGATCTAATAATTGTCAACTGATTGCGGTTTTAAAGCAACAAATGAACAAAAGAAACACATCTCTCGCGCACGTCAAACATCCATCAGTCAAGTCATGAGAGGCAGAGGCATGTTGGTAAATTAAACATAGCTAGAACTCACAACCATCCAATCAACACAGTGTTTCTTTCCTATATTGTTTTACACACACACACACAAAGACACAATTGGACTCACACAACTCGCTTTAAAATCACTCTCAGATATGAAAGCAATGAGGCAGATAATGGAAGCATCAGAGGGTCGTTAAGGGAGGTGATTAACGTCGATGATGATAATTACTCGGTAGTCAAAGAGATAAAAAAGACTGAATGATTTTAGCCAGGAATCAAAAAGGTGAAAAAGATAAGTGGGTTTTTTTGTGGTCAAATGAGTGAAAAATATTGTAGGTTTTATTCTGTTTTTTTAGTACTTAGAAAAAAGTGTGAAATATATTGAGTTTCTTTTAGTTAGTAATAAAGGGAATGAAAATGAGAGTGATCTTGTCTTAGTTGATAGTTAAGAGTGAAAAATATTACGTATATTTTTTTTTTAGTTCGTAAGCAATATATTGTGTGGGTTTTTTTATATAATAGAACAAAGGAATGAAATATATTATTTTCTATTAGTTGAAAGTCAAAGGGAACAATTAAGCTTCACATTCCATATTACTGTTGAGTTTTATAGATCATAGACAAGGGGTGAAATATATCGCTATAATATTTTAGTTCACAGAAAAATAAGAAAAATATGTTAGGTTTTCTCTTAGTTCACAGAGTGGTGAAATATATTATTATTTCATATTAGTTAGTAGTCACATGGGTGAAAAAGATCGTGTTTAGAAATGGGAGATGAAAATGATTGAGTGAGTTGTTTTTTTTTACTTAATAGTCAGATGAACAAAAAACACTGAGAGCTGTTTTTATTAGTAATTAAGGGGTTCTAAAAATGATACGGTTTTTCATGATCACCGGACCTAATAAGCTTTGAAGAAAAATTATACTTAGTGCCAGCTTATTAACGGGGTCATGGATTTAGCTGATGTTTTAAGCTGGATAACAGAAAGATACATAGAGAGAGAAAAAGAGATAGGAAGGGAAAGAAAGAAAGAAAGAGAAGGGTAGAGAAAATGACAGGGCGAAGTAGAAAGATAAAGAAAGAGAGAAAATGAGAGAGAGAGAGAGAGAGACAGAAAACGTATTTACACCTCATTTTAAATTAACCCCCCAAATATATAAACGTGTTGTAAAGTAACCGGCTAAGTTATTTTTTTCTGTTGTTATTCGATTTCAGTGGCTAAATTTGGCATTAAAACTTCCGTATAAACTTTTGATTACATTTTATTGTTCGAGTTTCAGGTTGTTAGCACAGTGATGGTGAACACACAGGCAGGATGAGCGAGACGAGTACATAGCTTAATCTAGTTTTAATTTTGAAATGGCGTTCATACGAGAGGAGGAGAGGGGAAAGGAGGGGAGAGAAGATGATTAATTTTTTATCACTTTATTCCATTATTTATAATTATTTATATTTATTTTTTCCTTTGTTTATTCCGATTTGGTTTAATTTTCTTGTTTTTTTTACGTTTTTCTTCCTTGGTTTAATTACCTTATTATTATTTTATTAATTTTTACGTTCTCTAATTATCTGAGTATCTATTTTCCTCTTCATTTTTAGCGGGTGATTTTTTTTATTAAATCATTTATATTTTATTACCAAAGAGGTCAAAAGTCAAATGATTTACGAAAAGACATGTATTTTGAACCTCATATTGCTTTCAGATCACAAGACAACATTCGTGGAACATTCACACAATCAGACAACATCGCTGGAACATTCACACAATCAGACAACATCGCTGGAACATTCACACAATCAGACAACATCGCTGGAACATTCACACAATCAGACAACATCGCTGGAACATTCACACAATCAGACAACACCGCTGGAACATTCACACAATCAGACAGCATCGCTGGAACATTCACACAAGGGACATCACTAAGCCTCATTCCCCCCTAATAACAAGTATCACTTAACGTTAACTCCTACACCAGGTATGAGCCAGGTAATGAATGTTGAGTCACTTAACGAATAGGAGAAGCCCAGAGAGTCTATACATTTAACCAACAAAAGAACCACTTCAAGCACGTGTTAGTAATAGATTATCAGAACTGCCGTAAGTGTCTTGATGTAATATATAACACAGAGATAGACTTAGCGGACTTGGTGTAACGATAAAAGGATTTGGGACTTATTATGCTGGCGATATGTTATCAAGAATCTCTGAATATATTTTGAATTCCTCTTAAATTTATAGAAAATCATTGGAGACGTGTATTAGTTATAAATTAAGAAACTCCTCCTTGATTATCTGAGTGGTGGTGTATAATGCAGAGAGATGCTTCGTGTTGGAATAGTAATGAGAGGAATTCTTGATAGCGAAGATTTTTCAACTATCTTAGATGTATTTTGGGTGATTGACTGGAAATTTAGAAGCGAGTAAAAGTTACATTAAAACTATTTCCTGTGTGTCTCGTCCTAGTCTATGTTTGATACAGAAAGACTAGAACCTGTAGCATAATATATATCTCTGAGGTTGTTGTTGTTGTTTTAATGTTGCCTCAAGGGCCTTTGGTCGCTGGTCACGAGAAAACAACTTTACCAAAATTAAGAGACATTTTTCGTGCTCGATTTTTAACTTCTGTTCGGGTCATTTTGGCAGAATATCCATATTTTCTGAAATATTTCCTGCAAAACCGAAAAGAAGTTTGCACATGTTAACTGTGTATTAGTATAATTCTTTGAGTATATTGAATATTTTCCAGTTGATATAATATAATTTTATATACATGCTAATGATATATAAATATAAGTTCGTGGAGTGTGTTGAACATCTTCCACACGAGAGAACATAATCTTCACTACACATTTGCCACATATTAACAAAATTCTCTGAGTATCTCTGGCGTGATGTATAAAGCAGAAAGATTCTTGAACCTGAGTCGTGAGCGCCGGGGCCAGACAATGCAGGAGAAGTATGGTAACATTGAGGCCGCCACAACTTACACCAGCTTTGTGCGGGACCTTTTGCTGGCGGAGTTATGGGCCGCAGGACTCTGGCCCACTGAGAAGAGCCAGAATGATTTACTGTATAGCACGTAGGAAGAATATCGGACGGTGTTAAAAGCGGGAGATTGATCGTACGGGGTTGAGGAAAAAGTTCGAAAAATCTCAAAAACTATTTTCAGATTTTTATGACGAGACGCTGTGGTTGTCCTCCGCTATCTGGAGACCCGATAAGATTTCTTTTCCTCTCGGCCGACTGTGAGAGAGGGTAGAGCCCGCCATGATGTTTATGACCATCTATAAAATGTTGTATTTCTCGACGTTATTGTAGTCCCGGGTGTTAAATGGGCGACAAACGTTAAAGTCTACTCTGTACTTGTGCTGCTGTTCTACTCTTCAAGGATCATCGTAGAGTGAATTTTTCCTTTTGTTCATCAAGTTTGTAGTTTTTTCTTTATGTCTTTAAGGCTTTCCATCAACTACAGACGCACTCAAAGAAGCATTATAACATTTAGACACAATCAGGTCATGAACACCAAATTCCCACACAAGAGCTTCCATCACACGTAGAAAAAGAAATTACCTTTGGAAGTTATTTTTCTGGTTCGTAGATTTTCTTTTTCTTTTCAACATCTAAGTTCTCATGAGACTGACCAGCGGAAGCCAAAGTTTACCATATGTATGTTATCATGAATAAACTTTTCCTCGGTATCCAAAAACCATATTTTGATCTCTACAAACAAGACGAACCTTATGAGACAGTATTTGTGTAAGAGACCTAACCTAACCTAACCTAACCTAGACGTGGAAGTAGGCGTATGACAGCCATAGAGTATGAAGCAGAAAATTTTAAATAATAATAATAATAATAATAATAATAATAATAATAATAATAATAATAATAATAATAATAACAAAAAAAAAAAAAAAAAAAAATAATAATAATAATAATAATAATAATAATAATAATAATAATAATAATAATAATAATAATAATAATAATAATAATAATAATAATAATAATAATAATAATAATGAATCCAACGTTCATGTCAAAGGAACATTTGCATCAGATACTTGGAAAAAGAACATTAATCTGTCATGCCTTGAGGAAGCTTCGCCGCTGTAAAAAAAATATAAACTGAAGAGAGACTGAGTACTGTAGTGGACTTTAATGAGGGACAATATGAATAACCTGAATGACTGTCTCAAAGGGTAATTAATCCTCAGTCTACTAGTTCCCGGAAGACCTCCATTGACTCTTCACCTCAACAGTTTATTTCCTGCAACAGAAGTACCAAGACTCACACTACAGCAACGACACAGCCGCTGACTCTCTCAACGCTGTGTAAGGTGTAAGTAGTGTAGTAGATGTCGTCTTTTATCTAACCTAACCTACCTTAACCTAAACCTAACCTAAACCTAACCTAACATTGATTTAAGGATGTCAGTGTGTGAAGTGTGTTGCTTGTAATACTCACAGGTGTGTGTGTGTGTGTGTGTGTGTGTCGCTCTGTACTCAACATGGCTGGTGCAAATTAAAGAGAGTAGACCAGCCGGGGTTTTGTTCCGGAAGGTTGAACTTAATCTTACCTAATTCGAACCAGTGAACCTCCGAAACAATGAATCCTTAGACAAATGAAGCTTTGAACCAATGAACCCTCGAGTATATGAACCTTATGGTGAAAAAATTATCGTAAAGTATACTATCAAAAGAAAAGTATTCAACGTAACTTTGTAAACAGATGTATAGTGATAGAAAGAGAAGAGATACAGAGAAATAATACACTGGAAAAATGGACGGATTGAAAGACATGAGAGAGAGAGAGATAAAGAAGAGACCGTAACAGGGAGGTAGACTAAGACAGACAGAAAACAATAAACATAAGGACAAAAACAAGAGAGAGAGAGAGAGAGAGAGAGAGAGAGAGCGTATAAAATCACCCCCCAAACCGTAACAGCTGAAAGTAATGGCTGTATAACTGGCAATATTGACATAGTTAAGACAGTAAATATCCAGAGGTGATCAGAGGACGATAGAGAGATTTCCCCTGTATGAACCCTGACGATACTACAACAACTAACAACCATCATCACTACTACTGTTCTATGACCCACACCCCCACCACCACCCCTCCCCCCTCACCCAAAAAGATAAATATAAACAATTAACGTAGGAATATATAGTGACAATTTACTCTGTATTGGTTGTTGTATAGTCGAGGCGCTCTTAAAACTACACTCATCTCTTCTCAATGACGAAACCAACTCGACATAACACAATCAACTACTGGAACCGATATGACCAATTTCCAGGTACCGAGAGAGTTAATGGGTATGAAGTGACACTATTAACTATACCAGTGTTAATATACCTAATTTTTTTATATAACGGTATACTATATAAGCATTCAGCGAGCCAAACTTGATGTAACACAATTAACTACTGGCACAGATGTACTTGTTAACTAGTAGTAGTAGTAGTTGTAGTAAATTGCTATATAATTACACTGTTAATTACAAACAATAACAAACTGTAATAACACATAATCTATTCACACTTACGAATTACTCCATGTTCCCTGACTCTGTAATGACACATATATGACAAATTACTTTTATTACTAATGTTAACTACTGACAATAACGTGACAGACATTTATTAACTATGGATTGTGGGAGAGCGTTGTCTAGTGGTGATAACTGCTTCTGTAAAACAACACAACACAACACAACACTATCTCTCAGCACTAACCACTATCACAACACTATCTATCAGCACTAACCACCACCACAACACTATCTATCAACACTAACTACTGACCCGAACATAACAAGAGACTCATTATCTAACTACGGTCGCTGGTGTAACAAATCGCCTCGCTGGACCAACTTATAAAACAAATTCTGTTAATATTGTTGATGAGTTATGACCTGGAGTAATGAAAGACCACAGTTGCTCCACCTGTGTGATGCTCAGACAGGTATTAATGACCCGAGAAGTCACTCACCAACGCTTACGTGACCATAAGACTTCACCTTAATATGGAAGGAATTATTATTTATATTTTATATTTTACGTGATTTAGATACGGTACTTTTTTTCCCTCACCTTTTTTTGAAACTGATTTTATAGCCACGTTCAGCTGCTTTATAAAGGAGATATAACACATAAAAATGAAAACACTGTAACATACTGGCGACTAAACTATTTCCCCTGTTAAAGAAATGATCAACGAGCTCTATCTATCATCTCACACAACAAACACATCATCTACAGCATCTGAACCAACACATATCACGGGACTTAATCTGAGAGAGAGAAGGAACTCGTAAAGTATTCCATTTATAGCGTGGACAACACCGGGGATAAATCTTTGTAAGTAAAATTCATCTTTAAAACATATAACATCAGATGAAACACAACCTTACTTGAGCAGCAAAAACGGGGAAATCATTTTGGAGCACATATCATTTGGTGGGATTTCAGTGTTATGATTTATGTAGTATTTTATGTATCATGAAATCCTAGTTAGTAGTGATGCTCTCATCCAGAAGGTTGGGTGATATATAAACTTATCCTGGCAGGTAACAGGTTGTAAATACGAGTGACGCTAAGTGTTAGTGGCTGGGGACAGTCGGCTGATGGGATCTACCATTTCAACTTATGGTGAAGATTTGTTGTACTGTACTCACCCGATAAACCAATCAGTGTGAGAGTTGGAAGCAAAGTTCATTATTAAATATTCGGGGATTCCAGTAAGTCCGAAACGTCACATTAGCGTACACACACACACAGCACTGAGAAGTTTTAGAGGTTGGCCATTTTAGCATCTCAGACTCGGTTCTCACTTCCCAGCGCTCCTCCCGCTACCCACAGGAGGAGGGAGGGTGTCTGAGCTGCCCGGCTGAGAGGTCGGATATAAAATGGAATTTCAGGATCACATTTTCATTTAACCTGACGAACCTGACGCTCTTCTTCAGGTAGTTCGAGAATTTAGAGAATCCAGAAAATGAGAGGAGGTGGTGCGTAGTAAAATCTCCAGCTAATGATGTTCAGCGCACTGCAGTAATATTTGCGGAACATCACAATCTAAGAACATCGTTGGTCTGTAATAGATGAGGAAATATGACTTCTGCCAGCCTTCACCCCATACTAAGAAATATAAAAAATAAAAACACCTCAACTGTTTGAAACTTCCGAGCCCAAAGATTTGGAAAACGAGACCACTAACACGTGAACCACACGTGGCCTTTGAGAAACAGTACACTTCAGCCGTTCTGTTGTGGAGCTGCCAGTGAACAAAGCTCCGCCCTCCCCCTCGCTCACCCATTGCAGAGACAATCAATCTTAAATTATTCCTAGACTTGCCTATAACACTGTAAAGGTAGAGAAAGAAATAAGTAAGAGCCAAAAGCCTATGAACTTAACTGAGGAAAAAGGGAAGAAGTAGTACACAGTAATGTGTGTCGCTCCAGATCGCTGGTACTTCAGGAAACCCCAAAAACCTGAAGGAGATTCGATTAAGCTCGTACCGTCAAGGAAAGAGACAAAACTTCTCCCTGGCACGAGACGTAACACAGTAACGGGTTTAACCGAGTAATATCCCGGAGTGGGACGAGCCGTGACCCACGAAAAATCCTCAATTATGGGCAACATGGGATACATACCTCCGACCCTCCCCGAAAAAAGCCAACGTATTGCCCCTGAGTTAAATCCCGAAACAAAGAACGAGACTCCAAGCAAACCATCTTACACAGGAAGTAAACCTCCAGAGTAAACAAACACATTTAACCTGTAATCATTGTTATCATTACTTAGTGAAACGAAGTTCTTTAATCAACACAATAACTCTTCAATCAGATCAGACAATGAATTATCATTATGAAGTAAATAAGAATATAACAAGGTGAAGTAGGTATCAAGCTCCAGAAGTTCACCTGCCAATCAAACAACGTAATATGGCTTCAGTGAGCGCAATTAATTTACACTGGCGCCCTCGGGAATGTTACAGTAGGATCAAGGCAACGAGAAACTAACAGTGTTTCCTCCCTAAGTCGGTCCTCTGTGTGTAGGATGTCCACCTCAGTGTTATAGGTTAGAAACGGATATAAGCTTATAGAAACGTCCTTATTGAGCTTAATGACTATCCCAACCTACTCAAGTCGACCCTATTAAGAGTATATTGACGATATTTCCCGTAAGTCCTGACAGATGTATTATATGAGGGGATCTGTTCGCTCTCGGTTGGGATTATCTGGTGAGCCTCGACTGTCAACTGAAACACAACCTCCCTGACATCCTATCACAGCTCACAACACAACTCCGTCCTCATATTTAGTAAACAAAACAATCTAAAAGGTTATCTGTGAAATTAAACTACCACCTACACACAGAGCAGAGACAGACAGCTGTGTTTCGTGTAAACAAGACTGGAGTAATAGAAAACAAAACAGCGACACTTACGAGGTTATATAAACAATAATAAACAATAATCTAACCTTTAATGCAACACTAAGACCTGGATGACTCAGACTATAAACTTCCAAGGTGGGTAAAAAAGAAGATTTGTTGCACTTGGCTCAAAGACTCAGGCAGTTATGTGTTACCGGTGATGGGAAGTGGATGGTGTGAGATTACTGCCTTAAGTTCAGAGATGGCCGACCTATAACAACTGGCTTGGACACCTTCTATTCTGATGGTGATGTTTGCTTCCTGGTCTTCCTTTTTGACGGTGATGATTGTGACAGAAGTCGATAACAATAGTAGATATAATCGACCCATATCAACACACACACACACACACACACACACACACACACACTACACTACACTACACTACACTACGAAGTAAAAAATAAGTACCTCAACACATATGCTTAACACTAATAAAACTACAGTAAACATTCATCAGTATTACTTTTATCATTACCGTCTTTAAAGTTGACTGAAACCAACGACAAAACCACCTTACTTTTTATAGCCATTGTATATACAGAGACTCGAGAAATGTATTATCCTGTGTGGGTGTTTTGTGTCTCATTAGTGAGAAAGAAATGTCCAAATTGTCACTCACGTTTATAATTCTCACCACAAAATTTTCCTCCCGTGTAATAAAACAAAAACAAACTAATAAAAATACAAAAGTTTGAATATAAAAACAACCAAAAATAAAATAAATAAACTACGATGTATATGAGTCTAAATCAGGTTTATCTTGTAGAGTAAAAATAAAGTATAAATTATTTCAGTGTCATGTTTGGCTCTGATTTAACTCTTAAAAAAATATAATTATAAAAACATGTCTGGGTGGAGTCTCCCTTGGTGGGTAAAGAGAGAGATAACAGCTTGTCATTATCTCCCTTGAAGTGAACCCATCCAACAACTCTTGAAGTGAACCCATCCAACAACTCTTGAATTGAACCCACCCAACAACTCTTGAAGTGAACCCACCCAACAACTCTTGAAGTGAACCAATCCAACAACTCTTGAAGTGAACCAATCCAACAACTCTTGAAGTGAACCCACCCAACAACTCTTGAAGTGAACCCACCCAACAACTCTTGAAGTGAACCAATCCAACAACTCTTGAAGTGAACCCACCCAACAACTCTTGAAGTGAACCCACCCAACAACTCTTGAAGTGAACCAATCCAACAACTCTTGAAGTGAACCCATCCAACAACTCTTGAATTGAACCCACCCAACAACTCTTGAAGTGGATCCGTCCAACAGCTCTTAAAGCCAATAGCTCTTGAAGTGAACCCACCGTACAGCTCTTTAAGACTTCACGTTCCCTGCCCCACAGAGCAGTTGGAAACCCGAGTCAACAAGGATTCAGCAAACCACAGAATTCAATGACCCTTCGAATCCATCTTTATCTTTCTTCAACAATCTTTTTTTTTCAGGCGGGAGGGTTTGAGAGGGTCGTTTTGGTGGTGGTGTCCCAGAGGTGTGTTGGGGAGTGAACCGTGGCCGTGAGGAGATAAGCGTAGACCAGACACACAGTGGAAACAAGGAAACCTTCCCCCTGTGGCCTGTGGTGTCTATGTTAAAAAAGAAAATAATAAACTTTCCCTCGAAAAAAAAACTAGGATTGAAAAGTTTCCCTTGAGAAAGAAAAATGAATGTACACTTTAACTTTAAGAAATAAAGAGGAAGAAAAAACTTTTCATCATCAAAAAAGGTCAAATATAAACTTTGTTATAGAAAAAATATAAACTTTCCCTTAGCAAAAATAGTGAAAAACTTTGCCATGGCAGCAGAAAGACTTTAAACCTCCATTTAGAATAGATAAAAACAAAAAAAAGTAACACAGAAAGCATCCCTCTAACCGAGAACCCCTAACGATTCAGCCAATAAAATCCTCCCATTCCACGGCACCTAACTTGTCACGGGTGGGGACCTCCGACTCTTTCTCCACCCAGCAGCTCTCAAGTGGAATTCACTGCCTGGAGCTGTACTCACCAATTGCCTATGACTCACGCTGACAACACGTTCCCTTTTTATTTTCCATTATCCCCTGTTATCTAGTTTCCTCTTTTCTTCATCTATTTTATTCTGTTTTTATCAAGTTTTATGCGTCAGTGTGGGCGGGGTCGTGTTAATTAAGGTGAGAATGTTTAGTGGCCAGTGATGTCAACAATTAAATGAATCTATCCATTACGTTTCTCTCTCTCTCTCTCTCTCTCTCTCTCTCTCTCTAATTCATTCACCATCACTCATGCTGCACCCCGACAGTGAGTTAACTACAACTTAATCCCTATATCAACTCACATTTCATTAACCACAAATACAATGGCTCTCACACTAGTCCCTCTCTTTTATTCCTCATTCATCAACATTTAAATTATCTGCATAAATCTGTTTTAACTCAACTTACTGAAGCTTAAAAACCAACATCAAAACACACTTCAAAAATTGTAGACATCAATAGAGTTCTTTTATTTTTGCTCTGGGATTTTCTTTTTTTTATTTATTTATGTATTTATTGTTTTATTTGCGGTTCGCTGTATGAACTCTGGTCTCTCTTATTCATTCTTTAGGTCAGATCTTAAACGCCAATTTTTATGTTTCTCTTCTTCTTCTTCTTCATTCATTTCTTTCATTATTTTCTGTTTTTTAATCTTATCATCGTCATTTCTTCAGACAGCAGGAAGGAGTTAAAACTGTAATTCAAGATGGAAGCGAGTGGTTGAATGTGGGTGCGCCAGGTCCGTAGACTTTCTAGTAAGATATTTCCTTGAGTTTATCGGATTGTGTGGCTGTGAACACCTGGGGTCGTCATCACGGTAGTCGTAATCTAAGGTGTGTTGGGTGAAGGTGTGTTGGGGTGAAGGTGTGTTAGGGTGGAGGTGTGTTAGGGTGGAGGTGTGTTAGGGTGAAGGTGTGTTGGGGTGGAGGTGTGTTGGGGTGAAGGTGTGTTGGGGTGGAGGTGTGTTGGGGTGGAGGTGTGTTGGGGTGGAGGTGTGTTGGGGTGGAGGTGTGTTCGGGTGGAGGTGTGTTTGGGTGAAGGTGTGTTAGGGTGAAGGTGTGTTAGGGTGGAGGTGTGTTAGGGTGAAGGTGTGTTGGGGTGGAGGTGTGTTA